>BPTQ01000007.1:119548813-119646313 GCA_019973895.1 Chrysanthemum seticuspe
TTTAAAACTAATTTAAATTATTAAAAATACCAAATAAAAGGAGAAAAATATGGAAAAATACTTTTTAAGCTTTTTACATTTATCTAAACCTAAGAAAATTGAAAAATTGTTTTTTAGAACCTTTTTCTAATTTTTTGTATTAAAAGCTAATTAAAAATACTTAAAAACTAATTTAAATTAGGAAAAATAGCAAAACTACTTGGAAAAATCTGAAAATTTCAGGGAAAGTCTAAAATGATATTAGGAGGCTGGGAAAAATAGAAAAACCAGGGCTTGTGTACAAGAATAAGGAACTGATGTGGAAAGTGCTTGAAAATAAGCACTTCCAATAAGCTAATGGAATCCAAAGACTACCCAACTTAGACAGAAGCTTGGATATGCTAGAAGAACCAAATTTCAACAAATATCAACAAGCTCTAACCTCTGAAAAGCTAGATATAACAGATTGATGAGAAAAGCTAAAAGCTAAAAACAGTGACTAGCAGGCTACTTTGAACTATGAAATAAGCTACATAATAAGCTGAAACATGAAAAATAATACTTGGGACTTGGAGAAGACCTGGTTGGGATCTAGCAAACCAAAGCTCAGACCTAGTTAAGCTAAACTAAGCCCTGTGCAAGGATGCAAAGAACTGAGAAAAACTCAGCATAAGCTGAGTTTTTGCACAGGGCAGTTGAGACCCAAAGTACAAGCTTGTTTGAAGCTTGTATAAAAATCACAAAAATATGCAAAAATAACAAAAAGAAACTAGAGCAGTAGGGCTTTCTAAAACCACAATTTTCATTAAAATTGATTAAGAAATGAGCTCATGAAAAATCTTCTTAGTTGAGCCCAAAACTGACTTTTCAAAGTTTTGACTTTTGATGAAAAACTAGGAAAGTTGACTAAAATGGATTTTAATCATGATTTAAGGACAGATAATGATATTAATACATGAAATAACACTACTGCACTATATATCTATGGATTTTGAACAAGGAATAAGATTTGTATATGCAAAGACCACAACAGTGAGCTGCTAGATTACATGATATGGAATTTTGACTATGGGACTTAGCAGGCACAAGGTTAAGTCTTAAATGAGCATCAAAGGACTACACAAACATGAGACAACAGGAACTAAGCATTGCATGAGCCTATACCTCAGTTTAAATACCAAATCCAAACACTAGCTTACAACTGATTTACAAACTTAAATTGATAAAAACACTAAACCAGCTAAAGATATTGATCCAATTGAGCTTAACTACCCTAAATACACCTAAATAAACACATTAAAACCAAGAGTGACAACAGATACATAAACAAGAACAGTATGCAATTTACTTGGAATTTGAAATTGATATATTAACTCACATGAAGTCCAGCTATGTTGCAGGCCAAAACAAAATCTAAATCTATTCTAACCTAACTAAATCCAACCCATAGAACCTTCTGCAACACCCTTTATCAGTTTCCATTCAAATTTGAGCCTACGTTGACTTTCATTGACTTTTACCAAAACTGCTTAAAGTTGTAAGATGAGCTTGTGGGAAGTTTTAATAAGCTATCATAAGCTTGTTTAAGCTTATAAATAAGCTTCTAAAATCTTTGACACAGGAATTTAAGAGTTTAAATTTCAACAGTGAGCTTAAAAAGATGAAAATGAATATTAACTTGAATTAAAACTTAAACAGAGTTGCAAATCACTTGAATGACTTTGTTTGATACAAATAAACTGAGAAATACAAATTAGAACTAGTTAATACATATTAAGCTAAAAAAAACGACATTAAAGGAAAATGATAAAACTAGCTACTCTTGAAACTGCTTCTTTTCTCCTTTTTTATAGCTTCAAAAGTTTTCTCTCTCCAACATAAGCATTTCCCACCTCCATTTTGGTCCATTGGATGAGTTTGAGTGAAGATTGACCATCGGATCATTTTGGCGGGAAAAAGGATATATGGCAGTTAAATTGAGTGTGGAGAGGTGGGGAGTAATAAATGATTCTTGGATGTAGTGTTTGGAGGGGGGGGACAAGGTGAGTGGATAGAGAGGAGATGGAGTGTTGCAGGGTCTTTTGGCAGAAGCAGGTGGGAGAAGAAGACCCGTGACTGGTTTTGGCGCCAAGGGTATAGGTTTGACCTGGTGGTTTGACTGACCAGGCATTAGCACAAAAAGGGGGGTTCATAATTCCAAATGACAGGGGTCCAAGGTGAAAGGGGGTCCAAAATAGGTTTAATGGCTTAATAATTTGAGGGACCAAATGTGTCAATTCTGAAACTTCAAGTACCTAGGCTGCCAATTCTGAAAAGTTTCTCCAAGGACTAAAACTGACAATCTCAGAAAGTATAAGGACCAATCTTGCCATTTTGCCATTTTCCAGGGGCTAATTTTGACCAATTTGGATTTTCAGGGACTAAACTGTAATTTTCTCAAAACTTTTAGATTTTCCACCAAAGGACTAAATATGACAATTTGTGATTTTAAAAAGACCTTTGGTGACTTTTCTTTTGAAATTTTGTGCTCAGGGACTGTTTTTGACAATTTTGGAAACTTGGGGGACTAAAACTGCAATTTTTGCAAATTTGATATGTTTTTCATCTGATTTTGATATTTTTGTATTTAAAACACATAAAACACTGATTTGTGATATTTTGATCATTTTGATGTGTTTCTGAGTGTTTTCAGATGATTTTGCAGTTTATTTTATACAAAAATGATGAGTATTTAGAGACTCATCATAGATCTCCATAACCAATGATAGCTGCTACATGATCATTCCAAAACGTACGGTTCCCATGAATTTCCAGACGAAATTGATCAACAGCTTCAGATTCCCGGTCATGTGCTTGGAGCAACCCGAGTCAACGATCCAAAGACATATTTCGATAACCTGCCAATAACAGAAGAAGAAGATTTTGGAAACCGTTTTGATTTTGGTTCCTTTGGGTTAGAGGTAAAATCCTGATCACACTCAAAGAAGTTTTCTACTGGGTATTATGGTTTGTCACTCATTGTACCATTCTGGAGTGTGAAGTTCTACCCGTGGGTTTCCAAATGTCATCCCTAAAGTAAACACTATGCTTCTTATCAGTAGTGTAAAGCCTAAGTCTTGCCACTAGTCTTCCTATTCATTTAGCATAAGTTCTTTTTGGAACGTTCTTCTTAACAGGCTTATCATTCACATTCTTAGAAATACAATCATCTTGAACATTAATTAAAGATTTCTTGCAAGTTAAACAAAGAGATTCAACACATTCATTAGACTTAGCAAGTTTCATAGGTTCATTACATTCAGATGAAATGTCTTTCTTATTATAAAGTGGTAAATTCCTAGGGTGTTCTTCTACTTTCTTCTCTTTATTCAAGCTACTACTCTTAGAGGCACGCGAGACTCTATTGTTCCTTGTATTGCTCATAGGCTTTAGTCTGCTGCTCCTAGAGGTGCTTTCTAGTCCTGTAAAAGGTAAGGCACACGCATTAGGATTCACTTTGTTATCAAGAGAAGTGGTTTCGGCTTTCCTAGTCTCTTTAGAGTGCTTGTTTAAACTTATGTCGTTTGTTCCATATGTATTAGATGTGGAGGCAGACGCATTAGTGGTACTCATCCTAAAAAGGCCAGGTGCTAAAACTTTTGGTTTCTCGATAACCGCTTTTTCATTTTTGACAATTTTTTCTTTTAGCTTAGGCAAGGCAGATGGAGTGACTGGTTTTGACAAATCATTTTTCTCATTAACTTTTGGAGGAGGCATAGAAATAGACATTTTTGGTTTAAAGGGCTGTTGGGAACATTTGCTTTCTCCTCAGTCAATAGTTTTGCAATCTTAGTATCCACGGCCTTTCCTTTTTGACATTCTAGCTGAGCCCTCAAAATATCATTTTTCTCTTTCATGTCATTATAGGCACGCTCATACGACAGTTTGTCATACTTGCATTCCTCAATTTTTCGATCAAGTTGTTTAAAATATGAGACATTTTCTTTTTCAAGTTTTTCAAGAGCTTTTTCATATTTTGAAACAATTTTGGAGGTCTCAGACTGGAGTCGTTCATGATCTTCAACAGAATATGTTTGTAAAACAATGGACATAATATCAGTACACAGAACATCTTCGAAGAGAGAATCATTTAAATTTTCCAAAACTTTGATGTGTTCAACACTTTCATTAGCTTTCTTTATCAGGGATTTATGGTCCTTGACAAAGTCAACTGTTTCTTTCAAAAATGCTTGTTCAAAATGAATTACCCTTGAGTTGATGTTATTCAGCTGAGGGGCAATTTGAGTTTCAAAAAACTTTTTATTTTCATCATCAAAACTAGAAAACCATATATTAGTTATAATATTGGTTTTAGATTTAACGGTCTCTTGAAGTTCCCCAATTCTAGTTTTAACGTCATCTAAAATGCTTCTAGCATCACTTGTGTTAAAAGGATTGTTTGAAGACATTTGTTCGATTTTTGAAAGAGATTGTGAGACAACTACAGGAGTTGGAACTGGTTTTGAAACTGGTGTTGACTCATTGTTTGAAACACTGGGTGTGATGGAAAACTTTGACTTTTATTTTTGTGAAACAAAAGTAATTCCATTAATTTTGTTCCATTTGTTATAGTCGATTGGTTTGATTGAATTCTTTTGTTTCATTTTTGATCTACTCTCGTCAGATAGTTCTAATGTTTCAAGAGAATCACGAACAATTATGGGTTCATGCAATGCTTTTACATTGTTCAAAATATTCTGTTCTTTCTGAGCTTTCTTGAGGAAACAAGGAGGTGTGTTACCAAGAGCCATTTTTTGTGTTGTATGAAAATACGGATTCGTTTGATTAATCAGCATATTGGTTGATTTAGCTGAATGACCCGTTGTAACAAGCAAATTTTCCAATTTTTTGATTTTTTCATCTTTATCAAGAATTTCATCAAGGAGAGAATCTTCTCGTTTTGAAAAATCAGTAATCAACTATTTCTTCTCTTTTTCAAGATCAGAAAACATTGTTTTTTGTTTAGAAAGTTGGTCATTTAGATCAGAAATTTCCTTGTTTAAAGATTTTATTTTCAAGTTCAAATTCACATCAAGTGTGTTATACTTGATTTGCAATTGTTGTTCTTTTAAAACGGAATTTCGATAACCAGTTTCTAATTCTGACTCTTTCTTTTTGTGAAATTCAAAAGCTTTTGCGTTCTCCTTGTAACTCTCAAGCTCAGCGGTCAATTTAGCATTCGCGGCCTTAACTTCGCGATTGACCGTTTTAACTTTCTCGATTTCAATGCCACAGTTATTGATTAATGTTTCAAAATAAGCACGTGTTTCCTCATCAATCTCAGTATTTTGTGCCACACAGCCTCCACTAGGATCCACATCTGGAGTTTCAGAGTTAGTATTGCTACAACTCGGATTGTCCAGGTATGTATCATAAGTAGGTGCGGATGTCACAGAATGTTGTTCGTCATGAGTAAACACATCAAATATGACATTGTTATAGCATGGATCAATGATTGGTACCTCAGATACTGTTGGCGTCATAGACAGGAGGTGCGTCAGAGTCAGTGTCGTACTTAGTCTCCTGAAGATTTGCCATGAAGATGCAGTTCGCATTGATTTCCTCTAGGTCTTCCAAATCATCCATAATAGCTATAAAGTCATGTTCCTCAGCACTCAATTGAAGTCCTACTTTTGCTTTTTGTACCAACATGATAGCTTTCTGAAGATACGCAAGATCCTTATTTTTCGGCTTAGTAGGACAATTCCTTACCATGTGACCCACTCCTTGACAGTTGTAACACTTAACCAGATTACCCTGATTCACATTTCCATAATTCCCAACGACTGGAGCTGCAACATTCCCATTATGATTACCCACTACTCTATTCCCAACATTTTGTCCCATCTGATTTCCAACATTCTGACCCAACTGATTACCCTGATACGGAATCGCCTGATTACCCATGTGAAATCCAGTAGCATATCCCTGTCGATTCCCAATAACTCCAACCATTTGTCCTTGATGACCCATATTCACACCCGGCTGTGCAATTTGCCTGTTGCGAGTGTTTGATGAAATCATTTGGTTGTTGTTAGTTGGTGTGGAATAGCGACCTCTGAATGCTTTAGTCAAAAAAGAAAATGCAGTTGACAAAGCTTGTTCTTGTTCAGTTTCAAGATCAGTGATTCCTTGTTCCTGGTATTGTGGATATTGTTGTTTTTGATTGACTTGTTGTTCTTAAGAGTAGAATTGTTGTTGAGGGATAACAGCTTGTGGTTGTGGAATGTATTGTTGCAAGTTGTTGTTAGTGGAAGATGATGAAGCTTGTTGTTGTGAGTTCACTTGAGTTGGAGTCTTTGAAATTAGTGCCAATGGATCATGATTCTTTGCCAATCTTTCTTTCCTAACTTCATTGACTTCAGCTTGGTTTTGTTTCAGAAAATCGTTGAGTTGATCAAAGTTCACCTGATGTAAGTCCTTTGTTTGGTTGACAATAGTGACATATCGTCCCCATTCTACTGGAAGATTTTTGAGAAATTTGATGTTACTCACGATAGTTCTTGGGGCCAACTTGTTTCTGATAAGCTCATTCATCAACGTGCAAAACCTTCCATAGTAGGATTCAATGGATTCTCCTGGAGTAGATGTAAACTTCTCCCATGCAGTTAGCAGCTTGTTCTCCGTGTCTTGTTGACCAATTTCTGTTCCATAACAAAGCCGTCTAACACGTTCCTACATTTCGTAAGAAGTTTCACAGCTGTCCACAGCAGCAAAGATGTCTCTTGGTTAACCCAGTTAGACAATATGAATTGCCATGTCATCTACTTCGACCTGTTTGTTATCCTCGTCCGTGTATTCTGATTCATTTTGAACATGAAAAGATGGTGGGACGGGAGGTGTTGCATCAGGATTTCCAGGGTTTTGGACTGGTCGAGGCTTGAAGGGTCCATTCGTAATGGATTGAATCATGAGTTTTCAATTAGGTTTGGTCTTGATGTAGCGGAGCATACGACTTGTCCATTGAAGATATCCACCTTTTTCCAGCATAGGAGGACGGTTTTCGGCACCGGCTGCATGAATGTCTTGTTGAGTAGCCATTTATGAAGGTAAATGATGATAAATTTGATGTAGGATCGATTCAATGATAACGAAGTTGTGTTTGATGAAGATTAAGCTCGGTTTTTGTAGTTAAAATTGTGACTGAAAACTTAAAAAACCTCAATAACTTCTGTTCGGAGCGTTTTTAGGACTTGAAGGTGGACCAGAATAAACTAGTTTATTCGGCGTGCCAATCTCCTCATTCTCACGGTCGTTTTGATGGGTAGAACGCTGAAATGGAGTTACGGTTCAAAAGTTATGGCCGTTTGTAGTTTTGCTTAAGATTTTACTCGTAAACTTGTTCTTAGGCGTAGGATTGAGTGCTTATGCTTAGAAATTGTCTTAGGCATAGACTGCTTATGCGTAACTCTCCTTAGGCGTAAGATGATGCTTATGCGTAGACCCAGACTTACGCGTAAACTTAAGGTTAAACGTAAGCTTATGCGTAAACTTTATACTTAGAAGTAGAGTACCTTACGCGTAAGATTTAACTTATCCTTAGAGTGCTTACTCGTAAGCTTTCTGCTTAGGCGTAAGATTAGGTTTAAAACCAAAATCCTTCACACTCGTCCAAGCGTGAAAGATATCCATAAGTCGAAGTGTTTTTCAAGCTTATCCAAGCAAGGGAAACACTGAGTAACCGTTGTTGCACGAAGATTTGTCACCAAAAGCTTAAGCGTAAAAATTCAAATCTTACGCGTAGACCTTACGCGTAGAAAACTATGGTTTTGACTTTTTCTTACGCGTAAAAAGAGGGTTTTGACCAAAAGTTGCTTACGCGTAAAAAAATGCCCAGAAATGCAAAAACATGAGTTTTTCACCCAAAAACACGTTTCCAAATGATTTCTTTTGCACAAACTTCTTCCAAAACACTTAATGATCAATAAAGACTACAACTTTAAGCTTAAAACCACGTAAAAATCAAAACTTTATGCAAAAAGCCCACGTTTTATAGGAAAAAATGCAACTTTTCTTGTAAAGCTTTAACAAAAAACGAACACACACACTCCTAAACCATTGTTAGGCGATTGATACCAATTGTAGGACCTTAAATATATCAACCTTATCACTTTACCAAGCTAACCAAACATGTAAAACACGAACACAAACACCCACGTTATGCGTAGAAGAAACAAGAAACAAAGATGGAAAGATGAGAAAGATGGTGACTTGATATATGTTATGCGTATATGTGTGTAGAGAGAAAGATGAACAAGAGATGTTATATCAAAGGGAAAAACACACACACATACACTCAAGCACACCCCTCAAATGAGACTTTGAGGGGTATTTATAGTACAAGTAACATAATGCCCTAAGGCTTGGCCATGGGCCGTGAGATGGGCTTGGACATGGATTGGGTTACATGAACTTATACAAGGCTAGCTTAACTAAACAATTAACCATTTAGCTTAGCCCAATCCACGAGCCCGTTTACTATTCTAGTACGATATCTAACACACGTTATAAAGTTCCTAAATGTGAATGACCATCACTTCTAATAAAAATGTTACGGCTAACAACTACTCTCCAACCGTTTTGGTTGCGGGGCCGGACCGAATGGCTGGAGCAATTTTACAAAAAGTCATAAGCACCAAAGTTGTAGATCTTTCTCTTAGCTTTCCATGGCCATGAACGAGGGGTCAAACGGAGTCCGTATGCAAAAGTTATGGCCAAAATGGTGAAGGTGTATCGGGAACAACGAGGCTTCCAATATTTCTTCGTTTGAGCTTCTTTTCTTCATTTCTTTCCCGTTTTCCTTCTTGAACTTTATTCTTGAGTCTTTGGACCACCATCTTGATGACTTTATCTTCTCGAATATACTCCACAAGTCATGATTTTGACGGGAACTCTTCGTACATGGAGAAATCTTCGTGTTTTACTTCTTTTTCTGTCTTTGTCTCCACCTTCCTGTACTTGGCTACAAATGAACTAGCAAACACACTTTTATACGATTAAGCAACAAAAGCATATGATTATAGCCAAATAACATACATAAAATCACGGATAACGCTACTAAAAACATGCACAATTTGAACGTTATCAAATTCCCCCACACTTAAACTTTGCTTGCCCTCAAGCAAATCTAAGAAAAGAAAATTTAAACTACATACCTAAATGACAAAACGAAAAGAAAAATTAAAAAATTTGAAAATATTTTTGGTTTTTATATATATGTGTATTTTTTTTAATATATAAAAATAAGCGAAAAATGAGCGCAAACTCCCCCACACTTAAGGGTTTGCTTGCCCTCAAGCAAATCTAGAAATTAAGAAAAATAAATCCCACGTGCTGCATGAAATATGATTAATACAAATGTGATGCAAATCTACCAAGTACAAGTACAAGATAAGATTCATCGTTTTAAGCTTTATGGGTGAAAAATCGAGATGTTTGACAATACCCAATGGATTCTTTTGCTTGATAACATGGCTAAGCACCTCACGAAAAGGGAATGAAGTATAATTCACTCAACACTCAATTTATTTAGTGATGGATAGTATTAAGGAATAGTACACTCATATTGCTCAGTCATGATCTAAATATTATCATAGGCTTGTACAAGAAACAAAACTCCGCCGACGTAGCGTAAGCGCCAAGTGTAAACATCTAAAGAGGGCTTTTGTTCGGATAAGGCTAAAAGGGTTAACAAGGCTTATGTTCAAACATTACATACAAGAATATAATAGATCGTTGGCGCGAGTTATTGATTAAGTCAAAAAACGTGTAGAAAACTAGAAGGGGGGTTGAATATTTTACCAATTAAAAACTTTGTTTTGAAACTTATTGAAAGATCAATTGATATTGATCTTGGATATGTTGATGAAATATGCAAGCAATATGTAAAGAGTAAATAAGGAAAGAAATGATCAAACCACAACAAGTTGTTTATAGTGGTTCGGTCTACAAAGACTCTTTTTCCTTGCCCTACTCCACTCCCTGAGTCTCACACTCGAGAGTTTAACTTCACTAGTCAACAAGCTCCTTTCACCGGCGGAGAAAACCTTTACACTTCGCTTACACTATTTCCGACACTAAGCTAGATGTCGAGTTCTTTCCAAGGGTACAACTACTCCCACACATAATGTATTTTGAGGACTAAAATACTAACCACTCACACTCACAAGATTATGATGGTTTAATACAACAATGAAGTATGAATCAACACTAAACAAACAAGACTTCCAACTTCTCGTTTGAAGCTTGAATGTGACTTGATCTTCTTTGCTACAAAAGAGATCACTAATATGATATGAAACTGAGTTAGAAAGGTTAGAGAGAAGATATGTATGAGAGTATGATAGAAAGGGATGAAAAAACTACTTGGTTTGGCTTTGCTATTTATAGCCAAAACCATCAGCAGCATCCACGGACCGCGGACCCCTCAAAAGGGTTCCGCCCGTTGTGGATTTTGGTGCCGCCGGGTCTGACAGCCAAGATATCAAGATCTTGCCAAAGTCAACCATATCTATGTAAGATTGTGTAAGATATGAAGAGTACAAATCCACACAAAATATCTAATGAAATCTTTCAATGATTTCCATGATGCATTACATGATGTCATGTGTTGTCTTTCTATTTTTAGAAATATGCAAATGCATAAGTAATGTTTAGTTTTTAAGAAACTAAAACATTATAAAAACTACTATCATACATTATGCTTAGACTCATATTGAGATATGATTAGTCACAATGTAAATGCTTAAATGATGAATATATTATTTGAAGAAGCTTGTTTTAATATCTATTAAACTTGACAAGCTTTAAGCTTTTATACAAATTAAATTTACTTTTGTCGTTAACAAAACTTAGGTAAAGATCAAAAATATAAATAACGTTTAATGACGATATTTGTATTAACAATCTCCCCCTTTTTGTTGAGGACAAAATATAAATTTTATTTTTATAAAAGATACAAAGTTTGTGCAAGAGTTATAAAAATATTAGTTTTAGAACTTGAAAAGGAAATGATAATGTAAGTGTATGATGTTTGACTTTTTCAGAAAGTCAAAGTATTCACTAGTTGATGCATGATGTTGACTTTTTCAGAAAGTCAAAATATGCAGTTGACTTTTTCAGAAAAGTCAAGTATTAACAAATGTAAACAAGTTCTATATTTTCTCCCCCTTTTTGTCTCAACAAAAAGAAGAGGCGATGCGGAATGTAATGAGCCCGAGCCATTATCTCCCCCTTGATCAAAGCTCCCCCTAAATTGGGTGCTTAATGGGAAGATACATGGATTGTGAAAATAAAGCTAAAAAAAATGTTAGTAATAATGATCATTCACAAGCATTTCCAAACACTATGTAAAAGCACCAACAATATAGAAAACACCATTCATTAGTTAAAATTTTTCATGAATAAAATCATGAAATGAGAACACAATGATGTGTTTTAGTACAAGAAGAAGAAAAATCCTAAGAAAAGAAAAACTTGAAAATGCTAATCTATGACCATTCTAATGAGATGGTGGATGAGAAAGAGCATTGAGACGCTCAAGGATGTGATTGAGGATGAACCTCATTTCTTCTTGAAAGTCATGGACCATTACCCGGGTCCTATCAACGGTTTGGGCCGTTTGCTCACAACTTGAGCAACCATGCCTAGGGGTAGTATGTTTGGGGAGGTTGTGGTGGTGGAATGGTAGATGTTTTGGTGTTGGTGGGGATGTTTGGGGTGGTCATGATGGAGGCTAGCAAAGCATTTTGCATTTGCATAGTCTCACTAAGGTGAGAATCCACCATGCCTTTGAATTGGTGGAGGTTGTGGAGTTCTGCTTGAATCTCCTCCCTAGTGGGATTGGCATCCCACATGCACTCCTCAATTTCCTCAAGATGAGGGGACATTGATGTGGGGAGTGGATGATCCCCATACAAAGGACCATGAATGTCTTTGTGAATGGGGTGGAAGAGAAGAGGTTTAGGCCCTAATGGGGCATTTGGGTCAAAAGATGACCGTGGTGACTCATGAGCAATCCGCTCAATTGTGCCAAAGGATGGCAATGGTGGTGGATGATTTGGCCTAGGAGGCAAGTCATCCAAGTCCTCCAAGAAAGGATTTGGTGAAGTTGGTGGAGTGGAAAATAACTCCATAGGAATGAGAGTTAGAGACCTTGGTGGTGAGGGTGTTTTGGATGTTTGGATGGGTGTCGGTGGAGGTGAAGTTGGTGTTTTTGTAGGTGGTGGAGTGGTGATCACAATGTGTGATTGAGTAGGTGTGGCCAAGGTAAGGCTTGTATCATCTCGGATGGGAGATGAGATAGTGAGTGGAGAAGACTCGGATGAGGAGCTAAGGTTAACGAAGCAACAAGGCCTCACACTAATTCTAGCGGTTTTCTTCCAAGGTTTAGGAGAGGATTTTGTCATTTTTGACTTAGGTTTTTCTTTGCTAGATAATGGTAAGAATGAAGAAGGTGTGAGGATGATCATGGTAAAACCTCTCAATTTATAGAAGTGAAAAATCATGGAGAAATGTGTTTGATTTGATGTTAAACCATTGAAGAGATGAGGTTCCTAATGATTTGGAAGTGGGTTGAATGCTAGTCATATCACCCAAGTCAATCCATACAAGAGAGATGGAGTGAAGAAGAAAAGATTTGCAATAAATTTGTTCTAATGAGTGGAATTTCCTAACAATCAGATTACCCACAGATTTGAAGGTACCAAAAATTTGGTTCCTTCATTTATGCCAAAGGGCTCCTTGGGTGGATTTTTCAAATTTTTGAATTTTGGTGGGAAATGGATTTCTTATATACCTAAGTGAATTATACTAGTTCTAATAAGAGTATAAACTAGTTAAGATTGACTTATAAGTAATGGATGGTAATTTGGAATCACGAAAGAGTCGAAATTCAGAAAGTTACCTGGAGGATCCACGACACCAAAATTTTACACGGACGGAACCCTTAAAAGGGTGCCGTCTGGTCCGCCTGTACAGGTACGGCGGTACCAATTCTCATAACAGACGGAACCAAATCGTTGGTGTCGTCTGATCCGTGAAGTGCAGAAAACTTCACAGAGTAAGTTTTTAGGTGTCGGGGACTTTTCCGAAACCTGAAATTTTTCTCAAAACTTGTGATACTAAACATTTCTAGTTAGGAAAAGTAAATAACACATGTATAAACATAGTGGAGCATAGATTTTGAGCAAGGCTTTTTGATTTTCACATTATAGTAAAAATGGGTAAAATTTGATAGCATGCTTGTGCTATCCCCCTGCATAAGATTGTTAGCATACAACATTATTTCAAGTTATATTATCATCCTACATAATAAAAACAACTAAATTGTATCAAACATTAACGATAATGTATTGTTCCAAACACTCCTTAAAGTACCCTCATTTGTCCAACTTCTTGTAAATCTTGCTCATCATCCTACCAAGGCACTTGAACATTCCCTTAGTTTGCTTGAACTCTGCTGATTCATTCTCGATCTCGGGAAGAGACGCGTAATACTCATGAGGTGGAAGATGAGAGCTTGGAAGTCCATCCTCGGAGCTATTTGATGATGATGATGATGATGGAGTTGGAGGTTTGCCTTTTGTCTTAGCAACTCGTGCATCACTCAAAGGTACAAAGATGTGAGGGATGAGCTCATAGTGAAGGTGCATCCCTTTTGGGCTTGGTGGAATTGGTGCAAAGTTTCTATAGAGACGGGTGAGAAGCATCCCGTATGGAAGAGCAACCGATCCTTGAGTTGGAATATCAATCATTCTCCTAGCGATGTGGTAAGCTAAATTGAATGGTTGAGGGGTGGACAAGTTGTAGAGCATGTGGCAAAGGCAAGCGTTGATGTGATCCCTATTTCCTATGGTGCTAATGACGTTGGCTCTAAGTAACTCCTCCCATTTCTTAAATTCGGGCTTAAGTTCATTTAGCTCCATTCCATATGGATCTCGGTTTACCTCTTTTCCCTTTCGGGTAACTCGGGTTGTATCACCCCTTGGGTTAAATAGGTGTTCACGGATAACATCCTTATCGGCCAAACGGGTTTGGTAGGGAGGAGTGCGGTCATTGATTGCATCAAGAACGGTGAGTGACCACTTATCCGAGTAGACACAAGTCCCTCGGTTGGGAATTCCTAGCACTTGAGCAAAGTTGGCTAAGGTGATGGTGTAGTCGTTTTGATTGATTTTAAACCTAAGACAAAATTCATCATCGTCTTCATCACTAAAGCCGGTCACACTAGCATAGAATTCTAACACAAACCTAGGACAAATTGGTTCATCGATGTCAAGAAGACAATCGAATTGAATGGTGGCTAGTTATTCACGGAGATTGGTATTTTCAAGGAAGGATGAGTGAATGGTTCTACCCTCATGGAAATACCTTGATTCTAGACCCCTAAATATTTCTACTTGTTCCTTGGAAAGTCCTTTGGTTTTGTGATGTTTGGGAATATAGCTAAGGGTGTCTTTGTGATCATAGAATCTTGCGGCTACCATGGTTATTCCTAAGGACAAGAATTAATATGTTAAAAATGAGAATAAACTTTAACGTTTTGGTTCTAGTGTGTGCCTATATGAAAAAAATTTGGAGTTGCGGTTATCTCGACTCATTTTATGCACAAAAATGGTTTTAGTGGGGTGTTTGGAAAATACCATGAGATAACCCAAATGCTCCTAATTCAATGTGGCTTCATTTGAATATACCCGAGAATGCATATTAGTTATGCAATACCTTTAGTATTCAAGAGCATGCAAGTGATGAAAATCTAACGTTTCTATTTGTATTAACAATGAAAAAATTGTTTTCCTACAAGTGAGAAGCTTTTCAAAATTTTTGACATGGGGTGTTTGGTTATTTGAATAAGGCCTTATATTCATTATCTATTAATTAGTGGGAAGCATGATTTGTTTATGCAATATGATAATGTAGTACCTAATTTCAATGACTAGTTATGCATTTTGCCAATTTAATTCATATTTGGTATAAAAGCATACATAAAACCCCATGTAATAATTTGTGATAGTTTTGTGCATAAATAAGAATCCTAGACTCATAATTAAGAGATAAAATGTACTTAGGATACTTACAATAATGTTATCTTCAGTGATTAGTGAGTGGGAAGGTGTTAATACTGAGCTTGGTTTAATGTTTACACGTTTTGGTAAAGTGGTTTTTGAGGATGAATATGTTTTGTAGGTAGCAGTTTTGCTTCTGCAGACACCACGGACCAGACGGTACCAAAATTTTGGTTCCGTCTGTGTTGTCGTTTGGTGTCGTGGCTACAGTAGCAGATACAAGACAAAATTGTTTTGTTTTGACTATTCTAATGTTTTGGGCTATGTTTATCCTACATGTTTGGTTCCATTAACCCTAAACCAAGTCTAAGAAGATTAAAAGGTTCTCGTTTAAGAGGCTTAGTTAAGATGTCGGCAATGTTGTCTTCGGAGGATACTTTCTCGATTGAAATGTTTCCTTTTTGAACATTGTCGCGAAGAAAGTGATGACGGATTTCAATATACTTTGTACGAGCATGTTGAACGGGATTCTTGCTGAGATCGATGGCTCCTTTGTTGTCGCAAAGTATCAAAATGTTGTTGAGATGAATTCCGTAATCTACGAGAGCTTGCTTCATCCAAAGAGCTTGTTGACATGCTTTTCCGGCTGAGATGTACTCGGCTTCAGTAGTTGAGATGGCTAAGGTCGTTTGCTTCTTTGCAAACCATGAGGTGAGACAATGTCCAACAAAAGTGCGAATACCACTTGTACTTTTTCTATCGACATAATCACCGGCCTGATCCGAGTCGGCATACACTATGGTTTCTATACCCATTCCTTTGGGATACCATAATCCTAAACACGTTGTTCCCTTAATGTATCTAAAAATCCTTTTTAAGGCTTCTAAGTGTGATGCCTTCGGGTTTTCTTGAAAGCGAGCACATAGACAAACACTAAACATAATGTCGGGTCTACTAGCCGTAAGATAGAGTAGGCTACCAATCATTCCTCTATATTTAGTGTTATCTACGGATTTACCTTCTTCGTCCTTGGTGAGTTTAGTGTCCGAGGACATGGGTGTTTTAGTTGGTTTGGAATCTTCAAGACCAAATTTCTTAAGCATGTCTTTTATATATTTAGATTGGTTAAAAAATATGCCATCTTCTAGTTGTTTAATTTGAAGTCCTAGAAAGAAGTTTAACTCACCCATCATACTCATTTTAAACTCGTCGTGCATGATTTTAGAGAAATCGTCACATAGCTCTTGACAAGTTGATTCGAATATAATGTCATCAACGTATATTTGAACAATGATAATTTGTGATTCCTTTTTCTTGGTAAAAAGAGTATTATCTACTAATCCCATAGTGTATTTGTTATCAATAAGAAAAGTCTTAAGTCGGTCGTACCAAGCTTTAGGTGCTTGTTTAAGACCGTATAATGCTTTCTTGAGTTTGAAGACATGATGTGGTTTCTCAAAGTCGGTAAAACCGGGAGGTTGAGCAACATACACTTCTTCGTTAATAAACCCACTAAGAAAAGCACTTTTAACATCCATTTGAAATAATTTAAAGTCATAAGCACATGCATAAGCAAGTAATATTCTAATAGATTCAAGTCTAGCTACCGGTGCATAAGTTTCATCATAGTCAATCCCCTCTTGTTGATTATAACCTTGTGCAACAAGCCTAGCTTTGTTTCTAGATACTACACCATTTTCGTCCATTTTATTCCGAAAGACCCATTTCGTTCCAATTATAGTTTGATCTTTGGGTTTTGGAACTAATTTCCAAACATCATTTCTAACGAATTGGTTTAATTCTTCTTGCATGGAAATTACCCATGATTCATCTTTTATTGCTTCATTTATGGTTTTCGGTTTAATGGTGGATACAAAACAAAAATAATTGCTTTGATTTTGGGCTTGTGACCTTAAGGTTCTTTGATTAAATTGTCCTATGACCTTTTCTAAAGGATGACTTTTAGATTCTTTGATGTTTAAAATTTCCTTATTTAATGGTTCATGTTCCTTGTTATTATTAATTTGACTTTTTATTATTTGACTTTCAACTAAGTCATCATCTACCAAAGGTGATGTCTTAGAGGGAGGTGGACTTTCGTCAAATGTTATGTTCAACGATTCCTCGACTATCATTGTTTCTTTATTTAGGACAATGTAAGCTTTACTAGTTTGAGAGTAACCAAGAAATACACCTTCATAAGACTTTGGGTCAAACTTGGTGAGATAGTCTTTAGTATTAAGAATAAAGCATTTACAACCAAAGACTCTAAAATATCCTAACGTTGGCTTTTTACCTTTATAAAGCTCATATGGTGTTTTGTTTAAGAAAGGACGTATTAAGACTCTATTCAAAATATATGTAGAATTGTCAACGGCGTTACACCAAAACTTTTGAGGAATGTTTTGTTCATTAAGCATTGTTCTACTCATTTCTTGAATTGTTCTATTTTTACGTTCAACTATTCCATTTGATTGAGGTGTTCGTGGAGCGGAAAAGTTATGTGTTATGCCATTTGTATCACAAAAGTTTCCAAATTGAGTTTCGTTGTCAAATTCACGACCATGATCCGTTCGGATCGACACAATTTTAACACCTAGTAGATTTTGAATTTTCTTGCTAAGAATTTCAAATTTATCAAAAGCTTCATTTTTTGTTTTCAAAAACAACGTCCAAGTAAACCTTGAGTAATCATCTACTATGACCAAAGTGTATAAGTTGCCTCCGTAGCTTCTTATAGCGGATGGTCCAAACAAGTCCATATGTAATAATTCTAGACACTTAGATGTGGACACCATATTTTTAGATTTGTGACTACTATGGGTTTGTTTACCAATTTTGCAAGCGTCGCAAAAGTGTTGGTCATATTTTAGTTTTGGTAAATTCCTAACTAGCTCTTTTGAAAATAGGTTTTGTATAAGTCTCATATTAGCGTGACCTAAGCATCTATGCCAAAGAGATGAGCTATCGTCTAACGTTGTTAGGCAAAGTTTGTCATTAGATGTTTTATCTATTTTCATGACGTATATATTATTTTTCCTAACTCCTTTAGCTATGGTGATACCATCTTTTAGTATTTTACTACCATTTTCATCAAATAGTACTTTACACTTTTTATCACATAATTGGCTAATACTAAGTAGATTAAATCCTAACCTATCTACATGAGCAACATTTTCAATAGTTAGGGAGTTATGAGCAATCGTACCTTTGCCAATGATTTTGCTTTTGAGATTGCTACCAAAAGTGACATTACCTCCGTCATACTCTTGGTATGATGAGAAGAGACTTTTGTTTCCCGTCATGTGTCGTGAGCATCCACTATCTTTAATCCATTCATCAGGTTCCAATCCAACTTTCAAGCATACCTAAGAAGCAAATAACTCAAGCATTTGGTCCCCAATATCTCATGGGTCCGTTTGGGTTAAACATACCATTTATTTGATTCATGTATGGAAACGATGGGTAAGAGTTCCATGACATGTAATCTGGAGTTTGATATGGTCTAGGAAAGTGTTGATTCCAACCGTTGTGTTGGTAGTTGGGTTGTATGTTGTGGTTGCTCTTAGGAAAGGGGCGTTTGGCAAAAGGTGTTTTATATCGTTGTTGAGTAGTTTTTGATCTAAATTCATTTTTGGCAAGTCCTACTCCTGATGTAACAGCTGGTTTTAGTTTAACACTATCATTGGTTTTCTTTGTTACTTTGACAAATTCAGTACGGTCCGTATTGCGAACATTCTGTCCTGCTGAAGTACCCACGGCACCATTTTGTTCAACGGACGGAACCCTTATTTTGGTTTCGTCTGGTTCGTGCTGTACTGCAGCAGTTTTGACAGAATGTTCGTCCTTTTCGGCCGTTTTGTTTTGACTCTTTGGAATTAATACTTCATTAAATCCTAACCCATTCATATCTCCTGGTGTTTTATGTATTTTAACTATTTCATCGGCAAGTGCGATGTTTTTGTTAAACCTTTTAAATTTAGAATTTTGTTCGATTAGAACATCTTGTGTGAGTTTTAGTTTTTCTATTTCAAGATTAAGCTCTTGACATGATTTACAATCATTGTCATTTGCTTTTCCTTTTTCAAGTCGTTTTGGTTTTTCTTTCAACTCATAAACTTCATATTCCAAAAATTCCTTTTTGGTTTTTAAAAATTTATTTTTAGTTATGATTTTTAGACTTAGCTCACACAATTGATTATATTGTTTTTGCAAAGTGTCATCATCAATAGAAGAATAAGAAGAGTCGGAAAGTACCTTGTTTGACTCATGTGCCATTAGAGCGATCTCTTCCTTGCTTGATTCTGCATCGTCTTCACTATCACTCCAAGCACCACTTACAAAAGCTCGTTGAGTTTTGCTTTTAGGTGGCTTGGGACATTCTCCTATGAGATGACTTGCATCACCACATCTAAAACACTTTCTTTCACCTTTACCCTTTTTATCATCCCGATCTTTTCGGAATGGCTTCTTTTCTTCTCGAGATTGTCTTACAAACTTTCCTCTTTTTCTAAAGAACTTCTTAAAATCTCTAACGGCCATGGCATACTCCTCATCTTCACTACCGGAGCAAGATTCGTCGTCATCGCTTGATTCCGCCTTTACTTTTAGAGCAACGGATTTGATCTTCTCCCTTCTTCCTTTGATGATCTCCGAATCTTTCTCCATTACCATTTCGTGAACTTTGAGGTTGCCAATTAGCTCGTCTAGTGACATTTTTGAGAGATCTTTTGATTCTTCAATAGCGGTCACTTTAGCTCTCCATTTGGGATGAAGTGCTCTAAGAAATTTTCTGACAAAGTTCTTACTACGAAAAGATTCATCAAGTGTTTTAAGTGATGTAATAATAGTATTGAAGCGAGCAAAGCCACAATCAATGGTTTCATCTTCAGGGATAACAAATTGTTCATATTGTTGAACAAGAAGATCAATTTTGTTATCCTTGACTTGTGAATTACCTTGATGTGTAACAATTAAAGATTCCCAAATATCTTTGGCGGTTTCACACATAAAAATTCTTTCATATTCTTTTCTAGGTAAAGCATTATAAAGCATCATTTTAGCTTCATTATTTTTAGCAACTAATTTCTTTTGTTCATCAACAGAAATATCCTTTGTTGTAGAACTAAAATCCCCTTTAACAATAATAAACCAAAGATCTATATCTTTTGATTTTACATATGTTTCAAAACGGTTTTTCCAATAGATAAATCCATTGGTTTCAAAGAGTGGTGGTCTTTGCATAGATTGCCCTTCTTTAAAGTTTTTAGAATCCATGGATCGTTTCAAGTTTATAAAATACAAGTTATTTTAGAAATTCTTGAGCAACGAGGCTCTGGTACCAATTGTAGAAAACTAGAAGGGGGGTTGAATAGTTTACCAATTAAAAACTTTGTTTTGAAACTTATTGAAAGATCAATTGATATTGATCTTGGATATGTTAATGAAATATGCAAGCAATATGTAAAGAGTAAATAAGGAAAGAAATGATCAAACCACAACAAGTTGTTTATAGTGGTTCGGTCTACAAGGAATCTTTTTCCTTGCCCTACTCCACTCCCCGAGTCTCACACTCGATAGTTTAACTTCACTAGTCAACAAGCTCCTTTCACCGGCGGAGAAAACCTTTACACTTCGCTTACACTATTTCCGACACTAAGCTAGATGTCGAGTTCTTTCCAAGGGTACAACTACTCCCACACACAATGTATTTTGAGGACTAAAATACTAACCACTCACACTCACAAGATTATGATGGTTTAATACAACAATGAAGTATGAATCAACACTAGATCATACAACACTAAACAAACAAGACTTCCAACTTCTCGTTTGAAGCTTGAATATGACTTGATCTTCTTTGCTACAAAAGAGACCACTAATATGATATGAAAGTGAGTTAGAAAGGTTAGAGAGAAGATATGTATGAGAGTATGATAGAAAGGGATGAAAAAACTACTTGGTTTGGCTTTGCTATTTATAGCCAAAACCATCAGCAGCATCCACGGACCGCGGACCCCTCAAAAGGGTTCCGCCCGTTGTGGATTTTGGTGCCGCCGGGTCTGAAAGCCAAGATATCAAGATCTTGCCAAAGTCAACCATATCAATGTAAGATTGTGTAAGATATGAAAAGTACAAATCCAAAAAAAATATCTAATGAAATCTTTCAATGATTTCCATGATGCATTACATGATGTCATGTGTTGTCTTTCTATTTTTAGAAATATGTAAATGCATAAGTAATGTTTAGTTTTTAAGAAACTAAAACATTCTAAAAACTACTATCATACATTATGCTTAGACTCATATTGAGATATGATTAGTCACAATGTAAATGCTTAAATGATGAAGATATTATTTGAAGAAGCTTGTTTTAATATATATTAAACTTGACAAGCTTTAAGCTTTTATACAAATTAAATTTACTTTTGTCGTTAACAAAACTTAGGTAAAGATCAAAAATATAAATAACGTTTAATGACGATATTTGTATTAACACAACGGATGGTCACTATAGTATACCTTGGATCGCTTGCGCGTTATTCGCATAACGGATGGTCACCAAAAATATGCACTAGATCGCTGGCGCGTCATTCGATCCTTCAAGAACCGGATGGTAACTAAAAATATTCATGCACTTCATATTTTCACAAAGCCAAAAGGGAATGGATAAAGCATGGGAGTATTTATAAAATTGGTGTTAAAGAAAAATAAAGTCAAGTCTAATACACATGTTGCTAGTCACCAAACAATCCACAAACCCGAAAATGATTATAGTTACAATCTTCTCTTCACATATCGATCACCAAATATATATATATATATATATATATATATCACGTCTTAGCACATTGGCTAATCGATATCTCAAACATACTTCATTCTTGTCATCACATATATTTGTGTAAGCAAATGTTATCGATCCCAGAATAGATTGCAATATTAATCGGGACACATCTCAAGTTTTTCAAAAATTACCGATTCACCAGTGGATTGATCCAGTTATTCTAATATATTATCTTATACGCGTGAAAACAACTAGATCATGAGGGCAAACAAGTATACAAATTTTAAATTGGCCATAAATTTTTTAATCTAAAAACTAGTTTCGTTTTTCACAATAATATTTCTCCCCCACACTTAAATTAAGCACACAAATAAAAATAACTTAACGACTATAAAATATTGCTATTATATTATTACTACGAGAAATTTTTAAAAATAAACTAGTTACGACATTTTTTTTTCTTTTTCTTTTTTATTCTTTTTTTATTTATTAATTTTTTTTTTTTTTAATTTTTAAAAACAACATGACTTATTCTTGTCCCACGAGTTCTCGGTAGCTCCATTGAAACGCACAAAGAAGCGGAGAAGCAGGTCAGCGCGAAGCATATTAAAAACCCAACTTCTTTAGGGAATCAGGGAGACCCGCCTTATACCTCTCACACAGTTTGTTTACAATCGGTGAGCCTTACTTTCGAGGGACTAAAAGAAGTCAATTTATAAAATAATTTACCAACAAACCAACAAAGGAAAAATAACAAAGAAACAAAATAAAGCAATTGCGAAAACTTCAAAGCATGTAAAGATAGGGAAAATAAAACTATAAGTCTAAGAGAAACGAAACCTCTCGGGGCAAAGAAATCATGATCGAACTCCAAATGATAAGATGCTAAGCAAACGCTAGCATAAGCGTGTAAGATCAATCGATTCCTCATCCAAACATGTCCAATCAAGAGTATAAGGTTCACGATCTAACCAATCCTTCCTCCACGAGCTTATTAAATCTGAAAAAATAAACTAAACTACAAAAACACGTAAAATTCTAAAACTCACTTTCGTATGCATCACGGTTGCATTTAGCGTATGCAACAAGCCTTTAAACCCCCCGGTGGCCCGAGTGGACGAGTTATAGTCTCGTGAGGGTTTCCAGTGAACTTACCCACAAAGTTCAAAACACCTTTATTTTTAAAAACATGTACTTATTTATTCACAATGTACTAAATTAACAAAACTTAAAAATGACAAAATATTGAATAATAATAAAAATACTAATGTTCAAGTATCTCAGGAATGATCCCAGAAGACACTTAAACTTATTAGATCTAAATACGAACACACGAAAACAAAATACGAAAAATAATTTTTTTTTTAACGATTGGTCCAACCGAATCGGTTACGGTGGGTGACCGATCGGTTGGAGGCGATTTTTAGAATTTTTAGATTTTTTTTTACGACTCTAAAATGACTTTTGAAAAATATTTACCGAGAGCTCCAACCGAATCGGTTGGACTCCCAACCGAATCGGTTAGAGTTGTTTGGGTGGTTTTGGTGGTTTTTTTCACTAACGATTTTGAGCACACTTAGAAAGCAATCATTGAAAGGGCGATTTTTCGAACACATGAAACGAAATCCCAACATCAAATACTTGATTTGATGCCAAGATCATTTGAGCAATTATTAGAAATTAGAGATTTTGAAAAGAAAACGCAAAGGAGCAATTAAGAAAACATCATGAGCAAACATCAAGAGCAATCAAACTAGAGCAAACAAATAATCATTCATGAGCAAGAGCAATTTAGCATTCGAACAAACAAGCAAACAGTCAATCAATTCAATATAATGAGCATTCGAACAAACAAACAAACACCTAAGAACAAAAACCAAATCCCCGGCAGCGGCGCCAAAAACTTGATGCGTTCCATCGGGGTTTTAAATTTATGTGCAAGAATTACCGGTTAACTAGGAACACATTCGGGCAATTATACCCTGGTCAAGTTGTAGTATAGGTTTTGGTAAATCAAGGTCGTCCCAAGAGACTTGGTTGCACTATAAGTGTCATTTGTTTGTTTAAGCAAGTAACAAGTAACAAGTTGATGGTTATGATTGACACGTATCAAACCAACAAGAAAAGCAATATAAGAACAATCAAATATCAAGACATTCATCATTATTCTAATCAAACACAAAATCTCAATAATCATATCAATAACAAACATCTTTAAATATAAAAGTAACAAGGTTTACCCAAAGTATGAATTACAATAGGCAAAGATGAAGGATTATAGCAACCTTCAAGCCTCCAATCAACTACAATAGTTCTACCAAGCCAGAAAATTATGTCCAAACGCCTTCAACAACCCTTGAGCACACTACACGAATTTGGCAGAGGTTTGTGGTCTTTTGGGGAAGATAAGTTGGTAGAAATTCATCCTTAATGGTGGAGGCTTGAATTTCACACAAGTTGGGATAGGATAGTTGGTGGAAATTCGTCATTAAGGGTGGAGGCTTGAATTTCACACCTTTAGGGAAGGTAAGTTGAGAGAGGTATGGTGTAATAGGTGGAAATTCGTCCTTAAGGGTGGAGGCTCGAATTTCACACCTAGAGATGGAGTGGTGGGTGAAAGGGGTGAGAAGGATGGAGAAGGGATGATGAAATGAGGTGCCAAATGGGTTCTATTTATACTACTTCCAAGGATAGGGGTATTCAATGCTCAACTTGGCCTCCAAGGAGCTTGGAAGGGACTAGAAACTGAGTGGGAAGGACCTAGAATCGTTTGGGAAAATTTTGGAGTCTTAGTGATGAAGAAATACCATAACCAGGCCTCCCAGCCGAATCGGTTGGGCTCCAACCGTTTCGGCTGGTCTTCTTGACTACTCTCCAACCGTTTCGGTTGCGGGGCCCGACCAAATGGTTGGGGCAAGTTGACAAAAATATATAAGCACCAAAGTTGTAGATCTTTCTCTTAGCTTTCCGTGGCCGTGAACGGGGGGTCAAACGGAGTCCGTATGCAAAAGTTATGGCCAAAATGGTGAAGATGTGTCGGGAACAACGAGGCTTCCAATATTTCTTCGTTTGAGCTTCTTTTCTTCATTTCTTTCTCGTTTTCCTTCTTGAACTTTATTCTTAAGTCTTTGTACCACCATCTTGATGACTTTATCTTCTCGAATATACTCCACAAGTCATGATTTTGACGGGAACTCTTCGTACATGGAGAAATCTTCGTGTTTTACTTCTTTTTCCGTCTTTTTCTCCACTTTCCTGCACTTGGCTACAAATGAACTAGCAAACACACTTTTATACGATTAAGCAACAAAAGCATATGATTATAGCCAAATAACATACATAAAATCACGGATAACGCTACTAAAAACATGCACAATTTGAGCATCATCAGCTGCCTGAGTCACCAGTACCATGGATCCCAGCATTAACGCTGGACGGTTCCCTCAAGGAACAGATCCGTGGGAACCGTGGGACATAAGTTGAATTTCTCTTCTATTTTTCTCACCTTGGCTATAAACCTTCATATTTTCATCATTTTACCTCTTTCACTAATGAGTATGTTACTTAATGCTTGTGTTCTCATGATCACATGCCTTAAATTCATATCTAATCATTAGATTTTAGTCCACATTTTGGGTCTAGCATTCATTACAATGTACTATTTTCTCTATAAATAAGGTTCCCAAAATGCTTGCATATCCATCACTCTCAACCTCACAAACAATCATCATCATGTCATCTAACATTGATGAATCACCTAGTGCAAATAGTCCTCTTCAAGAAATTCAAAACTTTATCCTACCACCTTCTGTAGTGCCACCACCAAATCCAGAAAAACATCACGGATTAGCATCCGGCCTTGTTGTTTAGCCAAACCATTGTCACAAAGTACATCACCACCTACTTATTCACCACCAAATGATTCCATTGTAGCACCCCCATCATCTCCAACAAGCACATCACCACCATTACCTATCAAGTCTCCACCTAAGATCACCCTATCAGAACTCCTTAAGACTCCGAAAACATTCCCACTACCCGTGTCTAGTCAACCACCCACATCATTTCAACAAACTTCCAACCCAAAAGAACTAGTCTTTTTAACACCACCAACATCTCTAAATACACTTTACAAAGATCTTGCAACTTTACCACCTTTAGGTCCCATTATCTTACAACAACATCTAGGTTCTTATATTCCACTACTTACCAACATAATGGACTTTGATCCATATTTTCCAATATTTCCACCACACATTCCACCTTCCACAAATCAAACTTACCCGAAAACCATCCACACACAATACCCACATCATTTACATTGTGAACATTGCCAATCCACTAGGGAACTTGCAATGGAAATAAGGGACGAGATGTGATTCATACTTAACCATATCCTTGATCGCATCAACATCATCACTCACCAAAACTTCCATAATTAACCTTATGCAAGCATGGATGGAATGATATTACTATTTTCTCTATTTTTTCTTTTGAGTCATTTTAAAGAACAAACCTTGTTCTTAGTTTTTACATGTTTGTATGTGGCCTATATACCACTACACATTATCTTTTTATTACAAGGCTTTGTTTACATATCTTGGCTCTCCATCTTGTTTCTCGTCAATTACAAGATTATATGGCATGTTACTACTAACTTTTTCTTTGTAGGATTCATTCTCACTTGACGCCCTATTCTATGGGAGGCTACCGTCAAAGGGGAGTTAGTGATTCGTGGATTATATTCTTTTTCCAAACTTTATTTCTTCGTTAGGTTCATTTTTTGTTTCGACAAAAAGAGGGAGAAGAAGTAAAACTCATGCTTTCAAAACATACATCTAATCTTAAGTTTTACTCATCATAACATTATGTTTTGTCATCAACAAAAAGGGGGAGATTGTTAATACAAACAAATCTTAAAAACGTTTATTCATATTTAGCGATTTCTTTGTATTTTGTTGATAACAAATATAAAGTTATCATAAGTAAAAATTATAAGGATACATGTTATTTTTGTAAAGCATTTACATATATAATCATTTAACATAAATTCTTGTAATAATTCATTTATTGTAATAGCTTATTAGGATGGGTAAAAACCATAACCCATGACCCATACCCATGGAGCATATCCATAACCCATGGAGCTAACCCATGACCCATTGACTAGATGCATTGCATCTTCTAGATACATTGTATCTATTTGGATTCCCATGATCCAAAGTTCATAACCCATAACCCATTTAGGAGGAGCGTCCTGCGGATCTCCCAGTTTACACTGGACGGATCCCTCATGTAAGGGATCCGTGGGATCTGGAGAATAGTAGTGATTTTTTGCCTATAAATAGGGAGCCATTTCCTCATTATAACTCACCCCTCTTCTTACAAACTCTCTCATAAATTACTTCTCACTTCTAATCTCAGATCTCTTGATCTATATAGTAGTTCTTCTATCTTTTGTTGTGATTCTCATATAGGTCTTTCTCAAAGGCGAGATCACGAGATACTACAAGTCATCCAAGCAAGGGGTCCTTGATTGATTTGTTCCTCCACAAGATTTCTGTAGCAAGATCATGTATTTCATATTTCACATAGTTGTTGTGTTATAGTTGTGTTGGTCTGGTCCTCCATGTTAAGGACTCGGTATTTAGCTTTGTACCGGAAAAAGTGTAAGTGACGTTGTGAGGCTTCTCCGCCAATTTGAAGGAGCTTGTTGACATAGTGCTTGAACTCTCGAGTAGGTGACTCGGGGAGTGAAGTGGGGCAAGGAAGGTGTCTTTGTAGCCGAACCACTATAAATAGGTTGTATCATTTCTATCCTTTACTTTACTTGCTTTCATTACTTAAATTACTTATTGTTTTATACTCTCTATCCATCCATACGATTTCACATAATATCAAATCTAAAGTTTTTGAAACTAACTTAAAATCGGCAAAACTATTCAACCCCCCCCCCCTTCTAGTTTTCCACAACTTAGGATAAAAAAAGTTTTGATGGGTCCTTAAGAATCCCCTTGGTTTAAGGTATTTCCTTGGTCGAAGCTTAAAGGATTGTGTGCAAAGAACAACATCTTTCACGATTGGCTTTTTATATAGATGTCGAAGGGTCACACCGTGCATACTAAACAGAACACGCAAGCAGAAATAAGAAACGAGTGACAAAATGAAATAAAAGTAGTGATGAAATGAAAATATAGTAGTATTTTCATTGAGGGGTAAAACGGTAATTATAATCATTACATAATTGGCCTACTCTAACCAAATTAAAAGCTAAACCACTAACATACTCAACTTTAGTAATTTCTATGGAGTCTTGAAATATGTAACCTCTACCAACGACCTTGCCTCTTAAGTAGCTCGCAAATACGACATGTCCACCATCATACTCCCTGTATAAAGTAAACAGACTTCTATTCCTGTTCATGTGTTTAGTGCAACCACTATCCACAATTCAATCGTTCAGTCGTAGATCACATTTGAGACATACCTACAAGCAAATGCAATTCAAAACCTTGGTCCCATTGGTTTTTGGGTCCATCATGGTTAGCATAAAGCATTTCCAAATTAAACATCCTTAGATCTTGAAGTAAGACACTTAGTGTCTCAAGACCAAACCTTGAAAACACATACCAAGGGATGTTTTGAACATTACTTTGGTTTTGAAAACTTGGTCCAAAGTTTCATTGAGTTTTTGTTCCAAAAAATCTTTTGTTTGAATAGGAATTGTCTGTCATTTGAAATGAGTTCTACGATTGTCTTTGGTTGTTGTATGAACTTATTCTCTTATGAAATGAAGGTTGGGTGTTTGAGTGAGTTTTTCTTTGAAATGGAGGTCTTTGGTTGTATGAGGTTGAAGGTTTCATGTTTCATGTTGGTAAAAGTGGTTTTTGGGTTGTTTGAACCCTAGAGTAGCCAAGTTCATTGCGTGAAACCAGTTTGAAACATTGTTTTGTGGTTTCACTCCTCGCAATGGGTGTTAAAGTACTATGAGTGTTTGCAAAATGAATTTGAGGAACTACGGGTTTTGAATGAGCATTTGATAATTTTCCAAACTGATCACAGCTTTTGGCACGCTGACGCGTGGGGCTAGCATGCCAGAGCAGGACGCGTTAGGTTTTGTTTTGATTCTCTTTTACAAAAAAGATTGGTTTGTTTAGACTCGTTAGAGTAGTTTTCTGAGTTTTTGAAAATCCAATACATTTCTTATCTTAGGACAATTATTGATGACTTAGCATGTCATCCAAAATACCACTACTCTTTTTTTGAAAATCTCAATGCCTCTTTTTGAAGGTTAAAAACATCACATTTCAAAGAGTTAACCTCATGTGCAAGTTTTTCACAAATTGAGTAAGGTTCAACTATCTCTTTGGTTTTAGCAAGTCTTTTTACCACAAGTTTGTTCACTTTCAAGAAAACGTTTTCTTTTAGTAAGTATTTCAATAGCTTTAACAAAATCTTTGTTGAATTTTATGAGTTCCTCCTTATCTATTTGTAATTCATGAGTATCATGTTAAGAAGGGTTTATTTTTTCATCTTGTGATTCAATTGCCATGAGACACGTTGCGTCCTTCTCTGGTTGATCGCCGTCTTCACTTTCGCTCCACGCTTTGCCAACGAACGTCTTGTTTTCCTTAGCATTAGGACAATAACCAATGAAATGTTTCTTGTCATCACAACCATAAAAACTACGTTCTCTCCTAGAGCTTCCAACACCCTTGTTCCTATCACCACGACCTCTACTAAGCCTATCGCCACCATTACCAAAGCGATTACCTCTTCTAAATCAATTACCCTTCTTGAAGAGCTTCCTAAAGTTCTTCACCATCAAGTTGAACTCTCCATCATCTTCAACGTCTTATTCACTTCTATCTTGATTATCACTATCATCACTAGATTGATCCCTAGTGACTTTAGCCTTAAGAGCTTACGACATAACATTTTTCCTTTTTATTCTTAGAGACTACATCATCATTCTATAAGACCATTTCATATACCTTAAGGTTTCCTATTAGCTCATCAAGAGGAAGTTCCGCCAAATATTTGGCTTCTTCAATAGCCATGTCCTTTGGATGCCATTTCAACGGAAGAGCTTGGAGAAACTTCTGTACATGGTTCTTGTTAGAGTTGGCTAATCGTATGTTCGGTTTCCCTTAAGTGATAAGAACCCCGCGATAAGAATGTATCTAAACCCGAGATAATGCTCACATACAATTAGGTTTTAGTGTGTGTGAAATATGGAGAAGATGAACTTGTATTTTCTCATGAAATGCATGTATATTTATAGGGATGCATTTAGGGTTAAGTGTGATACGTGGAGGTGATCTGACGACTCTAGATGACCCACGTGAAGGTTATCCTATGGAGGAGGCAAGAATGACACATGGCATGACATCATTAGCTCTTGATGATACAGGAATATTCGGATGAGACACGATCTACATGTCCCGAAATATCTGTGGCACTACCTTTACACCAATGAGGTAGTTGCACGTGGCAGTAGTACCATAACGGTTTGAAGGGCAAATTGTCATGCCAGTTGTTTCTTGGAGATCAATTCACCAAGCGGGACTTGTTCTGACATTGGCTAGTTGTTGCCTGGAGAGTGATTCTCCAAGAAAAGTGTCTTGGGCTTTTTGACTTTTCGGCCTATTTAGGGCCGGCTATGATCATATGGGCTTTAGCTATTAGACTAAAACTCTATACGCTATCAACGACCATAACGCAGCGGTGATGCCAGCCTATCATGACCAAGATTGTCGTCAACATCAAGCGAATATATCCTCATTTACGGGAGCTCCAAGAGACATTTGCACCGTGTTCTCAAGTTTTTATTTCTGTGGAAAAGTAAGGAATAGGAAGGGAGGTTAAAAAAAATGTATTCTTAACTTTTTTTTAAGATGGAAATGTGAGGGATGAGAAAGAGGGAGGGAGGGAAGTCAAGTGTATTTTTTTTTACATGTGTTCCGTCCAAAATTAGGCGGATCAGGAAGCAAGACACATCTATTTGGGATTTTTGTAAAATGACAAAACTAACCTCCAACTACTCATACACATTTCACATATTTGCAGGTATTATCACATCGATATTTTTGTCATCAATCTTTTTGAAAATAGAAGTTGATTTAATACATCCAAGGAAATAGTAGTTTCCGGCAAACAAAAATACATTTAATTATCTTAACTACATAAAATAGAAAAATTGTCAAAGGTGAAAGTGGAATGTTGAAACTTGAATGTTGAAAGTCAATAACCAATTATCTTTGGTAACTTTGGAAAACTTATCTCTCTCTCATACATCATTTCATCTCACTCTAAAAACACACACACAAAATAATACCACCATACCAACCACCACAACTCCCACCACCGAACTTCACCTCCACCGGTCGTCACCGCCACTGGACGACTCCACCAACTAAACCAAACGACCACCGAAACCCATAACCACCATGAATTACGACCATCATATTTTAAGGTAATTTTTTTGAGTTTTATTAATAGATCAAGCTTTTTATAATTTTATTTGCAGATCTACAGATTTTCTTTGTAGATGTAAGTTTTTTATAATTTTTTTATAGTCACCGTCGCGGACTCACCGGAAATTTGTTCCGCCACCACCACTTTGCTGGAAATAGAACGAGCGCTCACCGTTGTCTCGCCAGAAAAATCTACTGTCGCGGTTGCATGGCTTGTGTTGCCGAAAAAAGCTGTTGCCGCACTATATAGTATGCCTTATTTTAATTGTTGTTAATATTTGTATAAAGTTGATTATGTTAATAGTTCTATTCAATTGTTTTTAGTATTTGATAGATTTATATCAAGTTTTGTGGTTACTTTCAAATCTATCTATACATGTATTATTTTTCAGCTTTGAGTTTATATAACTTTTTTGACAATTTTTTTTTATAGATTTGTTATTGCTGCCGGAGTCCACCGTTGCCGCCGTTGCTGCCTGAATGTGTGTCACCGCCGCAATCAAGCTTGCTTTTGTTGCCAGTAAATGTGTAGTTTCTTTTTAAAGTAGTTAGTGTGGAAAAATAGAAGGGGGGTTGAATAGTTTTACCAATTAAAACTTCGTTTTAAAATATTTAGATCGACTTATGTCAATCTATTTAAATGTGTATGTTGGATGTTGATAGATAGATATGTAAATATGTAATGCAAAGGTAAAGAGTAAGAAAGACAAAACCACGACACGAGTGTTTATAGTGGTTCGGCTACAAGGACACCTTCCTTTCCCTACTCCACTCCCCGAGTCACCTACTCGAGAGTTCGTAATCACTACACAACACAAACTCCTTGTTGTGGAGAAGCCTTCACAACGCCGCCTACTCTTTTTCTGGTACAAGGATAGACATTGGGTTCTTCCACGAGGTAGAACCAAACCTATCACAACATCGCCTACACTTTATCCGGTACAAGGCTAGATACCGAGTTTCATTACAAAGGAGGAACTACTACCCAACACTACACAACACCTATCCCATAGGAGACGCACTCCTTATTACAACATCATCAAGGATATCAATATCCTTGGACACAACCTATATCTATTTGTACATCGATGCACCATATCGATTGTACACCCTTGGCATCTTTCACTAATGCCTTGACATGATCTTTTGGCACCTTTCACTAATGCCTTTGACTTGACCCTTTTGGCATCCTTCACTAATGCCTTTGGCATGGACGTTTGGCACCTTTCACTAATGCCTTCGTCTTGACCCTTTCGGCATCCTTCACTAATGCCTTAGACACAACACTTCTAGAGATGAAGAAAGAACTATCAACAAGAGAACTTCAGTAGTCTTGATGATGAAGAAGCATGGCAACTCATGGACTTGAGCTTGCTTGGTGATCTCGCCTTTAAGAGGAACCTAGAGAATCACACAAAAACAAACACAAACTACATAGAAAGATCATTTGGATCTGAGGTTAGAGAGTTTACAATACTAGGAGAAAGTATGTGTAGGAGTGGCAACTTGCAATGAAGAAATGGATTACTATTTATAGACAAAATTATGCTACTGTTCCACGGATCCCACAGATCCCTTGCTTGAGGGATCCGTCTAGTGTAATTTGAGGGATCCGTGAGACGCTCCTCGTTGCCCATGGGTTATGGGTCATGGGTCATGGGTCCTAGAATTTGGACCATGGGTAAACAAGTATATACAATGTATCTACAAGATGCAATGCATCTAGTCAATGGGTTATGGGTTAGCTCCGTGGGTCATGAATAATACCCATTATGACTTATGCATGATGTCATGCAATGGGTCATGGATTATGCTCCATGGGTATGGGTCATGGATTTTGGATTTTACCTAACCACATTCAATGTATTAAGTCAATGGGTTAAATACTTAAACTTCTACCCATTCTATTACTTATTATAATACATACCAAGTATGTATATATCTACCCAATATGTAAACACTAGCTGTTATACATATGCATTACTATAACATGAAAAACACTATTACTTGTTTAGTGATTTATATGAAAATGTAAGTGTGTTAGTAAACTATTGGCTCAAACCATTTACGTATTTTATTTGTTTCGTTAAAATGATTTTACGTTTGTTATCGACAAAACATTAGAAAATCGTAAAATATAAATAAACGTTTTTACGGCTTATTTGTATTAACAATCTCCCCTTTTTTGTTGATGACAAAACATAAGATTATTTTAAGGAAAAACTAAAATTCGTAAATGTTTGAATTGGAGTTTTTACTCTCTTCTCCCTTTTTTTGTCGAAACAAAAAGAGCGTCGAAAAGAAACTAACACATTTGTTTTAAGAAAAACATGCGAAAAGAAAGAAAAATAGAGAGCAAGTGGAGAGAAGTATTCTCGTCTTAGCTCCCCCTTGACGAGTCCATCCCTTTTTAGGGCGTCAAGTAAGTAGAAATATTAAACTAGTGCATTGCAATTTTGCAAATGGTTTCGTCTTTGTGAAGAATATGCTCCCCCTTGATGATTGAACCTTTGCAGGGAGGACATCAAGTAATGTAACCCTATGTGAATGATATTGTAAATGTTTTTGCAATGTTTTGCTTTGACAAGGAACTCCCCCTAGCTAAGGGTGTCAAAGTCTTCATGTTTATATTGAAAATCTACGAAACAAATGTTAGAAAACATGTATATAATGCATAATTTCCTGCAAATAAGACTTAAGTTAGTAATAAACAAGTCTTATGTTGCACGGATCCCCCGGTCTCTCTTTGGAGGGATCCGTCTAAGCTAAACTGAGGGATCCGTCTGTCTGTAAGCTTAAGACAACAATGGTGATCTAAAAATTGATGTTAACATCAAAATGAGATATGTATTAAGGAACCAAACATATTCTCAAGACAATATGGCATATAATATGTAATTTCATTCAATAAAAATACAAGAGATGATCTACATATCTCTAAAACTAAGAGAATGAATTAAACATGTAATACCTTTTCTACTAATTCTAATAAGTGACAGAAACCTAAAGCGCATCAATGTGCTTGAATCTAAGGATGAGTAGACTTGTTGATTTGGTCCAATCATTCAAGGAGATGATTAAACATGAAATGTAACTCATTTCGTACTTCTTGAACAAGTCCTTGGGTGATTTGACAATTAGAGCAATTATTGTCATGACTAGGAACCGGAGGTGGTTGGATGTTTTGAGGAGGCTCCAAAAAGGGTGGTGGAGGTGCGTTGAGCAATCTAGGATGTGCTTCCACTAAGAGTCAAGGTGATGATACATGAGTTGGTGGTGGTAATGGAATGTTCTCTATGTGGTTAGATTTTTGGTGATTCCCTATCTCCAAAGATGGACTATTTGGTGATGTAAGTGGTTCCCTATTTAACGAGAAAGTTGGTGATTGGGAAGTCCTTGGTGGTGAGTTCTCTAATGAGTAGAGATTTGGATGGGAAAGAGGTTCGGTAAAGGAATTTAGTCTAGGCTCTAGAAATGAAGGCTTGGGTGCTTTACTAGAACTAGGTGTGTTTGGTTTAGTGCTTGATGAAGCTTTTTCCAACTCAAAAGGTCGAATGCTAATTCTAGCGGTTCTTTTAGCTATTGTTGATTGAGTTAGTTGTGGAGGAATTCTAGCATTTGAACTTCTTACGGGTGATGATTCGTGGATGATATCTCATGAACCATATGAGCATTCTTTTTTTACGAACCTTTGGTTGAAGAGTTCCTACTAGATGCTTTAGTCATAGTGAAGGAGAGTGTGTAGTAGAAGTCTTTAACTACTGATTTTAGGATTGTGGTAAGAATGGTGACTTAAGCTCTTAAGAGTGTTTGGTTTATAAAGGATGAATTTGAGTTTAATGAATTAAATTCATGACCACTAAGAAAATTTGGCATGCACCAAGGTCAACTATGGTGTTGTTCTAATCTAGGGAATCATTAAATGGTAAGCAAAAGTGTTTAGATTACCAAAGAGGGTTTGAATTTGGAAGAAAGGTTGATCACAAGCTGTTCTGTAGACACGGATCCCACGGTTCCCTCTCACTAGGGATCCGTCTGGTTATAAACCAGGGATCCGTCTGTCATACAGTAAAGTATTGAAGTGATTATGCTCTTTTAAGGTCTAGTACCTATAAATCTTGAGGGTTTGACTTTCCTTAGATATCTTAAGTGATAGGTGACTTAAATGTCCAACCATAAGGAGTGAGGATACTTAATGATGGTATTTAGTGGGAAAGTGGACTTTTTGAGGGTGCAACTAAGTATTTAAGGATGATACTCATTGATTTGAGAATGACAAATGATGGAAATTGATCCTAGAGATCAGATGGTAGCTTAAGAGAAATTTGAAAAATTACTAAAAAATAAAAGAAAATGAAAAACTAGTTTTAAGCCTATTTTGAGGTAAGGATGACTAAAATCAATTTGCTAAAATTGAAAGAAATATCAAGCTAAGTGTTTTGATATGTGAGGAACAATGTGTGAGCATTGGAGCAGAAATATGGTGAGTTTAGGTGAATTGATAAATCAAAAGCACTTTGAATTTGATCCTAAGTTAGCTATGGGTGAGTGTGAGACCTGCTGAGCTTAAGGAAGACTTAAGTTGTCTTAAAGAATCATGTTTAGCTAGTATGATGTGGTCTAGGGGATTGCTTTGATGTATAAAGGTTTGTAGCTGCATGTCTGTTTGTTATAGCCCAGGGATCCGGCTACTGCTGACCAGTAGCTTCTCAGTAAATGTGCAGTTTTTGCACTCTTTAGCAAATACTCATCCTAATCATTTCTACATTCAGTAAACATATGCAAACAACAAATATAATGCATAGTAAGTGGGGATGACTAAAATGTAAGCAAAAATGAGTGACATCTACTACTTGAATGACATCAAGTTGTCGTAAAATTCTGATTTTCCTAGTTCCTAAGTTAGAAGTCTTAGTCTAAATTATGCCATTTTCTACTAGCTACATCCTAGACTACATAAATATTGTTTAGATTGTTTACAGACCATTGTTTCATAAATTGTTCACAAATTAAGGTCTATGACCTTACCTTCCATCCACCCATCCTTCAACTTTACCTCCATCTTCATCTCTATCCCTTCACTTTTCATCCCTCCATCTCTACTTCTTCTTCTTCATGATGAAGTTAGCAAAACATTTGAATATGCCCCTAGTTTGTTGAAACTCTTGTGAAGGGCTTGGGACATCCGACAGTTGGTTGATGTATGCTAATAGGTCGAGATGGACATTACCAAGGGGGTTGCTGCTTCCTTCTCCTTCTATTTGTCTTTCTCATTCATCCGATGAGTCCGTTGGTGGGTGAGGTCTCTTTCCATCCACCATGGTCCTTGTAGTCTTTCCATCGGATATAGGCACCATGACCTTGTTGCAAAAACTGTGGTCATAGAAATAAGGAGAAGGATCTAGAGCAAAGACGAAGGTTGCTAGACGAGTCAAGAGCATTGCATAAGGGAGTACCATCTTGTCCATGCTTTTCACACTTGCCATTATTTTTACCATGTAATAGGCGAGGTTGAAGTGAGTGTCGGTTACAAGGCAATAAATCATGAAGCTTAGGCAAGCATTTGGATGATTCTTGTTTCATCCCAAGCAAAGTACGTTCTCCCTTAGCACGAGTTCCCATTTCTTGTATAATGGGAACATTTTTGAAAGATCCATTTGAAACGGATCCCTATAGATCACCTTGGAGTTTCTCGTGACTCTTGATGGAGATGCTCTTTCCATGAAGACGGTGTCCCTTACCGTGGTTGCTTCCGGGATGACTGTGAAGTATACTTCGTGATGATCCACCATGTCATGTAGCTCTGCCAACGACCATTCGTTAGAATACATACACACTCCTTGACATGGGATATGGAGTATCCTTGCAAGCTCTACAAGAGTGAAGGTGAACTCGTGCTCATTGATGATGAAGGCTATCGAAATGGTTCCATCATCATTCCGAATGATTCTCATTGTCTTGTAAAACTCAAGTACAAACACCGGACAAATTTGCTCATTAATGTCCAAGAGACAATCGAAGTTAATTCCCCCAAAGACTTGGCGGATGTTGGTGTTGTTGAGGAATGATGGTTCAACCACTCGGCCTTCGTGGAAGAGTCACTTTTCCAACATCTTGAAGGATTTTCGATCATCCGGGCTTAGGCCTTCCTTACGATGATACATGGGAATGTAGTGAGCGGTGTCATGGTAATCTTGTTGACGGTTGCTAGTCATGATTGGTCCTAAACATCAAAACCACAATGTGGTGTTAATTGTGTGAATAGTAACCTAATGGGATTCATTACACAATTTTGCTCAATACATCATTATTGAATTCAAAAAATGAGTTTAATTTGTATTAACAATGTTGATTCTTTGATTTAGTTTATCTTAGAAAACAATGTGGTAACAAATTGTGACAAACCCATTTGAGCTCAATTTCTAAAGATGAAAATTGTAATCCTAGGAATTAAGGAATGGAAATAACAATGTAGTGAAGATTAAACTTACACAAGAGATTGTTTCCTTGGAGAAGATGATCAATTAACTCTTGTGAACAGTAAATGGGTTTTATGTTCGTGAGTTTTGATAGAGTAAAGTGAAGAGTGGAACTTTCACAATGATCATTTCTTTCTTATTCTGTCTTATGTTGCACGGATCCCTTGTATGAGGGATCTGGCTAGTTCAAGCACATGGATCCGGCATATCAGCAATTTGACAGCTTAAGTGATCCTTGATAATTTTGGTTTGGGAGTTCTAATTCTTGGATAGGGTTGATGTTTATGCTCTATAACTTATGGTTTGGGATTTTGATGTGTTTTACTAGTCCTATTTGATGAAGTTCCCTTTTTATGAGTAAGTCATAATTCTTTGGGAAGTTTTCAAAGATTATGATAAAATCCCATTTTATCATAATATAAGAAGTCTCACATGGATACTTATTGACATAGATGAAATGTTAATAATCCTTATGTGAGGAGTGATGATCAAGGCTCTCAAATAGCCAAGATATCATTATCACTAGTTTGTAGTTTTGTCTATAGAGATCAACGAAGAATACCATTCTTGATGATGAGTTCAATATAGATAACTACTTTAGTGATTTTTAAGAGAGAGTAATGATACTACTAAACTTAATTATGATTAACCAAAAATGACATTATTGATTCATCTAGAAAATATACAAAAAAAATTGTGGAAAACTAGAAGGGAGGGTTGAATAGTTTTGCCAATTAAAACTTCCTTTTAAATATCTAGATCGGCTTATGTCAATCTATTTAGATGTGTATGTTGGATGTTGATAAACAATCATATAGAAGTATGTAATGAAAAGATAAGAGTAAGAAGCACAAAACCACAAAGCGAGTATTTATAGTGGTTCGGCTACAAGAACACCTTCATTGCCCTACTCTACTCCCCGAGTCACCTACTCGAGAGTTCGTAATCACTACACGACACCAACTACTTATGGCGGAAAAGCCTTCACAACGTTTCCTACTCTTTTTCCGATACTAGGCTAACCACCGGGTTCTTTCACACCAAGGTGAACCACACCTATCAACGTCGCCTACCCTTTATCAGGTACTAGGCTAAGTACCTAGTTCTTTCACACCAAGGTGAACCACACCTATCACAACGTCGCCTACCCTTTATTAGGTACTAGGCTAAGTACCTAGTTCCATTGCAATGGAGGAACCACTACCCAACACTACACCAACGACTAATCCCAAAGGAGACCAACTCCTTATTAGAACATCATCAAGGATATCAATATCCTTGGATCTAATGCTAATCTATCTTGTACATCGAAACACACCATATCGAATGTACATCTAAGGCACCTTTCACTAATGCCTTTGACTAGATCTTCAAGACACCCTTCACTAATGTCTTGTGTCTTGACTTCTAAGCACCCACCACAAGTGCTTATGATATGGACGATAGATACCCTTCACTAATATCTTTGTCTTGACACTTGAGACACCTTTCACAAATGTCTTCAACACTTCTTAGGAAAAGAAAAACAACCATCAACAAGAGGACTTCAGTAGTCTTGATGATGAGGAAGCATGGCAACTCATGGACTTGAGCTTACTCGACTTCAAAAATGGTGATCTCGCCTTTAAGAGGAACCTAGAAGATCATACAGAAACAAAACTACAAACATAGATCTCTTGGATCTGGGGTTAGAGAGTCTTTAACTCAAAGGGAAAGTATGTTAGAAAGGGGTAAGAAACAATGAAGAAATGGCTCACTATTTATAGAGGAAAATGTTCACTGTTCCCCGGATCCCACGGATCCCTCCCACAAGGGATCCATCTAGCGTAAAGCTAGGGATCCGTGGGACGCTCCTCTTTACCCATGGGTATTTTGGTTATGGGTCATGGGTCATGGGTTATGGGTTGATCCATGGGTCTTTTACTAGATACAATGTATCTAAAGAGTGCAATGCACCTAGTCACATGGGTATGGGTCAATACCATGGGTTATGGATATTATCTATATATGATATAAGCATGATGTCATGCAATGGGTTATGGGTCAAGCTCCATGGGTCATGGACTTTGGGTTGTACCCAACTACATTCAATGTATTTGGTCAATGGGTTATGATACTTAAGTTTCTACCCATTTATATTACCCAATATACTACATACTAGTTATGTGTATATTTTACCCAAATATGTAAACACTAGTTGTTGTACATATGTAATATTAAATCATAAAATCACTTATACTTTTTTTAGTGTTTTATGTGAAAACGTAAGTATGTTAGAAACTATTAGTTCAAACCATTTACGTATTTTATTTGTTTCATTAAAATGATTTTACGTTTGTTATCGACAAAACATTAGAAGATCGTAAAATATAAATAAACGTTTTTACGGCTTATTTGTATTAACAATCTCCCCCTTTTTGTTGATGACAAAACATAAAATTATTTTAAAGAAAAACTAAAATTCGTAAAAGTTCGAATTGGAGTTTTTACTTTCTTCTCCCCTTTTTTGTCAAAACAAAAAGAGCGTCGAAAAGAAGCTAACACAAAGTTTTTAAGAAAAACATGTAAAAAAGAAAATATTTAAAGTGAGTAAGTGACGGGAATGGTTCTCGTCTTAACTCCCCCTTGATGAGTCCATCCCTTTGTGAGGGCGTCAAGTACATAAAACTAAGTAAGCTAATGTTTTGCAATTATTTTTGCAAATGGTTCGTCCTTGTGACGATTGTGCTCCCCCTTGATGATTGCAATTATGCAACGGGATGTCATGAAATGTAATCCTAATATTGCAATTAATTTGCAATGTATTGCTTTGATACAAAGCTCCCCCTAGCTTTAGGGTGTCAAAGTCTTCATGTGTAAATTGAATAACTACAAAACAAATGTTAGAAGACAAGTATAATGCACAATTTCCTGCAAATATGATCCAAGTTAGTAGAAAAATAGTTTTCTGTATCACGGATCCCACGGTTCCCTCCTCGTAGGGATCCGTCTAGGCAAATTTAAGGGATCTGTCTAGCTGAAGGTTAAGTTCAGCAATGGTGATATAACACATTATGTTAATATCAAAGTGAGATATGTATTATATAACATAATCATATACTCAGAAATATAGCAAGTAGCATGTATTTTCATTTAATAAAACTATAGATATGATATACATGAAACATTGGTCTTCTCGTACTTCATGTATCAAACTTTCAACATGTTGACAATGATAACAATCTTTGTCATGGCTAGGTAGTGGTGGTGGAAGAAATGAAATTGCTTGATGCGAAGGATCAAGTGAAGCGGCTTGTGGAGCCTCAAATGACGGAGGGATTGGTGGATGCACATTTGAAGATGGCTCGACCAAGAATGATGGCGGTGGTAGAGAAGTGTCAACTTCCATATGGTCGGGTGGTTGACTTTGATGATTTCTCATAATCCAAATGGGATTATATGATGGAAATGGCGAAAAGGAATCCGGAGCTAATGTTGACTCAACATCTTGATTTTGTACCATTATTCCTCCTAATGAGGAGAATGTTGCCGGCGGAGGAGGATGAGACGGCCTAGGAGGTAAATCCTCTAAACTGTAGAGGTGTGGTGATGATAATGGAGATGTAAACGAGATAGCTCTAGGAACCAATGGTGATGGTTTAGTGGAGATGATATTGTTTGGCCTAGGAGGTATGATGGTGTTTGGCATAGGTAGTTTTGTGGGTACTATCCTTTTAGGAATTGGTTTGATTGGTTTAGAATAAATCCTTGTATTAGTTGGCTTGACCGGAGATGATTCGGTTGAGGAAATTTCGTGTACAACACGAGCAATTTTCTTAGGTGGTTCTTTGGTGGATAAGTTGCTACTTGGAGTTTTCCTCATGATGATTTCAAGAGGTTTGTAAAGATTTATTAAGTGGCTGAAAATGAGGATAAAGGTGATGACTTTAGAAGTCCTAACAATGTGGTTTATAAAGCAAGAGATTTGGCAAGTGCATTCAAGCCTTAAGCCACTAAAATTCCTTGGAATGTGATGATTAACATGCACAAGAGTCAACTTCAGAGTTTGTACTGATCTAGGAACTCATTTAAGATGAGATGGAGTGTTTAAGTTAGAAAGATGAGCTTGAAATGATTGTTTTAGCTAGAGTTGACATAATCTGTCACCCGGATCCCACGGTTCCCTCATCAGAGGGATCCGTCTAGGCTAATCCTAGTGATCCGGCTCTCAGCAACTATGAAAGAGTAAAAATGATGTTTCTAAGGTCTAAGATCTATATCATCTTGAGTGTTTCAGTCCTCCTAATTGTCTTAAATGAAGGGGTGCTTAAGTACTTGAAGGTAATGAGTGATGTAGCTAATGATTGCCTTTTATGGAAGAGATTGGAACTTTCAAGAGTACCAATGAGTGAACAAAGATGACACTAAGGATTTTTAGAGTGTCAAGAGAAGCTAAATGATCCTAGAGATCAGATAGTGACTAAGAGTAATACTTTGGAGAATATCCTAAAGGCTTAAGATGGAAAAGCTAGAATTTGATCAATTTCGACCAATTTTGACGTAAGGATGATTATGATCAATTTTGCTATAAAAGATTTCCAATGTTAGATATGAGGGATCATGTGAAAAAATGATGTGTGAGTTTGAGAGCGGAAGAGTAATGGATTTAAGTGAAACGATAGATCTACAAGCGTCTTTGAGTGTGATGATCTAGGTGAGTTATGTGTGAGTAGGAAAGATCTACTTAACTTGATAAGGACTTAATTTTCCTTAAGATACTATGTCTAGCTTAGTGTGAGGTGTTCTAAGGACATGTTTGAAATACAATGTTTGCAATTGCATTTTCTGTTTGTCGGATCCCACGGTTCCCTAAGTGTAGGGATCCGTCCAGCACAAACTTTGGGATCCGTCCATCTGCTAATCAGAACCTTTACTAAAGGTATGCAATGATCTTGACAATGCATTATATTCCAAGGTTAGTTTAAGAGGTTCTAACACTAAGATATCAAATGTAAGATGTTTTATTTCATGAAAGAAATTGGATTACATTGATAAAGCATGAGTACAAAAGGATTGATCCTATTTGAAAGACAACTAAGTTCCTTGAGCATTATCGCTAGAAAGATCATCAAGTGGTTGATGAGTGTTAGTGGAATCAAGAATGAAGAAAGTCTTCATGAGAGATATGCTTAGCGGTTCCATCATCTTGTTCACAAGTACGTACAACGAACTTTGAAATTGAGGATGAAAATGCATGACGTTATGATAAAGGCACGTCAAGAACATTCCATAAGGGATGAGTTTATTCTTGGAGCCTTGAAGATTTACAATTCGCCTTGCGAAGAAGTAGGCAAGATTATATGGTTGTTGTGTTAGCAAACAATACATTATGTGAGCACAACAAGCGGGAAGGATTTCTCGATTTCCCTTAAGACTCTAAACATTTTCACGTAGAATGAGTGCAAGAGGTTTGTACTCTTCTCGAATGTCCCATGTGAAGATAATGTTTGGATCGGAGTAATATGGTCGAGGTTTGCATATTATGCGATTTAAATCTTCCGGGGAGGGTATGTGTGAACAATATGGACTATTTTCTTCACGAAAGTTGAAGAGAGAATCAAGAGACCAATCTTCGGTGAAGGCACATTGTCCATGATTTGGAATCCGGAGGATGTGAGCAAAATGCCCAAGGGTTAAAGTAAACTTTTGGTTTTTGATATAAAACCAAAGAGATAGAGAGCGATCCTCGTTACGAACGAGTTCAACTTGATGGAAGAATTCCATTATGAACCTTGGACATATCTTCTCGTTGATTTCAAGAAGACATTCTAGTCCTATGGCTCGGAAGGAGGTATTGATACCTTCTTCTAATTGTAGAGAGGTGTCTACAATACGTCCTTCGTGGAAGTGACGGTTTTCGAGATTATTGAACCCACGGACATGATTGACAGGTGTGTTGGGCTCAAGGGAGATGTTCATAGTGTAGAAGCTAGTGAGTGAAAAATAAAACTCATATTCATGCGTCATATTTTAACCTATAGAAACGATGAGTTAATAGGAAGTAATGTTTTGTGGTCAACCAATGATTGTCTAACATTTTTACTGGATTTTTATTAACAATGGTTTTTAACAACAATGACACTTAACTCACTTATGGTTTTGACATTCTAGTGGGATATTGCTTTTAGAAAGAAAGTCGTTTTTATTATGCATGAAAATCTGATGTCCAGATGTACGGATCCCACGGTTCACTTTCAAAAGGGATCCGGCTAGTATACTTGCCGGGATCCGTAGGTCAGAAACAAATTTGATAAAAACATAGGTTTTACAATTTTATATCATACCAAGATATGTGTTTTAGACTACGTTTTCTTTTATCATGCATACATGACTTCTAATGTATCATGAGAGAATACGAGACATCAAAAGAAATGACAAACACATTATGATAATAATAACCTAGATAAACTAGATTATTAATAATATTTCATTTCAATTCTAAGAATAATACAAAGGATTGGGTATATGATCCCAATGTAGATTAACAACACAAAGTATATGTCTCCGTATGAGAACTTCATCATAGGGAACACAAGAGCGATGAGTGTTAAGGCGATGAGCACGAGGGCGATGTAAACCATGTTTATGGTGAGCCTTCTTGGTTTCGGATGAGATGAAATGGAGAGGAAGATGAAGTTTTGAATGAGAGGAAATTTTTGAAAGTGGAAGATTTGAAAAAGTGGGGATTTGATAGGGTTGAACGACGGATTGGTTTATTTATGGGGAAGGAGGAATTTTTGAAATTTGTGTTTTGTTTTATTCTTGGAAAGATATAATTTTTGGATTAAATGAAATAAAACACAAGTTTTACATACCACGACTTTAGACGAAAAAATAACACGTATGTGAGAAAAGGCTTCCTAATGAAGCTTCATGTAATACATGTATATGCACAAAAGATAATCATATAAATACCTATGTAGGTATACTTAATTATCAAGCTAATGTCATTTTAGAGATAAGTAAAGAATCATACCTCGAACGTACTTAGGAATGTCTTTACAAGTGACACAACAGATGTCACTTAGACAATTCCGGCTCCTTTGTGTTTAAGATACCTTCTTAGGGAAGGTATTCTTGTTACCAAGCGATTCCTATAGCTTGGTAGGTATGAGCTTTGACTAATCAACATGAAAAGGAAGATTAGTGCATTTAAATAGAAAATAAAAAAATGTTGTCATCTAATCAACATCCAAACAACGAGTTTTAAAAGACATGGTGTTTGTTTTTGTGAAAAAACCTTCTTTGTAGTTTTCAATTAACCATGGATCGTATCAAGTTTTTAAAGTACAATATACTTCAAGAAACTTGGTAACGAAGCTCTGATACCAATTGTGGAAAACTATAAGGGGGGTTGAATAGTTTTGCCAATTAAAACTTCCTTTTAAATATTTAGATCGACTTATGTTAATATATTTAGATGTGTGTGTTGGATGTTGATAAACAGTCATATAGAATTATGTAATGAAAAGATAAGAGTAAGAAGCACAAAACCACAACGCGAGTATTTATAGTGGTTCTGCTACAAGGACACCTTCCTTGCCCTACTCCACTCCCCGAGTCACCTACTCGAGAGTTCGTAATCACTACACGACACCAACTCCTTATGGCGGAGAAGCCTTCACAACGTTGCCTACTCTTTTTCCGGTACTAGCCTAACCACCAGGTTCTTTCACACCAAGGTGAACCACACCTATCAACGTCGCCTACCCTTTATCAGGTACTAGGCTAATTACCTAGTTCTTTCATACCAAGGTGAACCACACATATCACAACATCGCCTACCCTTTATTAGGTACTAGGCTAAGTACATAGTTCCATTGCAATGGAGGAACCACTGCCCAACACTACACCAACGACTAATCCCAAAGGAGACCAACTCCTTATTACAACATCATCAAGGATATCAATATCCTTGTATCTAATGCTAATCTATCTTGTACATCGAAACACACCATATCGAATGTACATCTAAGGCACCTTTCACTAATGCCTTTGACTAGATCTTCAAGACACCCTTCACTAATGTCTTGTGTCTTGACTTCTAAGCACCCACCACAAGTGCTTATGATATGGACGATAGATACCCTTCACTAATATCTTCGTCTTGACACTTGAGACACCTTTCATAAATGTCTTCAACACTTCTTAGGAAAAGAAAAACAATCATCAACAAGAGGACTTCATTAGTCTTGATGATGAGGAAGCATGGCAACTCATGGACTTGAGCTTACTCGACTTCAAAAATGGTGATCTCGCCTTTGAGAGGAACCTAGAAGATCACACAGAAACAAAACTACAAACATAGATCTCTTGGATCTGGGGTTAGAGAGTTTTTTACTCAAAGGGAAAGTATGTTAGAAAGGGGTAAGAAACAATGAAGAAATGGCTCACTATTTATAGAGGAAAATGTTCATTGTTCCCTGGATCCCACGGATCCCTCCCACAAGGGATCCGTCTAGCGTAAAGCTAGGGATCCGTGGGACGCTCCTCTTTACCCATGGGTATTTTGGTTATGGGTCTTGGGTCATGGGTTATGGGTTGATTCATGGGTCTTTTACTAGATACAATGTATCTAAAGAGTGCAATGCACCTAGTCACATGGGTATGGGTCAATACCATGGGTTATGGATATTATCCATATATGATATAAGCATGATGTCATCCAATGGGTTATGGGTCAAGCTCCATGGGTCATGGACTTTTGGTTGTACCCAACTACATTCAATATATTTGGTCAATGGGTTATGATACTTAAGTTTCTACCCATTTATATTACCCAATATACTACATACTAGTTATGTGTATATTTTACCCAAATATGTAAACACTAGTTGTTGTACATATGTAATATTAAATCATAAAATCACTTATACTTGTTTTAGTGTTTTATGTGAAAATGTAAGTATGTTAGAAACTATTAGTTCAAACCATTTACGTATTTTATTTGTTGCGTTAAAATGATTTTACGTTTGTTATCGACAAAACATTAGAAGATCGTAAAATATAAATAAATGTTTTTACGGCTTATTTGTATTAACAAAAATTATTTGTAAGTAATTTATTAAAGATCATACATTTGCTAAATATTTTTTTTAAGAAAATAAGTATTAGAGAGAAATTATTCATGATCTTTTTAGGATGCCCAAATCCTAGTATGGAGAATTCTCAACAAGGAAAATATTAGAGAGATCTATCATTATCCAACAATACAAAATATGATGATTTTTAAAACGTGACCTTTTGTTTTTAAGGAATTTCCTTCCTTGTAGTTTTCAATCATACATGGATCGTGTCAAGTTTTTAAAAGTACAATATACTCTTACGAAACTTGGTAACGAAGCTCTGATACCAATTGTGGAAAACTAGAAGGGGGGTTGAATAGTTTTACCAATTAAAACTTCGTTTTAAAATATTTAGAACGACTTATGTCAATCTATTTAAATGTGTATGTTGGATGTTGATAGATAGATATGTAAATATGTAATGCAAAGGTAAAGAGTAAGAAACACAAAACCACGACACGAGTGTTTATAGTGGTTCGGCTACAAGGACACCTTCCTTGCCCTACTCCACTCCCCGAGTCACCTACTCGAGAGTTCGTAATCACTACACAACACAAACTCCTTGTCGCGGAGAAGCCTTCACAACGTCGCCGACTCTTTTTCCGGTACAAGGCTAGACATCGGGTTCTTCCATGAGGTAGAACCACACCTATCACAACGTTGCCTACACTTTATCCGGTACAAGGCTAGATACCGAGTTCCATTACAAAGGAGGAACTACTACCCAACACTACACAACACCTATCCCAAAGGAGACCCACTCCTTATTACAACATCATCAAGGATATCAATATCCTTGGACACAACCTATCTCTATTTGTACATCGATGCATCATATCGATTGTACACCCTTGGCATCTTTCACTAATGCCTTTGACATGATCTTTTGGCACCTTTCACTAATGCCTTTGACTTGACCCTTTTGGCATCCTTCACTAATGCCTTTGACACAGACGTTTGGCAACTTTCACTAATGCCTTCGTCTTGACCCTTTTGGCATCCTTCATTAATGCCTTAGACACAACACTTCTAGAGAGGAAGAAAGAACTATCAACAAGAGAACTTCAGTAGTCTTGATGATGAAGAAGCATGGCAACTCATGGACTTGAGCTTTCTCGACTTCAAGAGGTGGTGATCTCGCCTTTAAGAGGAACCTAGAGAATCACACAAAAACAAACACAAACTACATAGAAAGATCCTTTGGATCTGAGGTTAGAGAGTTTACAATACTAGGAGAAAGTATGTGTAGGAGTGGCAACTTGCAATGAAGAAATGGCTCACTATTTATAGACAAAAGTATGCTACTGTTCCACGGATCCCTTGCTTGAGGGATCCGTCTAGTGTAATTTGAGGGATCCGTGAGACGCTCCTCATTTCCCATGGGTTATGGGTCATGGGTCCTAGAATTTGGACCATGGGTAAACGAGTAGATATAATGTATCTACAAGATGCAATGCATCTAGTCAATGGGTTATGGGTTAGCTCCATGGGTCATGGATAATACCCATTATGACTTATGCATGATGTTATGCAATGGGTCATGGATTATGCTTCATGGGTATGGGTCATGGATTTTGGGTTTTACCCAACTACATTCAATGTATTAAGTCAATAGGTTAAATACTTAAACTTCTACCCATTATAATACATACTAAGTATGTATATGTCTACTTAATATGTAAACATTAGTTGTTATACATATGCATTACTATAACATGAAAAACACTATTACTTGTTTATTGATTTATATGAAAATGTAAATGTGTTAGTAAATTATTGGCTCAAACCATTTACGTATTTTATTTGTTTCGTTAAAATGATTTTACGTTTGTTATCGACAAAACATTAGAAGATCGTAAAATATAAATAAACGTTTTTACGGCTTATTTGTATGAACAGTTAGTAAATTATTATGTGTAGTTGTAAGTTTGTTAGTAATTTGTATGTTTGTTGGTAGTTTGTAAGTGTATGTAAACTTAGGCATTTTGAGTTTGTTATACCGTTCTTTTGTAAGTCTTTGGTGGTTTCGTTGCGGTAGATATGCCGTAATTTTAACAGGATATACTATAGAATCAGTTCAGTTCATGATTTTGTTTTAGGTTGTTTTATTTATTGATTTTTGGTTATGTTTCAAAGTGGTTTTTGTTGGAAAATTTAGTGCACTTGTGGGATAAGTTCACACCTTGTAATGGGTTAGGAGGTACGGAGTGTACACCCATAAGGTCCATGAACACCCTGACTCTTATAGTGGTTTGTATTGGTAGTACTGGTGAAAGTACTGCTTGGTGAAAGTAGTGCTTGTGGAAAGTACTGCTTGTGGTTTCCACTGATAAGCAGTGTTTCCACTGCTATGAAAGTACTGATAAGCAGTGTTTCCACTGATAGGCTGTACTTCCACTGCAAGTGAAAGTACTGCTAGTGGAAAGTACTGCTTATGGAAAGTACTGCTAAATGGCAGTTACAACTTCTTTATGACCACGTTTAATTGGTCATGTAACCACTAACGGCTATAATGGGGATAATTATGAGGCTATTAATGGGCCGATTAATACTCATAATTCCATTGGAATAGCTCAAGAGTAACCTCCTATAAATAGGAGATCTGATCATGCATGAAAGAATACATAGAAAACACTAAACACTTATAAGCGCAAGGGTTATAGAATTGTGCCTAATTCTCTAACTGCATTTGGTCTTATCCCAAGTAGATATTCGTGATACCCAGGCATTAGGGTCGAATAGTTTACTTTGGAAAGTGATCACACGATTCCAAGTGATATCCGGTAACCACCTAGTGGTATTGCTACTGTCATTGATTGTCTTACCCTGCTTTGGGACGAATAACCACCAACAGTTTTCTTGGTTATGATGATATGGAAAACACCGTACATTGAAAAATGTGAGAACCCAAAACTATCATGCTAGAATAGGAATTCAAAATTCAAATTTCTTGAATTTTAGTCAACTTTGCAGTAGACCATTTAAGCTCTATTACATCTCTTCTCTACTAACTATAAAGAAAAAATGGTCTTCCTTGAAAGTGGAAAACTGAATTTCGGTCAACACTTTAAAACTGAATTCGGTCAACTATTGTGGTGAGAAAGGAAACTATGGCATTTAAGTGGTTATGCGTTTAAATGGAAACTTTAAACATGTATTCAACCATGCCTAGGCGTTTAAATTGAAACTTTAAAAGTTGTATTCAACTATGGCTTTTAAAAGAAACTATTGCTAATCTCGGAGAGATTAATGTATTATCTTCCTAAAATGCAAAATTGACTCCAACATACCATATTCACATGAATGCTAATCTCTCAAATTATACGATATAAAAGTGAAATGTTGAGACATAAAGACGAAAGATAAATGTTTGTATTCGCATTTTTTGTTTATGTGCACTAACTATTTATATACTACAGACTAACTATTTATGTACTACAGCTCTCTAGAGACACAAAAATAGTGTTAATTGCTCCTTCCAACAAAAACTGACATTATTATAATATTAATTGATTAATGCAACTTACAAAAATGCTATCATAAAAGACAATATCAAATACAAAGCAACGCTATCGGAAAAACAATATAATCATTCAATGGATTCCTTAACGCTTAAAATATTGATTAATGAAACAAACTTAATCGCCACTAATAATCGAAACTAGTAAGCGCGGGTACTCATCTAATAGTTAAAATGCATTATCTTTTCATGATTTCTATCTCCCAACAAAATGGCCATCTGATGTTGGCATCTATATGCGATCATGGATTCATGGTTTAGTAATTAATATTGCAAGTCCCTCTTATTTCAATTGGTGTTGCTGATTATATTTTTATGTTATTTGGTTAATGCGTAGTGTATACTAGTTATATTGCTCACACGTGCGGGGTTTTTTTTTTAATTTTTAATAATATATTTTTATCTATTGAAAAACAAATAGCTTATTATTATTTTTATTATATTTCTTACTTTTGTTTTATAATTATATATGATGTACATTGCAATAGTTTGTATATGATATTTTCATAGACATGGTCATTTTTGTGTATAAAGTTTAACTTCTGCATATTGTGTTTGTATATCGATAATTGGTGTTTTATAATTATGTTTATGTTTGATAATTGATAATTGGTGTTTTATAGGAGCACCTATGGTCCCGGTTTTGAAGTGGTTGTTTGATATTGTTTGTTTGTGTTACCATGTAACTATGTAACTTAGTTATTATATATTTTATAATTAGACAATAAAAAGCACTAATATATTATGTTGCAAATTCTGTTAATATGCGTGTGATTCTGTGTGGTTGTATTTTAACCCAAGTGGGTCAAATCTTTTATATAATAAAACAAAATCTTAAGTGGGGCTCAAGAATTTTTGGTTTTGGTGCTTCTTTTTATTTTTTTATTTTTTTATTTTTTGGTCGGGATATTGTTTGCGTCATTTTGTGGTTCGGGACAATATTGTGTAGACAGTAATTCCAACACATGATAGTAAAAGATGATATGAGTTATGTAAAACCCTAAAATCAGTAACGCATTGAAAGACTATTATACCCCTCGAGTAATAATTCGTAAAAATAAAGCGAGATCGATAATTATGTTAATTACTTAACGATATGGTTTACATGGGACTTTGGATGATAAAAACTTCCATTAACTCAATAGTAAATATAATACATTTAAAATATTGCATGGTCTATATAAAATACATGTTAGTAAATTAAATAAAAGGGTGACACAAATTGAATTTTAGTAAGTAAATAAAAGAGAAGATTTGGTCTTGCCTTCCCCTTGTTGCTCGGCCATAATAAACGCCTACACTCCCCATATTTTTGCTAAAATTAACTCACCCTTATCACAATATAATACCATGAAATCTCATTCAAAAATATATCATTAAACCCTAATTCACCCAAGAAAACTTACGGCAAAAACTCCCATCTTCATTCTTATTTCTGTCGACACAAGACCAGTCCAAAGGAAGGTTCGAAGGTCCCTTTTCAAGGCTGAATTCACGTGGTTGTTACGAGTATTGGTTGGTTTCGAGTGCGGGTTTGTTATTGTTGCTGCTGTCGTGATCCTAGGGCACACCAGGGGTTCGTTTAGTTTTGTTTTGATCATAGCTTTTCCTCTTCTGTTACACGTTACAAGGTATCTATAATGCTCTCGTCATCCTCCTTTGTTTTCTGTTCTGGTCGTGGGTTTTACCATACAATTCGCATGTTTTTGTGCTTATAATCATGTCATCTAAATGGTTAAAACAAAGCTAAGTATAACCATATATGTTGCTACATAAAATCAGGAGTGTATGGGTCGATATGGAGTAAGTATACTTGTGTGTGCATGAATCTGTGATACGGGTCATGGGTTGAATAGAAACTAATTATGTATGAATATGTATGAAAATCAGATTGTGATAATACATGTATGCCATTGTCAAAAGGTTAAAACTATGATATAAAGACCCAGTAATATGTTGCGTAAATACATGAAGTAACACTTAATATGGTATACCAAGAGTACTTAGAATCTGGTCCGTTAAAACTGTTTTGAAAACACCACACGACATACCTTTCTTCTGTCGAATTAACATGCTTAAATGAGAAGGTACATCATGGGTTATGGGTAGTATTATATGTCAGCTTGGAATGCATGGTCGAGGGTGTATGTGGATGTATATGTGCTTGTTATCTTGATGCATTATGTCACGTATTAACTTGTATAAAGAGTCAAATGTATTTTGGTCCCATGTGTAAGTAAAGAAAGCTTTGTACATACTAATTTCAGTAAAGTTTATGAAAGAATTATGCATGCATGGTCATCAAGCGTGTTCTGAATCAAAGGGCTGCTCATTTTTCTAAAAGAGTACATGTATAGTCTTGTGAAGGGGTATGTTTAAGGGTGATCGCGGAGTTTGTGTGCGGGTTGTTTGGAGTTTTGAAAGCTTGTCGGGATAGTTGAGTCGGGGGTCAATAATAATACGTGTTTACTTGGTCGTTAACGTTTGTCATATGGACCGCGAGTGAGCTTGAATATTGATCGAGCATGTACATGAAAATGAAATTTTGAAACATAAATCTGTATATGAAAACGAAATATGAACATGCACTTGAGTTATAATTTATATATTTAAGTTACTTACTTTTCGAACCTTAACCTTTGGTAAATGTCACATGCAAACCCTGAACTTTATAAATTGACATATAAAGCCCCAAATGGGATATTTATCATATAAAACCTTTAAGTCTACCATTTATCATTTGTAACCCCTAATTTTGGCTAATTATTAATTATTACCCTAAAGTATTTATTTCGGTCCATTGCTAAAAATGAGAATACGTTTCATAGCTCTAAAAATATTAATACGATTAATATAAGCAATAAATCTGTCATGACTTAAATGAACTAATAAGTATTATACGAAACGTGATCCGTGTAGATTCATTGAAGAGGACGTGGATTTTTTTCCTTGTGTTCATTCATTCGCTTGCTTTCCTTTCATTGGCATTAAGGTACAGATATTCTATCCCTTTTCAGTAGGGGTTTCTCATGATTCGTTTACTTCTTTCGATATTTGTTGGAACTGTTATTCTTTGCTCTGAGCCTTCTTATTAGGGCTTCCCTATAACTTTGCTATGCTCCCTTTGATTGAATCTCCTATGTGAACGCTTTGATATGAACCTTCTGATTATGAACTTGATATGAAACTCTGATGTGAACCTTGATATGAAACTTCGATATGAACCCTTGATGTGAAATTTTGATATGAACTCTGATGTGAACTTTGATATGAACCCTTATGATATGAATATGTTTTGACCCTTCAGTTTGATACCCGAGCCAAAATTTGTTTCCTAGTCAGGAAGGTAACCTGACCGTGTCATTGATGCACCAATGGCATGACTTTAGTGTGGTTGAGTGATGTTCCACACCGTCCCCATTTTGATTTGATTATGAGCTCACTATATGTATATGATTTGGCCATTATTTGTTTTGGGGGGCGTATGGATGCATCCTAGATTTGTATTGTATTGTATTGATATCGACATATTGGTTTGGTGATGTGGTTGGTGTGTGCAATACACCCCCTCACATTTTGGGAGCTAGCTACTCCATTGGTTACTGAGGTCTCCCCTCCTATTGGTTTGGTATTCCGAGGTCACCCCTCCGAATACAATGGTTACTATTGGTTACTTGGCTGCTATTGCCACTATTGATATGGTTTGTTTTGTTGGCTCGGGATAGATTTCTGACAACCCTTACACTTTTGATATACCTATATTGTACCTTCTGGATTCCCCACTGCACCATATTCTGAATTGATTGTCCTTTACCCAATACCCTTATATGACTCACTTTACTACCAAGATATATATGTTCCATTGTTTTGATCTATTACACTCTCATTCCGTTACTTCAGACTATCGTTCCATTCACGTACCTGGTTATTATATGTTTATTGGATTGTTTATGCTATTTACGTTTATTGTGACTACTGATTATCCTGCTTTGATGTGGTTAATATGCGGTTATCTGAGTTACCTGTTTCCATCTGATGATATGTGATCTACTTGTTACGTGAACCTTTGCATTTGTTTATTGACTATGCTAATGTGTAATCGATAGTTTTGTTTAGTTATTATGTGTACTTCGTAAGTTAATCTCGTGGACTGTGACTATTCGTTGTGTCCTTATCGGCTTATTGTTGACCTGCCATGTTTACATTTCTGTCTATGCTACGGTTTGATTGGGTAAATGTCCTAACTTGTGACGTCTGGCTTGGTAATTTATTTAGTTGCTCTGCTATGTCTTTAATTCATTTAATTATAATGCTCTTACTGTATTTCCTACTTGTTACGTGTGACTGCCATGTTTTGACTCTGTTAGTATTTCTGCTGTTATGATACTGGTTATGTTTTTGACTAAGGGTTTTGACCTGTGTGAATTGCCATGCTCACTTATTAATTAATTGCTTCCGCTTGTCTGTAGATATCTGTTTGGCTTGTAAGTCTTCTGATTTCCTGAATTGATTGTATGACGTATATGTTGTGTGGATGCGACGCCTGCTATGTTTGCTTATGTTTCAGTTCTCTTATGTCTGGTTCGTATGTGCTTGTTTATATGTCATCGATGCCTTGCTTTGTTTCGTCCTCCTTGTTATCTGTGCTTTGGATATCTGTATAATTGTGTTCTGCAGGATCCTCATTGACTCATTGTCATCATTTCGTTACGATTTGTTATCCGTTTCCCTTGTTTCATTTTGCATTTCAGATTTTATTTAGCTTTCGTTTTGTTATATCTGTTCACTGGGCTTTTTAAGCTCAGCCGCATTTCTTTTCCTGCGGCAGGTGTTAGGTTTGAAGATGGGCTTTGATGGGCTGAGAGTTGGATTATTTGAGTGGACCAACCCTAGATACCTTATTATTTGGATTTATTTTGTTGGGTTATTGTTGGAGATTTCATTTTATTTTAGACATATTGGATTTTGTATTTTCCTTGTAAGTCATTCGTCTATATGACTTGGTAATTTATTCTTTAAGGCTTTCGCTTGTAAAATTTTATTTGTATGTTCTGATATGACACCAGAATGTGACACTTCTACCCTTGTCGGGTTGGGGTGTTACAAGTTACATCATATACAATTAAAAGATGATATAGCACACATTATATATACATCATATACATCTAAACTTCTTCAGTTGCAGACGTTTGGTACGACTGAATCACAAAGAATGGAAATGGAGTAAAGAATGGAATGACAGAGAAAGGGAATGACTCTGAAATAAGAGATTGGATTCCACTGTTTGGCAAAATTAAAGAATAGAGTGTGAGAATCGATTAAAGAATTCATTCATTTGTTTGGTACAAAAAAGAATGAAAATTTATTTTTACTTTTTATATTTGTTTAGTTGATTATTTAGTTTCTTTAGTACTACGAGGTCATATAATTACACTAAAAAGATATCTTTTACGCAAAGTTTTAGACTCAATGAAGTAATTCATTGTGGAACCACACATTAGAAACCAACGAGCCATAATGACGATTGCATTAGCTGCTCCTAATGTGGCAATCATGGCAGCTCATATACTTTGGATTTTTAGTTGTAACAAAGGTATTCTCGTCATCTACAATATGCAAGTGGATGTTTAGCCGTATATATTTATAACAAATCATGAACACCATCCATTATTAATAGCCGTAAGCAATAAATGCTATTTGGCAAAAGATGTACGTTCCATATAACGGGTTAATGACATGTAATAGCAACGTACTTTCTCATTTGTGCCATTATCAGATACGAACACAAAAAAATACCACAATACCCATCCAACTTTTTTTATTTGTTCAAATATCAGATACGAACTTTTTTATTTGTTCAAATATCAGATACGAACTTTTTTATTTGTTCAAATATCAGATAGGTACTTTTTTATTTGTTCAAATATCATGCACAAAAAAAACAAAGAAAAACAAAATTTGAAAGTTGGATGGGTATTTTTGTAATATTTTGAGTTCGTATCTGATAATGGAACAAATGGAAAAGTACGTTGCTATTACATGCCATTAACCCCCATATAACATGTAAAATTCAATAGCACTATTGTCAAAGAAGGCATAAAAAATGGAGATATCATGTAAGTTATATTAATAAATTAAACATCAAATGAATAAAAGATAAGTCACTGTGACGTTAAACATCAAATGAGTCACTTTCAACTCGTAACTTTTTTCGCTGAACAAACATCAAATGAAAAGAAAACTTGAAGCCCCATACAAGCTATGTTTCTAGTTATGCAACAGATGATAATTATTGAATGAATGATGGGCCAACAAAACATTAGATTTTAAACTAATAAAAAAGAAAGTATATTTACCTCTGGATTATGTAATGCACGATCGTAGAAATGAGCAATGGGGGAGAATATGGCTGCTGTAGGGTTTTTAAAATGATTTACGATGTATGTATTGCACACATATCCCCTCCTTTTTTTGTATGGGGCTTTTTCATTCTATTGTTAATGGATAGAGAGAAAAGCACTTCTAAAATTCTAATTCTCCACTTTTCTTCACTTTTTTTAAAGAAACAAAATGAGAGAATGAGAATGATAATTTAATTCCGTGTTTCCATTCTTTATGTCACCAAACATGGGAATGAACCCCGTTTCCCTTTCTCATCTTTCCATTCTAGTGTACCAAACATCTCAGAGTGAAAACTATAACAACTAAAGATACAAAGAACCACTTAAAGCTTACTTCAGCCAACTTGATTTTCAACTCCTTTCTGTTAAACCTAAATTTATACAAAAATTGATTCATTAAGTTTTGTTGTTCATGAAACGACATAATTCACAAAAATATAAAAGGGGAGAAAGGGCTAAATCCTTATCAAAAAGTGATTGACCTCAACAACCTACCGGTGAGGAAATCATATTCAGCAATAGCAAGGTTGTGTTGGTCTTTTATGTGATCCAGCAATACCCTGTTAGGACTATGAATACCCTGTTAGTGTTAGAAATAGAAAATATTATGTGATGAGAATAGTTATCATCATTTCCCTGGATTGAAGATCTCGTCTTCCTCAACAAGCAAAAGATCATTCGCATTAATTGTATTTCCTTATTTAGTTCTTAAGCTCTTGTATAAATAGATAATAATCCATATTGTAATACATATAAAAAAAATCAATACAACTCTTTTAATCATCTTAACATGGTTTCAGAGCCTATGGTTCTGGTCTCATCATTTACCATTTAAACGCTTCCATAAACCATCAATCAAAACCTAAGTCACCATGGTAAATGGTGCCGACGGCCCAGGATCCGATCTCGCAATTCAAATTGCAAATCTCTTGCAACAAAACGCTAGTCAACAACCACATAATCCAAAACTTTCCGACAACCTTCAAATTAACCTCAAACTAAATAGCCAAAATTACACCTTATGGACTCGAATGATTCGAGTGGCCATAGGCGGAAAATCAAAAAGCCTGTTAAATCACTTAACTGAAAAACCACCAGAAAACACAACATCAGAAAAATATGAGATATGGGAACAAGAAGACCTAATTGTGTTTTCTTGGCTCATTCAGAATATTGAACCTATGTTAGCAGGAAACCTCACAGAGTTTTCCACTGCCAAAGAACTATGGGATGCTTTAGCAATCACTTACAGCAGTGGGAAAGATAAGCTACAAACTTTCAACCTCCACGTAAAAGCCAACGAACTTAAACAATCCGATAAGCCCCTCGAAGATTTCTGGATCTCCTTACAAGGAGTATGGGGTGAAATCGATTGAATTGACCCCAACCCAATGAAGTGTGCAGATGATATCAAAATATATGCCAAAATCAGATCTGATCAAAAACTGTTCCAGTTTTTGAATGGTTTGGATCGGAAATTCGAACCCGTCAAACGAGAAATCCTCCGGATCGAACCACTTCCTACCGCCGAAGCCGCATATGCCACTGTCCGTAAGGAAGCCGCTCACCAGAGCATCCTGGGAGCAACCATCGATGAATCACAAGGCATCGCCTCCGGTTTAATCGCCGGAGAAATCAACGACGGCGGATTTGTATCTAAAAGTTTTCGCCGAAACGACGGCAAGAAAAAAGGGACCCAAGATGATAAATCTCATCTGAAGTGTGATGAGTGTGGCATGTCGAGACATACAAGGGAGCAATGCTTTAAAATTGTTGGTTACCCGGATTGGTGGGCCGATGGCACCAAGAAGGGTATCAAATCTGTTAAAACAGAGAAGGATAAAAACACCACCCCTACCGCCAATACTAATAACAATGGTGGCCGGCAATCGGATGGATTTGGTGGAGTAGCGGCGGCTCGGGTAGAGAAGGGAGAAGACCACTTTTCAGTGGTACCAGGTAAAAGGGAGAAAAGGAATTCACCTACTTCTCAAAATTTATCTCACACTACATATATTAATATGTCAAATGGGTTTAATTTAATTGGAGGAGCCCACATGGCTCAAGACTAGGGGTGTTCATGGGTTGGGTAATATCCGAATAAACCGAAAACCGTAACCGAACCGAACCGAAAATAAACAACTGAACTCATAACCGAACCGAACTTGCCAAAACCGAACCGAACCGAAATAAAAGTTCGGTTTTCGGTTCGGTTATGGTTTTAGCCCTCCAAACCGAAAACCGAACCGAAAACCGAATTTAAATAAATATATATATTTTTTTTTATATATTTATATAAAAAAAATATATTAAAACTCTTTTATAATATATATATAATATTTTTGAAGCTTGAAATTATTTTTTTTCAAAAAATATATATAAATAAATGAATAAATTATTAAATTTGGGTAATTCGGGTTATTCGGTTCGGTTTTCGGTTATTGGGGTTCGGTTTTCGGTTCGGTTTTCGGTTCGGTTTTCGGTTATACCCAGAAAAAAAAAATTAACCGAACAAACTGAACCGATGAACACCCCTACTCAAGACGATTATAACAAATCCAATGGGCCATGGATATTCGATTGTGGAGCAACGGATACAATGACTTACGAATTATCCGACTTCACAAAAATATCAAAACCCACGAAAACACACATCCAAATGGCGAATAGGGAAAAATGGATGTGAAAACCGGAGGAACAATTGAACTTTCCCCAAACATTAAACTACCTAACTGTCTCTTTGTTCCTTCCTTGTCACACAAACTTTTATCAATAAGTCATGTGACAAAAGAACTTAATTGCGTAGTTCTCATGTATCCGACTTTTTGTCTTTTACAGGATATCATGAGGGGACAAATTATTGGGCGTGGCACTGAGAGAGAGGGACTGTATTATGTTGATGAAGTAAATTCAAGTGGGAGTGTGATGCTAGCTCATGGAACAAGTGAAAGTGAAGCCTGGTTGTGGCATCGAAGACTGGGACATCCTTCAGTTAGTTATTTACATACTTTGTTTCCTGAACTTTTTCCATTAAATAAATCAGTTTCTTGTGAAACTTGCATATTAGCTAAAAGCCATAGACAAACCTATAAACCTAGAAATACTAGAATGCAAGTTCCTTTTTCATTAATTCATTCGGATGTGTGGGGTCCTGCCCCAGTTCTTGGGGGTCAGAATTTCCGGTATTATGTAATATTTGTTGATGATTGCACTCGGATGACCTGGGTTTATTTTTTTTTAAATAAAGCTGAAGTATATGATAGGTTCACTGTCTTTTATGCCATGATTCAAACCCAATACCAACAGTCTATCAAAGTTGTAAGGTCAGATAATGGTGGAGAGTATATAAACTCACAAATGAACCTATTTTTCCAATCGAAAGGGATTATCCATCAAACCACATGTCCGCATACCCCAGAGCAAAATGGTGTTGCTGAACGAAAAAATAGACTTTTATTAGAAATGACTAGAGCTCTAATAATTGAGTCATGTGTTCCAAAAAGTTTTTGGCCCGAAGCTCTAGCCACTGCCACCTACCTCATTAACGGACTCCCGACAAAAATCCTCAAAATGAAAACACCACTTAAAACCCTCACGAAATATCATACACTTCCACCAGCGCTTACTCTTCCACCTAGGGTGTTTGGATGTACTGTATTTGTCCATGTTCCAAAATCATATCGTGATAAACTTGATCCGTGTGCTGAAAAGTGTGTCTTTGTGGGGTATGGAGTAACTCAAAAGGGGTATAGCTGTTACAATCCGAAAACTCGTCATATGTTCACCACAATGAACTGTGATTTTCTTGAAACCCAGTATTTATACTCCTCGCCACACAGTGGTCAGGGGAGGAACAGTGTGACACACTGAGTTGGCTAGGTTATACTTCCGAAGGAAGCTCTTTAAACCCCAGTACCACAGTTGATACAGAACAGTCTCCAGAAGAACAGTCTCCAGAACAGTCCTCTCCTCAAAACATCAGTGTCACTGAAGATATGAGTCCTAACCTGGTATCTGAGGTACGTAATTCTTCACCAAATGTTACACTTGAAACTACCGTACCAGATTCCACGAATGAAAGTGTGCAGGAAAGTGAAGAACAGAGTGATACAGAGGTTCCAGGAAAATATGTACTCCCAGCAAGATCAACCAGAGAAATTCCTGCGAAACGTTTTTCTCCAGAAAAATTTTCCAGAAGATCTAAGTATCCTATTGCTAACATAGCAAGAGGAAATCTATCTGAAGAAGCAAAAGCATTCATAGCAAAGTTATATTCAGAAGAGGTTCCGTCAAATGTGGAGCAAGCTTTAAAATTAAAAAGGTGGAAGGATGCTATGAACGTTGAGATGGACGCACTAGTGAAAAATGAGACATGGGACAGATGTACTTTACCACAAGGAAAGAAACCAGTAGGATACCGGTGGATCTATACAATTAAATATAGACCATATGGTACAGTTGAAAGATATAAAGCTCGATTGGTTGCCAAAGGGTACACTCAAACATATGGAATTGACTACTCTGAAACATTCTCTCCGGTTGCAAAACTAGATACAATAAGGGTCCTGTTCTCAGTAGCAGCAAATCAAGGATGGCCCCTTCATCAGTTTGACGTAAAAAATGCTTTTTTACACGGAGAGTTAAAAGAAGAAGTATATATGAAAGCCCCCCCCCCCCCCGGTTTCTCCCAGGATTTCAAACATGGAGAAGTCTGTAAGTTGAAGAAATCTCTGTATGGATTGAAGCAGTCCCCCAGGGCATGGTTTGGCAGGTTCACACTGGCAATGAAAAAGTATGGGTACAAACAAAGTAATTTTGATCATACTTTGTTTCTCAGTCGAAAAGGAGGTCGTATAACATGTTTGATAATCTATGTTGATGACATGATTATCACCGGGAATGATGATAGTGAAATCAAGAAGCTAAAAGAAGATTTATGTACAGAATTTGAAATGAAGGACTTGGGAAGTCTGAGATATTTTCTTGGAATTGAGGTATTGAGATCACAGCAAGGGATATTTATTTGTCAAAAGAATTATATACTGGATTTTTTAGCGGAAACAGGGATGATTGATTGTAACCGTTGTTAATCAGAAACTATTTATGAAATCAGGCGCTAAACTTGCTGATAAAAACAGGTACCAAAGAATGGTAGGAAAGCTTATTTATCTGGCTCATACGCGTCCAGATATAGCTTATGCTGTTGGAGTAGTAAGTCAATTCATGCACCAACCTCAAGTAGAGCACATGAAGGCAGTTCTAAGAATTATCAGATACCTCAAAGTAACTATTGGACATGGAGTTTTGTTTAAAGCAAATGGTCATCTTAATATTCAGATGTATACAGATGCTGATTGGGCTGGAGACAAAGGAAACAGAAGATCGACTTCAGGATATTTCTCTATGGTAGGAGGTAATCTTGTCACATGGAAGAGTAAAAAGCAAAAGGTTGTCTCTTTGTCAAGTGCAGAGGCTGAGTTTCGAGGTATAGCAAAAGGCTTAGCAGAAGCATTATGGCTGAGGAAACTTGTGACGGAGTTAGGATTCACTTCCAAAGAAAGTATCCGTATTATGAGTGACAATAAAGCAGCTATTCAAATCTCAGAAAACCCAGTGCAGCATGACAGGACTAAACATGTGGAAGTTGACCGACATTTCATCAAAGAGAAACTTGAAGACGGGATTATTAAGTTACCATTTGTCAAATCTGAAGATCAACTTGCAGATATCCTAACTAAGGCAGTGGGGACAGTCATATTCAATAGATGTCTAAACAAGTTGAATTTCGGTGATCCCACTATTCAACTTGAGGGGGAGTGTTAGAAATAGAAAATATTATGGGATGAGAATAGTTATCATCATTTCCCTGGATTGAAGATCTCGTCTTCCTCAACAAGCAAAAGATCATTCGCATTAATTGTATTTCCTTATTTAGTTCTTAAGCTCTTGTATAAATAGATAATAATCCATATTGTAATATATATAAAAAAAATCAATACAACTCTTTTAATCATCTTAACAGTTAGGACTATGTATTCACCACCGTTTCAATTAGTGAAGGTCAATTAGTGAAGGGCATCAAGTGTCAGCCACCTTAATATAAGTGCACAATAGATAACCATGAACTAGTGAACTACGGTTATATGTAACGCATAATGTGGAATCTGGTTGTATAATTAAATTCTGAATTCTGCTAGTCGTATCTAAATACGAAGCTCTAAATTTATTTTTCATTTATAAATCAAGCGGTACCTATCGATGGAAAAAATAGGTAATATATGTGTCTAGTTAACTTCGTCAATCACATATACCCAAAATCACCCATTTTAATCCGTTACCCTACCCACCTTGTTTTTCGTTGCTACACAAAATATTGATGCCAAACTTAATTATTTACACACCATGGCTGTAAGTACCGATAAGTAAATGTCTTAAAACTGAAATATGATGCAAATACTTGTATACTTTATTATCTTTGTCTGAAGAGCAAAGACTAACCTTATAAGACAACATTTTTAAGTGCCACCCTATCTGGGTCAAGCTCTAGCTATGTGGCATCCGTTGTCAATAAATCCATTTGCCACATTCTTAACTGATCCTCGGTTTCTCTGCCTATAAAAGGCCCTACACCAGATACCAAAGCCACTTGTGAAAAAAAAAATGGTTAAGTACTTATATTCAATATAATGCTAGTAATGTTATATCTTTCTATTTATTCAGCTACTGTTGATTAAAGATTGATACGTGAACTATGGGATAATTGTTTCTAAATGTATCAAAGTTGTCACTTTTTGCTAAGTTGTGTATCAATCTATTAATCCTCCTAAACAATGCAATCTTTTTACTAATCATACTAAATTGTGTATGGATTAAGGCTTCCGTTTCTTTTTGCTGAGGTGGCAAGACCCACCGTTAAGTTTTTTTTTTTTTTTTTTTTTAATTGACTCATGCCCACGTGACCTAGTCAACTTTGACCACTATAACGGTTACATATAACGTTTATTTTTATACCAAATCCCCAAAGCCCCAAATCAGAAACCACCACCACCACGACGACCACCACCACCACCATGTCTTATGCAAATGACACTCCTCGTGTAATAGGGCAATACGTTCGAACCTTTTGTGAATGTGGCCATCGATTGACAGTGAAAACGGCGTGGACACCAGAAAATCCAAGGAAAAGATTTATTGCTTGCCCCATTTATGTAAGCCCTAATTTTATAATTGAGAATTTTTTGATTGTGTTGTTTTTTTACATCTGATTTTCTTTTTTATTTAATTATAGGATAAGAAAAGAAAGTGTGGTGTGTATCAGTTTTTTGATGAAGATTTACCAAGTGATTACTATAGGCAGCTCCTATTGGATTTGCATACTAGGGTGAGGAGAGGTAGTCAAACCGTAGAGATGCAAGAGCATATTGGTGTGCTAACAATGGAGAAAGCAAGGCTTGTGCAAGAGTTGACTGTCACAAAGTCAAAATTACATTGTATGACATAATTTTTTTCATTTTGGTTAAGATTTTGTTGGTTTTATGTCTTGTATTAGGTATGAGGATTGGGTAGGATAGTGTAGGATTGTGGTAGTATAGTGTTTATTTTAATGGTATTTGACTCCATATAGTCAAAAACTACAAGTATTAGCAATGAAAGAATTTGCAGATTTCTTATATTGATTTTGCAGTTTTCTTATATTGATTTTGCATTTTTATTATGTTTTCAGTTTGCATGTTTCATGTGTATGCACTTTAGAAAGTCAAATTACTAACTTAAAATTGACTTTAGAAAGTCAATCTACATTGTTCAGTTCCTAGGTTACAAGAGTCTTATTCTAGGGCATTAGAGCCATATACATAAACCACCAAGTACAAGTAAAGCATATTGCTTTTGCCCTTGCCTTTTGAACCACTTGCAGACCCATCTTTTGGAATTTTGGATTCAAATGGCTTGATACCATGAAGTTTACAAGTCTCTTTGTTTGGCAGCCCTAGAACCTGAATCCTAGCATCAAAAGCTTGCCTTGCAATCTGTTTTGGGGTTAACTCTTCAGGTTCAACCTTGATTGAGCTTGCAGCTTCATGCTTTGGATAGCCCTTTGGAAATAGTCATACCATGATGCCTCAGAACTGTCACTACTATCATGTCTACAAAAAAAAAAAAAAAAAAAAAAAAAAAAAAAAAAAAAGGTTAATAATAAAAATTAAAAAAATAATAAAAAAATATGTATTCTGCTCACCATTGCAGATTTTTTTCCCCTTGTTGGAGCTCGTTGCAGTTTAAGATGTTTCTGTTTGGGATTCTTTTGTTTAAATGTTTCTGCTTATGGATGAAGAGTGGCTTATAATTGGTTTATATAGGGGTTAAAGTGTGTCAATAGTTCAGTCAAAATGCATGATAGGTTGAAAAAAATAGTGCATTTGCCAGTTCAGTCATGGTGCAGGAAAGATTCTAATAGTGCAGTCTTGTTAGTTCAGTCAAGAAGCAGTTACTTTTTAGTGGGTGATTGTTTATAAAAATAGCTTTTGTCTTGGTTTACAGGAAAGATTCTAATGCAGTCACTTTTTATTCTATGCAGTAAAGATTCTAATGCAGTCTTGTTTACAGGAAAGGTTGACAAAAATAGTGCATTCAATATGACTTTATCACAAAAATAGTGCATTCATGTGAAATACATACAGAATACACAACCATAGCATAAATATGACTTTGTCAAGTCATATAACTTCATAGCAAGTGAAATACCACAAAAGAGGGCATCTAGTTCAGTAGCTTAATACATATTGCAAGTTTGTCAATGCTCAAGTTACTTACTAGCTTAATACACAAAAGAGGGCATGTTAAGTTAATACACAAATGATTACATAATCAGTGACTAGTCTATGTTCATAGGAGTGTTTGGTGAGCTTCCTTGTCCCTGAACAGTTTTTCCCAACTTGTTTTTAATGATTCTTTCACTTGGGCCCCTTTTTCTTCCTGCAACCTTTTGTCTTGGTTGCTGCACTAGCTGTTGTGCTTGCACCTCATTTCTTGATTGAGTGGGAATTTTATCTTGAGTAGGAACTTCAACTTTTGTTTGGCTTGCATCTTGATTACCTTGGCTAGCAGCATTTTCCTCATTTCCAAACCAGAAAGCAAATCCTCTTGATTTATTTGGTTGTAGTGGTCTTGGTTGTGAACCACTTGGTTTACTTGCAAAATGAACACCATCAACCTTGTTGAATGCCCTTGTTGGAGTTGATGCAAATTTCAAGCCTGGGATATCAGAACCTCTAATAACACCACTTGCACTCCCAATACCACCAACACCACTCTCATACCCATCTTGAGAACTTGTAGACCCACCTTTAGCATTTGCAGACCCACATTTAGAATTTTCAAACTCGTGTTGAGAACTTGCAGACCCATTTGCAGACCCACCTTGACCATTTGCAGACCCACCTTGAGCATTTGCATACCCACCCATTGCAGACCCACCTTGAGCAATTGCTGACCCATGTTGAGAACTTGCAGACCCTCCTTGACCATTTGCAGACCCACCCATTGCAGACCCACCTTGAACACTTTCTGAACCATGTTGAGAACTTTCAGACCCTCCTTGACCATTTGCAGACCCACCTTGAGCATTTGCAGTCCCACCCAATGGGTTTGCAGACCCACCTATATCATTTTCAGACCCAACAACACCACTTGTAGTTCCTTTTCTTGGCCTACCAGATTTTTTTTCCTTAACAGGTTTCTGAACAGTGGGATTCTTACAACCATTTTTGTTATGACCAATCTGATAAAAATTTTGACAAGTTACAATACCACCTACCTTTGATACCCTTGTTCCACTCCCACCTTCACATTTTGCCCTGATCCTCTTCTTCCTTGGCCTTCCTGGCATAACTATGGGTTTTGGTGGTAGAAAAGTTGAGAATTGACTTTGATCAGGCCAAAAGTCAGTTCCACCAACTGGTTTTAAGAAGTTTTTATAAGTGCCATGGTATAGGGTTTTCCTAAACCAGTTTGGAACAAACTGTTCTGGAACCATATTCACCTTGAAGATAGAAGATATGGCATGAACACATGGCAGCCCAGATAGCTGCCACAATCTGCAACTGCAAGTTCTAGTTTGCATGTCAACCTTGAATGCATCACTTCCTGATCTAACTTCAGATGCATCACCACCAGCAGGAATCACATGCCAAAACCTTCATTTAAGTTTTCAACTAATTAGTAACAGTTTAGTAAAAGTTAAGTAAAAGTGAAATAATGGAATGCATCATACCTTGTGTCATCCTTCATTAAGTCCAGTTTCTTCTTGATTGATGGACATATGTTATCATTCCATTTTGAAGAAATTATCCTCATGGTGTTGAGCCTTTCAAGTACTATTACTCTAATTGCATCCAACATAGTGAGAAGAGGTTTGCTTCTCACACTCACCAAAACTGAGTTAAAGCACTCACTGAAACCATTATCAACAGCTTCACACCCTCTATCTAACTCAAAAAAGCCCTGGACCATGACTTTGGGTTTTTATCTATCAAGTACTTGTGAGCATGAGGTTTTATAGCCTTGATCTTTTCCATAATTTTATTGAACTTTTGAGGATATGAAGCTTTAGAGGCTGCCCAAAACAGATTCCTAAACTCTAGTCCACTGAATTGCTTCCTAAAGTTTTCATAAATATGCCTAGCACATTGCATGTGCTCAGCATCTGGCATAACCTGTTTCACAGCCTCAATGAGTCCTTTATGTTGGTCAGACATGAGTGTAAGACCTTGGCCAGTTGGCATATCTAAGTCATCTCCAAGAAGTTCTAAAAACCAAGTCCAATTGTCCTTGTTTTCTACATTGACAATAGCCCAAGCTATAGGGTAAATATGGTTGTTCCCATCTCTTCCTATGGCAGTTAAAATCTCACATTGATTAGGTCTCTTTAAGAAACAGCCATCCAATGCAACAACCCTTCTACAGGCAATTTTGAAACCCTCTTTTAATGCAGCTAAATAGACATAAAACCTATCAAAATAAGTCTTGTCATCTGTTACTGAAACTCCTAGTTTGACTGTGGACCCTGTGTTACTATCCATTAATTCTTTGCCATATGATCTAAGCAGCCCATAATGTTGTTCTATAGTTTTCTCATACTCACTTAATGCCCAATTCTTTGCAACTCTACACTGATTAGGACTGACATTACATTTATACTTTTTCATTACAAGATCAACTATATCTACTAGCTTGATATCTGGATTCTTCCTAATTTTATCACCAAACTGTTTTCCTATCCACTTATAGTCCACTAGTGACCCAAACTTGAAATTTCTCACACAATTATGTTCAGACTTTAAAGACCTAATCTGAAATGTTTTTTCAGGGTTGAGCCTAGCATATAATCTGAAACTACATTTTGGTACATCTTCAGGTATTTCACAAGGATACCTGAATTGCTTCCTTTGTTTGCCTAAATCAGGATCCTTGAGGTTTGGTGGTCTTTGGCCACAAACAGCAATTACCTTATCTGCTGCACTCCTCTCATACCAAATTGAGTATCCATTGGCCAAAGCATAGTATGTTAAGCATTCCTTCAATTGTGCAGCACTCTCAAACTTTTTCCCAAGCTGTTACATGAACACAATTCAAATCAAACTATTAGCCAAGCTGTTACTTGCAGAACACAATATAAACCAAACTTTTGACCAAACTAATACATGAACATAAAATAAAAACATTCATTACCTCTGGAAGCTGTGACCTCCAATGTGTGTTGGGAAATGTAGGATATTTCTCTACCACATCTTCAGCACCAACAAAAGGATCTTGCAAATCAGAATCATCACCATCACCCTTCAAATTTCTCGACAAAACACCTATGAATTCATCATGCTCAAGCAAGACCTCATTTTTGTTTGAAAATGCAGCCCTACTAGTACTTGCAGAACCAGAACCAGCAATGTCTGGAATTGGTGTTGGTCTTCTCTTAGTTCTGTTTGCTTTCCTAGTTCTAAGCTCTATGAGCTCTTCTTCACCAGCACTTAGATAATCAATGGACTTCTGATAGTAATCATTGTCATCACTATCACTATCACTATGTATATCACTATCTCTATCTTTATCACTAGCCATGTCACTTTCAACCACCATTATGCCTTTACCCTTATTAACCACACCCTCTTCTTCAGCCTCCTTCTCAGCCCAACTCTTCATTTCTTCTAATGTAAACACATTGCAGTACCTCTTAACAGGTGTTGCTCTTTTCTTAGAGGTTCCATCACTAGTTGCACTAGGGTCAGCTAAATACTGTGACAAATCAATGGCACAATGGTCCAAGTATACCTATATTCCACCATGCAACTTTGAGAGGTCATACATGTGAATCAGGTCATAGTCATTACCTAGTTTCACTAAACCCTTCTCTAGATCATGTTCTGGGATTCTATAATATACAGCAAATAAGTGGGCACAATTTGTTCTCTCAACGACCATGCTCTTAAATTCTTCAAATTTAAGCCTAGCAACATACATGTTACCCATCACACCACTGTCATACCTTAGTGGTTCGTGCAGTAAAATCCCATCAAACCAAACATCCAACTCAACACCATCAGGACCAGGAATAGTCATTCTGAAAGAAACAAAATACAAAATTAGGGTTAGATCAAAACTGTAATTGGGTTAAATTAACAATTTCTAAATTGCAATTAACAAAACACATACCTTAATACTTTAATTGCATTAAAATTATGATTCTGGAAAAGTTGTGTGTGTAATTTGTTAGAAATTAGGGTTTACTCATGATTCTGGAAAAGTTGTGTGTGATTTGGGGATTAGTGTGTGTGTAATGTGTGTTTTTGGCGGTAAATATGGCGCCCGTTGGTGGTCAAAGTTGACTAGGCCACGTGGGCATGAGTCAATCAAAAAAAGAATAAACTTAACGGTGGGTCTTGCCACCTCAGCAAAAACAAACAGAAGACTTAAGCCATACACAGTTTAGTATAATTAGTAAAAAGATTGCATTGTTTAGGAGGATTAATAGATTGATACACAACTTAGCAAAAAGTGGCAACTTTGATACATTTAGAAATAATTATCCCCATGAACTATAGGCAAAGTAGGTAAAGCAAAATCAGAACTGCCTAGTCAAAATTCCGAGTTTGGTAGTCATTCCTGACGATAAACGTTGCAGAGTCGCTAAGGTTTTTTGCTTGTCCAGCTCTAACATTTACACTCATAGTTTCAGCAATCCACTTAAGGAACGCCAACCTGCAAAGTTGCACGTTTTTGTATATAAGATGTGAGTCAACTTTTTTTCTATTAAACAATATTAGTTCAATTAATTCCGAGCTCACTAAGCATCTTTCATCTAAATCACTACACAAAACCATCAAACGCAAGAACAATTGTATCAAATAATCACTTATGCTCTCTCGTTCATATGATTACTCACATCCAGTCTCCTATCTATATGGACTCTTAATTGTGTCTTCAATTTCACACGCCATTCGTCAGTTAATAATTTGGTTCACCTTTTATATTTAAATGGCTTATGTTAATGTTAAGGTAGAAATCATACACCAACCATAATCTTAGCACCATGTATATCCATCAACGTTCCAACTTGCAGTACCATTCATATCCTCAATACCATAACCACTAATAAATCGCTTAACAGATATCCCCTCTTAAGTGTCACCCCACTACCTTTACTTCAATCAAAAACTCTTATTAGACCAATAGTGATCATAAAAACATCTAACAACATATAACTCGATATTCCAACAACTTATGTTACGTTATGATAACCACGCATACATCTAACTAGCATATATAACCCGTTATTTTAACTAACATCAATCACCCTAGTATCATATTAAAATTAACGCGCTTCACGCTACAACCTTTATTCGCTTTTACAAACCAAAGTGATCACACATAACATCACTGCTAAAAACCAATCAAAAAAACTTTAAATCTCCAACCAAAAAACAACCCAGATCATAAAAACCAATTAAAATGAAAACTTTACCTCATTAAGTTTTTTATTGAAGAGGTGTGATTTAATTTTCATTGTAACCCTACAAAGAAAATAGAAGATTTGGTGATTTTTATAGAATGAGCAGCTGCAGAGAGTTGTTATGATGAACTTGGACGTTTAATTGTGAATAAAACAACATACCATTTAATTGTGAATGAAACTGATGAAGCGATTGAAATCAGAAGTGAACGGATTATACGAAGTTGATTATATACTTTAGTGTTCAGGGAGAAAATGATTTAGGGTTCCAAGTGGAACGGGTTGGTGAAAGAAAAAGTGGGTTGAAAGCTTGGGTCAAATTGTTTTGTATTTTTGTTTTTGTGTATTTTACTTTTGACCTTTAAGGTTTGTAAATCACCCCGCTTATCTAAAGTTTTTTTTTTTTTTTTTAATATTTTTGACACATATAGTTTTGTGCCCATAATTCTCTAAAAACGAATATTTATGTTTTTGGACTAATTATGGAAATACTTAGACTTTTTTTTCTCTAAATATCTTTAAAAAAAATATCAAAATAATTTAATTATTACTTAATATGGGAAAGTTGAGTTTTTTTTAAATGAGAAAGTTCTAACTTGAAGTTTTGTTCTGTTATATAAAAAGTATAAGGATAAATAAGTAATTTGCTCACTTTCCTTTCCTCTCTTTATAAGTTGAAACTTGAAGTTAAGAACACGAATCATATGGAAGTTTCTTCCCTTTTTTAGGTCCCTTGTCCCTCTTCTTCCCATCCTTTATGATTAAAACTTGAGAACACAGCGTTGAGGTTATAAAAATTTCTGATCTACTGATAGAACAATGGTATTAGCATATGTAAAATTAATTGAATATATCATTTAGCTGAAAAGAGTAACAATTGCGGTTAGTATTGTCCGACAACAACACAGCATACCCCAAAGTCTCCCTTTCCGCTAACAATATATCATTCACAATCCATTTCCTATGAAATGCAACATATCTCAATTCCAAATGATGTTAAAACCCACGTAAATTAAGCTTGAGTTCAATTTAATGTACACTTCCAAGTCATGGAAGAACTAAAACTGGACATTGTGATTTAGAATGAAGGTTAGGTCACCTCTATAAAACCTCTAAAGGTATGGTGACTTGTCTCAGGCTCGCTTGGTTACGACTTCGGAATAAAAAGTTTTATCCATACATTGTTGTCTGAGGGGGTGTTTTGTTTTTTTCCTATGTAGGTCCCATGTTCTATATGAGTCTCTTAATTGGGAAAGAGCACATTTATATGCCTCACATAAAAAAAAACATTATTTCCCTGCATATAGAACCAAAAAGTTAGTCGGTCATGGAACTTATAGACACGGGGTTTAGACTTTAGACAGTAAATTTAACATGTTGTCCAACAGGAAATGCTAAAATGGCAAATACACGCACTGGCAAATACACGCACAGCTTTGCCAGCAATCCGGAAGTCTTGTTCGCAATCACGGCAATGGCAAAGTGGCCAAACAAGTTTAAAAACAAACAGATAGAAGGCACACCAAGTAATGAAACATATCTAACAAAAGCAGGATGAGATAATATTAATAAAACTGCACCAATACAACCACTCCTCAAGAGGGGTTTCCTTGCACCACAATGTGTTTTTTTAACCCATAAATATCTCTAGAAAACAAAAGAAAAACCACTAATAGTTTAAAAACAAAAGACGATGCAGCAGCCATCGGGTCATCCTTCCCTTGGCCTTTTAACTCCCATCGCAATCCTTAGGCCTCAGCAAATCTACAATCATCACAGATAAATATCAAATCAATCACCCTTACTATGTGAGCACAAACACGATGTTATATGGATAAGCAAGCTTTAAAAGTTTACCCCAATTCAGAGAGTTTCATGTGTGATACAGCATAGTCGGCAAAGAAAGCATCCTCATCCTGATTCAAAAGAAAAACAGAACTAAGCGTCTAAGTATGTGGGCACACGATTCAGGCAGATATCTATACACAGAGGTAGTTTGAATGTACTCACAGCAGCATATTTCTCAACCAATGGTCGGAATACAGAGTCTTCAAGAAGAGCCTTGTCAGTAGGCAACTTCAAGAGCCCCTCTTTCTCACCGGCAAGAAGTTCTCTGTTAAAACAAAACATGAATATAGGATAGTTGGAAGGAGATTCATAACAAAGAGGCTAAAAAATATAGAGAAAAAAATTTAATCTCACGTGAAGTAGCTGTTGTCAAAGATATGAGGGTTGGGAGTCCATGGCCCTTCAAATCCAGATCTCTCCTTGTGGGCAGCTCCCTATAAACATGACAAAATAATAACAATCAAATTCCCAACAAACTAAAAGAAATCTGGTTGTCAAACAAGAAAATAAAAACAAAAATAATGAATGCAGTGACACTAACCAAAGTGTGGCCACCAGATAGGGTTACGATGTCAATGTCCTCAAGACCCATGGTGTGAACAAACACCTCTCTCAGATGGTCGTTTCCTAAAGTAAATCAAACAAGACAATTTAGTAACATGTCTAATAATGAATTCAACTAAAACACATCAAAATGTGGAAAGCCGTCATAAAATATCCAAAAGTTCAAAATCTAACCCTTAGTTGCGTCAGGAAGACGGCCTTCAACTGGTGGCTCTTCTTTGTCCTGAGAGTACAGTTTACCAATTAGGTATAGATGATGCAAAACCAAAACATAGTAACACATGTCCTTACAAAAAACAAGCAAACATATAACAATTTTACAAATAAAAACAAGCGCTAAACATTTCAATTACTAAACCAAACATATCGACGGTTTCAAGTATGTAAGACTAACCTCCCTTCCAGGGTGGAATGGAACATCGGGTCCCCCAGTGACTTCAACAGCAACAACACCAGCCAACTACAACAAAGACGTAAACATATCAGCCCCAAACTCAAAAGGTATAAAACACTTCTACAAACACGCAACATTATCATCATACCTGATAGAAGTCACCGTATGAGAGGATGGGGAATTGTTCCTTGATAGGTTCCAATAGTCTGACAGCAATGTCAAGACCGTTGTTGGCACCATGGCTTAGCTCAGCCTTGTGCCTCATGGTACCGAAAGGTCCACCGGTTTTGGTTTTCACATCATAAGTACCAGCAGAGTGCCATCTATAACAAAAGATATATCAATTAAACTTCAGTACATGTGCACAGATTTTGATATTCAAATATTGATCGAGAAACTAAAAAATATAATTACGATTCACAACAAGGGATCAGGGATACCAACTATATTTAAAAAATAGTCACAGAAACAATTAGTCCGAACTAAGACCATAGCCAATTATAGTTGAAAGTTAGATGACTTGTGTTTTTCCAAATTAAGACAAACTAATTTTTCTCGTTACATTAGCCACTAACTGTGTTACCAAATCAAAACACGTAGTACAGCTCAGCCAAAAATTACCAAACTGATTAAAATCAACAAAATCTCTATTTGAACATCATACAGTTAACATAAAAAATAAAAATAAAAATCTGTGATCTACACTTATTCAAAAACCCTTGATCTAATACAAAAACAGCTAAGTGTCTACATATAAACGATACTGAATCACGCAAAGGTAAAGGAAATCAAGGCTTACGCGAGACGGAGCATCAAAGGAGCACATTTCTTGTCAGCAATGAAGCCTCTGAGCTTCCTCTTGGCTTTGTCAACAGCCTTGGCGTACTCGTCACTAACGGTTGGGTAGCACTTTCCCATGGTATTAAAAGCTGGACCAACATTCAACATAAAAAATAAGTTCCATATGGTAATTAATTAATTAAAATAAACCATAACAAATACAATCAATCACAAATCAATCAACCTATTCAGGAAACTCTTTACCACATAACTCATAAAGCTAGCAGTTTCTGTATCTAGGCATACAAATTAAGGGGGTGTTTGTTTAAGCTTATGTGGCTTATGAGCTAATTTGTTTTCGGCTTATATTTCATAAGCCTCCATTTTCCGGCTTATTTGGAGACTTGTGGGCTTATAAAAATAAGCCGAAATCAAAAAAGCTCATAAGCCCATATATATAAGCTCAAACAAACACCCCCTAAAACATTTCCAAATATTTAAACTTTCGTATGCAAAAAAAACCACTTAGCCAGCAAACAGATGCACAAAACTATCAGTCTTAAAAATCATACCTAAAAAAAGTCAAATAGTCAAACCTTAATTAAACCACCACAAAAACCTCTCCAAAACTAACCGATCATCTTTTATAAACTAAACAATCACTTACATAACACAAAAACTAGACCCCAAGTCAAAAAGTCAACGCATGCCTACACTACCACAAAAACCCCAAGTTTAACCGATCATCAACAAATAATCCAACAAACAATCAAATCAAAAATAAAACTCAGTCAAAAAGTCAACTAAAATTAACAACCAAACACAAATAAACTAAAATATGTAGCAGATCATCAATTACGTAATTAACGATAGATCAGAGAGTGATTGAACCAACTAACCTTTTGTTAGATGAAAATGAGATGAAAAATGTGAAACCCTAGGAGGAAGAGAGAGTGAAGAATGAATGAGCACGGGGTAGCCACAAGCACTATCAATTTATAAGCACACTCGTTGGATGATATAAAGCGAACGTTCTAGTATCTTTTTTCTCGACCGTTGGATGGGCCGATGGCATTTTTCAACGGGTGAGATTTGTTTGGAAATTAAGATGGGGGTTTGGTGGAATATGTGGAAATGATATTAAATTATTGATGAAAAAATAACGTAGTTTGTATTAATGGCGTTGGGTACGGGTGTGTGGGATTATAGAATTGACGAAAGTGTCCAGTCCATTGTGTGATATTTTATTTTAATGGGCGTCGTGGGGCGCACCTAATGGCCGTGCGGAGACATGCATGCTATTATTCTTTTAACAAATTCATTAATAATATTAATGCTAACTGAAAAATGCTAGCACACCACTTAAAGTGGTATGTGTATACCAACAAATTATATTGATTATACACGCAGTATAACATCCGGATGCAGGATTAGTGGTGTGTAAATTACTTTTAATGGTGTACATATCACCTCTTATTATGGTTATATGTTTCGTGTAACGCGAATTTTGAGAAAAAACATAAATATTGATGTGCTACACTATTAATTTTCATCACTTTCACTTTTATCAATTAGACTGTAACTCAATTTCTATCCAAATACTAAAACTTGATTCTTAACAAGTGGTGTTTGCATATCTTTATCATCATCCGAGATGACAATAACATCATCTCAATTTTAGTTTAACATATTGAGATTGAAAAATGAAGCAGGACTGGGATCGGGAGCTGGATGAAGTTGTATATGGACAAACAAAAGCAATGAATAAAGGTGGCAATTTGTGTAAAAAAAAAATGGCTAAATGGGCAATATTTTAAAAGATTTTAGCACATTTGGCCCCCTATCTTTTTTGAAATGAGCATATATTGCCCATTTAAAAGTTAAATAGGCATAATAGGCACATGTTTTTCTCAAACATTAAATTGGTTTTAATGAAAAACTTATAGATATAGTATATTTAGTTACTCAAATATAAATGATGTGTTACATTTTAGTAAAAAAAAAATTGTCGTTTTAGGTCTTTTCTAAACCGTGTATAGCATGTGCCCGTTTGGCCCATGCCCGTTTAAGCCCGTGCCCATTTAAGACCGTGCTCATTGGGCTAGTGCCAATTCCATGATGTACGCTCGATGATTGATGATTTGTTGATGAGACAGAGTGATCAGCAGTAGGCGCTTATTGACTTAACGACATAGAAACTGAAGGGTTAACTTCATTGACAGGGATAGGAGCAGCTCTGTTGATGGAATTGACAGATCATTAGCAATTGGCTCATAGTGTTCATCAAACATTGAATCAAACAGTTTCTTCAAGTCATCTTCTGAAGGAGGAACATAAGGAGTTGATGGCGAAGAATCGTATACAAGAGTAGAACTGATGGGACTACTTGATGATGCGGGTCCAGAACTGGGTTGTCCTGGAGCTATTGGACCGGTCAGCTCATCGAACGTAACGTGAATTGTTTCCATGATATTTCGGGTTCTTTTGTTGTAGATTCGGTATCCTTTTCTTCTTGGTGCATATCCTACAAATACTCCAATGTCCGCTTTAGCTTTAAGTTTGCCTAAGTCTTGGCCCTCATTAGTTGGATAACACAATGCACCAAACACACGAAGGAATGAAAGATTAGGTTTTCGATTGTGGACAAGTTCATATGGAGTTTTTCCATGAGAGGTGTGAATAAGGGATCGATTTTGAGTATAGCATGCAGTGGCAATGGCTTCAGCCCAGAGAAACATTGGAACCTTTGAGTAAATCAGCATTGTTCTAGCGGCTTCCACAAGAGTTCGATTTCGTCTTTCAACTACACCATTCTGTTGAGGAGTTCGTGGAACACTTCTTTGATGACTGATTCCAACACTTTCATAAAACTCACTAAGTAATTTATTAACAAACTCAGTTCCATTGTCTATTCGGATGATTCTGACAGTTTTGTTAAGTCGAACCTGCAGCTGTTTGATAAGTTTGATGATGATATATGGAGTTTCATCCTTTGTTCTCAAGAACTTAACCTATGTAAATCGAGAATAATCATCAACCACAACTAACACATATTTCTTCCCATAAATGTTCTGCACTCTCATGGGTCCACATAAATCCATGTGAATGGTATGAAGAACTTCCGTAACTGAGTTTGTAGGTTTGGGTTTGTGGGCATACTTCTTGCTTTTTCCCAATTGGCATGCTGAACAGAGATGATCCTTTTCATACTTTAGTCTAGGTAAGCCTATTACTAAGTCCTTTCTGGAAAGATCATTTATGGTGCCAAAGTTCAGGTGATTTAGACGACGATGCCATAACCATGACTTTGTTTTCGAAGCCTTTGACAATAAGCAGATTGGAGAAGACTTCATCATATCTTTGATAGAGATTGTGTATAGATTTGAACCACGTGTTTCTCTTAAAAGTTCTCTACCATCAAGTTCTCTAACGAAGCAAGTATGTTTTCTGAAGGCCACTTCTAGATCAGAATCACAAAATTGACCGACAGAGAATAAGTTATGACCAAGACCTTCAACGTAATATACCCTGGAGATAACACTATCACCGACAACATAGTCTCCATAACCCATAATTGCACCAAAATGATCATTCCCGAATCTAACAGTCTCGATGAATTTACTCACAAAGTTCATGAGCCGTGACCGGTCTCCATTCATATGCTTGGAACAGCCTGAGTCCAGGTACCACAGAACGATTTGAACGATCTGCAATTGAACACAGACAAGAGTGGATAACTGGATAGTTGGGATCCCCATGCAAGAATGGGTTCCATTTGGTTAGTAACAGTGATTGGAACACCCACATCAGAAGTAGAAACAATGGAATCATCAGGGATAGATGAAATGCTAGTGTCCGTATTTGACCTACTCAAAGTATGTTCACTTCTTAAAGGAATAGTTCTACCAGTAGGCATCCATTTCCTAATGGGCATTGATCTAGATAATTTAGGGCACATCTCATTAAGATTGAATTTGCGGCCAGTAGGTATCCACTGATAACCTATGTTACTAAATTTCCTTCCTGTGGGTTTCCAATGTTTTCTAACCTTCTTTCGCCATTGCTTTCTAGCCTTCTTAGTTTGAACTTTTGTATTCACTTTCTTAACAGGGCATTTACCAGCATTAATCAACTCATTCACACCACATTCATGATTAGTAACAGAAACCAAACAATCATCATTACATGTTTTGCCAGAAGTAGCAGAATTCGAATTAATTACAGTATGCTTATAGCTAATACTAGAATCAACACGATTCGTTTTATTCAACTCAAACTTAATGTTCCTAGGGTGGTCTTCTACTTTCTTCCATTGCACATTCTTAGCTTGTGAGGTCCTATCTTGCTTTGTATTGCCTGAAGGCTTTGACCCGCTTGTCTTTGTGTCACTGATTACTCCTGTAGAGGGAATTATGGGAACATTAGTTGGTTGAGCTACCTTTTGCATTTCTGAACTAGACGTGCAGGGATCTTAACTAATTGAAGGCACTCTAGAATTCACTTTCTTAATGCTAGGCATAGAACAAGGCATCACAGCTTTGCCTTTCTCACAAAAAGATTTGGGACGTGTTGCTCGTAAACATTCTAACAGCTCTTGAGATCGTTTGGCCTGAATGCAAGCAAACCTAATTTCTCTATCAAGTGGCTTATTTATGAAATCCTCTTCTACAATCTCACGGAGACATTCTAGACTATCCTTAAGGAGAGCGAAATAGTTATGAAACACAAGTTCATTATTTCTAAGATGATGAGGAATGTATTTAACAGTCACAGTATATTTGCAGTCTATAGATGACTTTGATGCAACATTCTCATTAAAGACAAGTGGCATTTTCCTTTCGTCCTGACTCCTCAGATTCTCAATTTCCTTTTGTAAATATGTTATTTTTTCGTTGTTCTTGTCATGAGTGACTTTCATTGAATCATATAACTCTTTAAAGTGTCATTTAACCTTTTCATTTTCTTCTAGAAAACTCTCATTTTCTTTTTGTAAAGCATTAACCAAGTTCTGAAGATGAAAAGTTTGAGAGCATTGAGAATCTAAAGGAGGAGGCATTTGGGAGCCAGTCACGTTGTTCTTTTCACCCTTTAATTGTGAAATTTGGGTTCTCATTTTTCTGATCGTGTTACAATGAGCTCGAATCTGTTCATCACGTTTGTTTATTTCAAAAACTGCATCAAATTCAGGAGCATCCAAGGATGTTTTGATATTTGAGGTTTTAACATTTTCTTTTAGATGTTGATATTTTAATTGCAAAGCAAGATGCTCAACTTCCAATTTAGAAAACTGTTTCACCAGGTTATCATGATCATCCCGTTCAAATTTTTCATGCAATTTAGAGTTAGTTTTCTCAAGCTCAATGACACGATCATGGGAGACTTTCAGAGCAACAGATAATTCATGAAATTGAGATGCATTAGTTGAACAATTCGTGGTAGTGTAAAACACATCTTGAGTGATACATTCAGAAACTAGATTCTCATTTAAGGTATGCAAGTTTTTTCTCTCAATCTCATTATATTTTAGTTCTCGCTCATAATCATTGACCTCAACTATCATTGCATCAAATTCCTTTTCCATTTCTTTAATATCTGAATCCATCCCCTTTTTAAGATTCTCAAATTGACCTTTTAATTGTTTAAAGAAAGGCATGACCTCAGTTAAATAGCATTCTTTAGTTTGCTCAAAACCCCTCTCCCCTTCAGTTATCCCATTAAGTGTGATCCTTTTCTTACATGTCTTCTCAAAATCAACAAATAATTGATAAATGACATACTGACTGATTAAGGTCTTGCTATTAGTGGCAATGGTTCTAGGAACTAAGTGCATTGGTGTATTTGGAGGATACACAGTAGCTGCAGGCATTTTCCTAAAGGGAGTGTTTGTTTCAACAAGTACATTAGCTTTTTGTTTATCCATATCTTTCTTCCAAAAAATCTGTTCTGGGGTTAATTGAGTTTGAGGCTTAAACATGTTCAGGGATATCCAATTTTCTTTTGTGTAATCATGGGGTTTGAACGTAATGTTTTGCTTTTTACACTAAGGATCTTTTAGCTTCTTATCCATTTTCTCCCTATTGACTTCTTCAAATTGCATATCTTCCTCCGTGCACTTAGCGCAACTAGGTTTCTGCCTAGGCTTAAGGATTTCATTACCATCATATATTACCTTCTGAGCCTCTCTAGCTATTTTACCATACTTAGGATTGGGTTTCTCAACTAGAGGAATACTATGCTTATCGCTTAAGACTCTATGCTTAGTGATCATGTGAGCAGTCTGAATGGTATTCCCTTGTACGTACAACTTATTTTCAAGCTTGTTTTTCAAAGTTTTTAGATTGGAAAAATCATTGAAAAGTTTTGATTCCTTAGCACTGAACTCTTGTTTAAGCACTTTAACATTATCTTGAAGTTCTTGCTTTTACTTAACAGTTTTAGAAAGCTTTTCTTGTAAGGAATTTAACTCTTGTTTTAACACTTCTTCTCTAAAATTACTTTTTCTAATAATTGTACGCATTTGGTCATCCATTTCCTGCTCACGAGTAGTTAACTCAAACTTAGCACATTGTTTATAGATAGCAACTTGTTCTTTATAGGCATTCAGTTCAGAGGTAACAGAATCATTAGGGGCACATGCAGTGTATTCATCAAAAACATAGTCATTATTGACTGCAGACGATACATCACTTGGTACAATCTCACTTTCACTTTGTGTCACATATTGATCATATGGGACAATATTACTATTACCCTCATTATCAATATCTGAATCATAAGTTTCAAGAGATTGTACTTCGTTATGTATCTTTTGCTCATCAACCTCATCGTATAGTTTTAATACCTCTGAGATGATTGATTCTTTGGATGGACCAGCCTGTTGTGGTGATGAGACCTTTGGAGAGACCATAGGTGAGATGCTAGCCATGAAGATTGTTTGGGCAGTAGGTTCATCATCGACATCAGAGTCATATGCATCACATTCTACAACTTGAAAGGCATTTTGATGATTGTGACCTATTTCCTGAATTGGCTACTCATCTACATCAGCATCATATGTCTTAGCATTCCCTTCAACAAGAAACAACAACTCCTCTTCATCCAAAGCTGCTCCATTATCCTGAGCTTGCACAAGCAACATCTTGTCTCTGAAGTATTCTGCATTCTGTGGACGTTTTGGAGATGTGCAGCTCCTTGCAATATGTCCCTCACCACCACAGTTGTAGCATTTGATTGGCTTTGCTTGCCCTTGATTGGCATTTATTCCACGATTCCGATTAGCCACATGTTCTCCACCTACTCATCCTCTTCCCTGTTCATACTGTCTTCCTTGAACTGGTTGCACCATAACCTTTCCATCTCTGACAATAGCATGATTGTGTAGATTGGATGAAGTCCTGATTTCATTGTTAGTGTGAAGACTGTTAGTATGTGGAGTGAAGGTCAAGTTTTGTTTGACCATAAGAGCCAGTTGATTGATGAAGTGTTCCATGACTGCGTTGGCATCAGGTTGCTTGAAACTTGGATCGGGAATGAGTTTGTGATTTCCATTACCCGTGGGTATGACTTGAGAAGCTTTGGTGGTAATTCCAAGATTGTTGTAAAAGGCTGTTGAATCATTTGACGAACTAGTTTCTCCCTGCTTAGATTTGAACTGTTCAAGAATCCTTCGTTCAAACATAGCATGTCTCTCATTCTGAAGAAGGAAGGCATACAGTTGCCCATAGTTGGTGTTCTTCAATCCTTTGGTTAGCTTCACAGAGGTGACAAATTTGTGCCATTCGGGATTCATGTTGTTCACAAACTTTGAGTTCAGCTGAATATTTGGCATGGTCATTTTGATATTCCTCATATCATTCACAAGCTTGTGGAATCTCACGTAATATTCATAGACACTTTCTTCTGGTTTCATCTTAAAATGCTTAAATTCATCATACAATTTAGATTCTCTGTCTTCCTTGGTTAGTTCAGAACCCGAGAGAAGCATCTTGACATTGTCCCAAACTGCCTTAGCTTCAGTGTTGTGATTGATCAGCTTGTAAATGTCCTTAGGTAAACCCTGAAGTATGATGTTAGAAGCCCTGATGTCTGCATCGTATCTCTTATTCTCCTTATCAGTCAGTTCATCATACATTTTAGGTCTGTCCAGTCCTAATATCACCGAGCCATCAGTAGCAGTATCAAGTATGTCTCTGGTTGTCTCAACCTGATACGGTCCTTCATCAATTGACTTGAGAATGTTAACTCCATTTTCCTTCCCCATACAATACAACCTAATTCGTTGAGCCCATGAGTCATAGTCAGTTCTGTCAAGCATTGGTAGACGAGTGTCTGAACCAGCTGCTTGAACGTCCTCAGCTACAGTAGAGATGATTGTAGGCACGTTGGTAGACATGATTACATATATCACGGGATTTTATAACTCTATGATTAAACCGGGAAATAGATTCTTTCACGGGATTTTACTAAATCAAGAGAAAACCGTATTAGAAACAAATATTAACCAAGTCGCTATAACCCTTGAACCAAGTCGCTAAGCACCAAGTCGCTAAGTAGCAACTCGCTAAACCTCAAGTCGCTGTGAATCAAGTCGCTAAGTACAAGTCGCTAAGACCCAAGTCGCTGAACACAAGTCGCTAAAGCACCAAATCGCTAAGCAGGCAAGTAGCTAAAGAACAACTCGCTATGTATCCAAGTCGCTAGGAATCAACTCGCTAAGTTTCCAAGTCGCTAAGTTGCAACTCGCTAAGAACAATAAGGATAAGTCGCTAGAAATTATAGAAACAAGTCGCTAACCCAACCAAGTCGCTAGCCGTAGTGGAGCCTCCACTAACTTGTACTGTTTGTCGGCTTGTCTCAATAGACAAGTCGCTAAGATCAAGTCGCTGCGACTTAAACTACAACTCGCTGGAAATTACTAAAGCAAGTCGCTACGAAGAAAAACACTCCGAGACACAAGTCGCTAAGTTGAAAAACTTCAAAACTACACTTTTCAATCCAAAACAAGCCCAACCACAGTGATTCAAGCTTTCCAAATCAAAACCCAAGCACTTACAATGATTCTAAACACAAAAGTACACTCAAAATTCAAGTTTTAACACAAGAAATGATCCAAATGATGCAAAAACTACTAAACTTTTTCAAACCCAAAAACCATATAAAACCACTAGAAATCCAAGGATATGTAAGAGAGATGATCAAACCATAGCTCTTGATACCATTTGTAACATATTGGATTTCACAAACACATCATGCCAAATACATAAGAGGCGTATATAAGGTTTTAGAGAGAGAAAGTTTTAGAGAGAGAAAGGGAAGAGAGTTGGGAACTATGTGAAACAAAGAAAAAAATGGTATTGAAGCTCCAACCCTCTACCTTGGGAGGTAGAGGGTATTTATAGTGTCTTACAATAAACGCCACCTACGGGCTGTGGATCAGGCATATAGTGGGTAAAGACCCGTCCGTCCTTCACGGTTTTACTTAACTAACTTCTTACTAACATTAAATAACTACGACTATGAGCTTTCTAATGATTACATATACTTGAGGTGACCGACACTTTAATGACTGAATTTTCTAATTGCTAACATTATCAGTAAATATTAAAACAGACCACGTATTTCCCCAAAATTTTCTAATGATTTAAATCAATCGGGATCACAAATCTCAAATGGTTTGAAATTTTTGATCGGGGGAGAGCATGTGATTTAAATATTAAATATGATAAAATGATGATTGTTTAAGACTCAAACAAGCGCTCCTTCCTCTATGTGCTAAACGATTTCAACTACCGACGCACATGTTAAGGGGGAGCAATTCGAAAAGATCAAACAAGCACTCCTTCCTCTATGTGCTAAACGATTTCAATTACCGATGCACATGTTGAGGGGAAGCATTTATAAAAGATAAAAAACAATCAAGGTACAAATGTTTTGATATTATACCACAAGTACCTTGATTTATTTTTCAATTGGTTTTCAATGAAAATTGTGGAGGAACACCAAAGACCGTCCTTGCATTTACTTTATTGAAGTTATAAGGATGGTAAGGTTAGGTATTAGTTCCCATAATCCCGCCAGAGCCGGAGGGATCTACCCAGGTACAATCCACTAGATAGTGTAGAAGTTCGGTTTGATTAAAAAAAGGAGAAATGTGAGAATAAGGGAAGAGTGTCGACTGAGATAGAGTTAGGACTGGAACAAACCCAACAAGGTTCTAGTGATGAAGTCTCGGTAAGCACTGAAGGGGTTGAAGAATGAACAAGAAATGAAAAGTGAAAGGGTGAAAAGAAATATCCCTCCAATAAATCAACCTTATGGCAGAAACTGGGTTCAATACATATGTTACTGGTGGTTACTAAGGTAACGCCGGTATTGAAGACAAGACGTCATGGACCCAGTGACGCACTGCACTAAACTTCCCAGCTAATCAAGTTCTCTTAAAAGGACTTGTTTCATTCTCACGGGGAACCGATATAATCTATCAACTCTCTCTTAGAGAGGGTTGATATTGAAAAAGGAGACCCTCTCCCTAGTCTCCACATAGGAAAACCAATGTGCATTATTGAGTCTAGAGCCAATAGATCATCAATAAAACTCATTAGGACATACTTACAATATGCTTACTATTTCATACATAATAAAAAGTAAAAAAAAATGTACATTAAGAGTCCTATGCATTATCCTTGTGGTATTACCAGAACATTCGAGTGATATGTAAACTTGTAAAGTATTCACAATGAAGATAGAAATCCTTCTAGAGCCAACATCAAACAAACTCTTGGTGGGTGACATGTGAGATCCGTCATGGATCAAACTTGTGACAACTGGAAAGAAACAATATGAAGCGATTCACTCTTGAATCAACCTTGTTCCAGGAAATGGATTGACGTATACTGTTGAAAAAACCTTTCGATGTGCTCAAAAATTGCTTTTCTAGCATATCGACTGCGCATAATTTTTTCAAACAAAAAGTATTTATGATTGAAACTTGATTTTTCTCATAAAACTTTCATCGTATTGCAAAAACTCTCTCTCTTCAGCAATACGCGATTATTTTTCAAATCAATTTCTCATCAATCAGTGAATCTCAATTCGCTGGTTCACTCACTTCGTGTTGTCTACTTTGAGATGCTTCAGTTTGAGAAGGGCTAGCTCAAGCTGCGAAACCCTGTCAAGGAGATTCTTCGAAATTCTACCTGATCACAGTCAATATTTATAATGATCAACGGGGAACCGTGGTTCTTGCAACCATACTCAACGAAAGTGAACAAAGACACTTACGTGTGTTTTATTGCTAACTGTTGTTTGCAGGAACACCTAACGGTTGCAGCTGATGGAAATTGAGACGTCAATTCACAACCACATGCTCACACCATACACTCACGATTAAAAAAATCATGATACTTTAAAGACCTACAACAATTTCCGCAACTCTGATGCACAATATCATGATCCAACAAAGTGTGAGAATGTCGGTCCAAAAGTCACAACATCACATGAAGGCAATACAACGAAAGATGACTCAGAGATTTACTTTAGCTGATGATCTTGAAGAAATCTCAAAGATCACCAAGTCAAGGGACATTCAAAGATCACCACTGGAAGTACAAAGAATGCGGACTTTGAAGAATAAAAGACTACGAGCTAGAAGATAAAGACATGTATTAGAATGCTAGAATTCAAAATGTAGTTTATGGGGTGACCTCCCTTAGGGGGAGATTGTTAAGATTTAGTAAATCCAGAAGTAAAAGACTCGGTCACCCCGAGTATTTGTTAGCATTAGAAAGTTCGTAGTCTTAAGCATTTAGTAGTTAGTTAAGTAACACCGTGGAGTACGGACGGATCTTTACCCACTGTATACCTGATGCACAGCCCGACAGAGGGCGTATTATGTAAGACACTATAAATACCCTATACCCTCCAAGGTAGAGGGTTGGAGCTTTCTAATCATATGACTTTTCTTTCTCTCTCTACAAGTTACCAACCTCTAACTTTCTCTCTCTAGTTCTTCTTATATTCGATCCATCTATCTATTGTTTAGTGTGTTTATTATAACCAATCACTTACAGAGTTAATAATCATGTTTTCATACCGTAATCAATTGTTTGGGATGTATATAGCATGAAATGAGTTTTGTATGTTTGCCATGTGGTAACGACATCTTTAATTGTTAGACATTGATGAATTTTGTCGTGATCTTCATGTATAAAAGTTTGACCTTTGCCATGAAATGAATTGTCATGCATAACAATCTCTACATGCACCCTATTGAACTAAGTAATGATACATGAACTACACCGTCTACATTAATATGATAAAACTAAAATATATATGACACTATTGATCGACTTATGAGCAAACTCATGCATAGAAACATTATGCCTCTAAATATCCAACATATATTCAGGAAACGAATGAACTCATGGACTCATCAAGTTCAATAACTCAAAATGAAGAACTTTAGCTCGGTAGTTCAACATTCGAATCATGTGACAATTTACTAAAGAGAGCATGTGCCTTTTACTACACTAAAGATATGGATTCTTTATTCGGGATTCGAAAAGATATGAGTATGTCGCTTTGCAATGTGACCGAAGTGGTGCCTATCGAGATTTACGCTCTATTGGAGAAAAGAGATGAGTATGTCGCTTGACGGGAAAGTGGGCAACTTTGAACCCTAATTATATACAAACGTTTATAACCCATAAATGAAAAACAATAAAAGTTTGAGGATTAAACGATATATAAAATATTAATTTAGTGGTGGATGTTTTTATCATTGTTAATCAATGGTTTACACATTACTCAAGTTTAAAGAATTTAAGTTTAAGGAAAATCATACACGCATTAGAAGTAGCCTTACTCTTGTCTAATGAGTTTCATGATAATCAAGTTTTGGTTATTCCAAAGCTTAATGGAAGTGGATATACAAAAGAGTCCATTCGTATTGAATACGAGTAAGAATCCCCTCGTTGTGGTACTTGCTTGTTATATGGTCATTCTCTTGATGATTTTCCCAAAGCTGCTCCTAAATGTGTGGTGAATGGGATAGATAAAGGCAAGGGTCAGACTTCGGGTGTATCAAAGAAGGTTTCAAATTCTAATGATGGGTTTACGGTTGTGACGCGGAAAGGAGCTAATCCAAAGAAGTTTAGGTGTTCAAATGAAAAAGTTTGAGTATAGACATGTTTCCAAAGAATAGCAAGGCTTGTAATTTAAAAGATACACCGGAGGCTTCTACGTCTAGACAACCAAAAGGGGATGCTAAAGTGGTAAGTATTTCTAATGAATTTCGTGTGTTAGGTGAATTAGATGAGGATTCTAATGCTACTATCTAGCAGTAATATTCATACATCTTTGGTTGGTACGACATTTGGTAGTCCTAGTACTACACCTTTGGTTGCAAGGATTAATGAACTGGAAAGCCAAATGCTTGATGGGAAGCTTGTGCTAGTGGGTGATGTTGGGAAGCCGATAAAACCTTGTAAATCAACGCTTCCTAGTTCTAAAAAGGTTTTTTATCAGAATAATACGGATAATGATGATGAAGTGCTCAAGGTCTACAATGAAACTGCTACTTATATGGCATCTACGAGTTTCAAAGTTAATAAAATCTCTAAAAGTGGTGCTTGAGTGGGTGGAAAGAGTTTATACGAGCAATAGAAAGAGGAGACCTATGATAAAGACCCGTATGATAATGATGATTTTGATGATTGTGGTTTTACTGAAGACCAAATAGAGTTTGCTAATGCTTTTGACATTAGTATTCGTGGTTAAATTAGATAGGTTTTTAAGTCCTATAAGTTTGTCATGTCATTATTATGCTAGATTAGGTGTTAAAAACATTAGTAGCGTTTGTTTGCCTTTTTGGGCTAAGATGTGAGACTCACACACATCCATTATACTTATTTGTTTTTGGCATAATAAAATTTACCAGTGGTATTAAATCCCTTTACCTAAGAAAAAAAATTCGCAGTGACTACAAATTGCACTAGTGAATGTTGCATCAAGAGTCACACCAGAATCACAAGTTCATAAATATAAGTATTTGCCACTATAAACCGTCGCTTTACACGAGTATTCGTCAAGTCTCTTAAAAGCATAGAACAACAATGTTAGACTTTGAGTTTATAAATTTTGCATGATTTATGTGACATCTAAATGCTATTTTAGAAGATACGTATCAAGTTATACTATACTTGTATTTGAACTTAATGCCACAAGCAAGTTTAGAATAATAATTATGGGTTTTAGGCTATGCACAATGATGACTCGAAACGATCTTTATTTCACCTGTCACATCAGCTTTCTTTCTTAAACGACCTTCAGATGATCAAGTATCCATAGCATCAACCTTCTTAATTTTTTTATTTTATTTTTTACTTTGCAACACATATTTTGGCATTTTGTGAGTTATATACTGGGTCAAAATTTTGACCGAGTTTCGCAAAAAATCGTTCGACGATCGAGCTCGACCAAATTTCCAGAACGGTGTAACCAAGGGCGACTGAAGGTCGTCCAAATCACTCGACCTCCCATTGTGCATAGCCTTATATTATTTAAGCATATTCTAGTTCGGAAACCAATGATTGATCTTTACTATTATATTATATAATATAAAAATTATTATTAAAACTTAAAAGGCTTAAAAATAAATAATGTTTAATTTCCAAAATACCACTATTAAACTTAAGAGTAATGCTAGATACACATAGATTTACATAAAAAAAAAAAAAAAAAAAAAAAAAAAAAAAAAAAAGTCACACAACAATGTGGGTATTTGTGCTTAGTAGTTTTATCTACGGTTTCTCTTTCTTCTTTTAGTTAGCAATAATCACACATAACCGCATCTTTGTGTGATTTTTTTGTGTAAAGCTTATGTGAATCTAGCATTACGCAAAACTTAAATACTCTTTTAAACTTAAAATTCAAACATTGTAGTTCACGCATATGTATAGCAAATTTTAGAATATTTGCCTTAAAATAGTTTTGAAAAAAAAGATTGTCTAAACACCTTTGTGAAAGAATAAAATAGTCATCTACAAAAAGTTAACAAATTTAGGTTAATGAGTTAACGAGTCGTGTGCAAGGTTTTCAATTTAGAAAATCAATCTAAAACTAACGAGTGACCCACTCACCATAAGTGCATTAGTCACGGAGTGACCCAAAACATATAACGTCATCATGTGTGAACTAAAAAAAAAAGGACTCTTAGAGACCGGCTCACCAAAGGCGAGACTTAAAAATTGTGGGTTCTCTTTTTTGCTTTAATGTTTTTTTATTTGTTTTGTGAGTGTGTGTGATATTTATTGGGTTATATTTTTATAAAGTTAGTATTTTAATAAAAGGTGAGAAAATGTGACCAAAACTGGTGAAAGATGAGAGGGAGTGTGACGAAATGAGAATAGAGAAAAAGTTGATATGACGTTAATGTGGACAGTAAGAAGGTAGCGACCACTCCTTTTAGCCTAATCATTTCAATGTTAGGGACGGAAACCACTCATATTTTGATTTACACTTGCACTCAATAATTATGTTTTAGTTTATCAAATAAGAAGCATAATTTTTAAGAACAACGACAAAAAGGAACCACAACATAATCCAATTTTATTTTTCTTACACTATACGAGTACCCATGCATAGAAACGTGAATTTATAAAGGCATATAGTTTTAATGATAAAAAAGGTTTATGGGTCTTAAACGAAAAATAATAAAACTTTGAGTATTTTAGGATTAAACATAATGTTTTGAAACTCGGTTCGACCCGGGTGGTTGAACCGTTCCGCTCGAAAAACGGGTCAATTTAAACCGGGGCATCCCGACGAGTTGGGTCAAAAAAAGGGGCAAGTTAAACCGGGTCAACCCACTGGATTTGAAGCGACCTGGGTCAACCCGGTTTTCGATGTGTATTAATAGCAAACATTTCAACACTTCAATACTTCCAAATGCATAGTTTAATTTCAATACTTTCCAAATGTGCTAAAAGTTTGATTATTTTTTAATATTTCAACATTGATCATTTTTGCTTTATATGTAGTATAGAAGTATAGATTTACACTCAATATTTGTTTTCTAATTGATTAAACAAAAAACATAGTTTTTATTGATCAAAGAGAAAGCATAGGCTTTAAAGATAAGGACAAAATGGAACTCTTAATAACTACTTTTTAATGTAGTTTTCGAAATACTTCTCACATAAAATTTCAAAAATATGCATGAAAGTTTTTAACAACTCATTTTAAATGTAGTTGTATTAAAAAAAAATGATAATATCTTATTTTATTTAGTAACAACATTTTTTATTTTTCTATTTTATTTAAAGGCTATTTAATACTAACATTTTCCAAGATTTTTTTCATAAGAAAACTGAAAACCTGTTTGGTCACAAATTTTTTAGAAGTATTTTTAGAAGAATGAAAATCACATATTTTAAAATTCAATTAGAACTACGAAAAGAGCTTTTTTACTTTTTCTTATATTTTATTTCCATTTTTTCACAATTGTTTTGTTTAATTCGAACGCATATATTGTTATCAATGTTATTGTTAACCCTATATGAGATCTAACAAATCTCGAGCTTATAAACGATTCTACAGGTGGTATCAGAGCTCAGGGAGCTCATGATCCAGGGATTCTACAAGGTTTTTAATGTCGATTGGAGTAGATTTGAAGAAGGTACGAATTTTCTGTTTTTGTTATCATGTCAAATTTGGTGATATTAGGCTTTTTCAGCAACCTTAATTCGATAAAAACATGAGTTTGAGTTTTGGAGACAAGGAAAAGAAGAAGCAGCAGGTAATGGCGTGAATGAATGTAAAATTAGGGTGTTTCAAAACCCTAATTCGATGAAGTCATAAACTAGCAACAAGTTAGTGACAATAAAAAGTGGCACTAAAAAGCGTCGTCTGGATACATAAAAAAAGAAAAGAAAAAAAGGAGCATCCTTAACAGTTAGTTACTTAGTACGAGTTGAAGTTTATGAAGATTGAAAACCCTAACGTTAGAGTGTATAGAAAATTGATGTTGTTTGTTTCAGTTGTTATCAGATAGGGTTACAATTTACTGAGTACTACTTATGGTTTATCTTTTGGACATCCTGGATGCAATGAAAGACGATTAGGTTTTGGTTTTGCTTGAACCCTAACGTTCTATTAATATTTATATGGTTATTGTTGCGTTCAAGTGTTGATGTTGGTATGAATTGGCAACACAAAAGAACTGGTCACACATAAGTTAATGTTGCTACCATGTTAAACTTAATACTGCTTGTTTGATATTAGTACTAGTAGTAGTATTTTGATGTTGTCTTGATTAGTTAGTATTGCTTATTGATTTATTAGTACTGCCAATAGTTTCTACTGTTGCTCGTTAACTATTCCTACTGCTAAGACATCCAAGTTAGTAATGCTAGTGGTCGTTTATACTGCTAGAAAGTGTTTAAAGCTGCTGATTTGGTTACTATATGCTGATGGGCTAGTGAAGTGTTGGTGTGAATATGTGTATTTGGATTCAAGGATTACTTGTAGGAGTTGAAGATTAAAACGAAGGCATTGATTATGAAATCTGGTTTTAATCTGAAGTTTGTTGCTTTTATACACATTAATATTACTGCTACACGTTCTTAATGGAATTAATACTGCTAGCCTTATGGTTAATACTGTTTTTTGAAACTTAGTACTGCTAAAAGGAGTTTCAACTGCTAGCCTTGTTCGATAAAAGAAGTTTGTACTGATAGCTTTTACATATATCAGACATATTGGTTATTTGTACTCCTAGTATTATCCGACATTAGACAATACATGTTTTTGGTTCTCGGTTGGATAAAAACACACACAGAAGATTGGTAAGGTAGTTATCATGTTAAAGGGAAGATTCCTACTTTCTACATGGTTTCTACTGCTTAACCAAAGAACTATTCTTCATTGTTACTACTGCTTGGTCACAAATACTATTGTAGTCATTTTTAGTAGGCTATTCGGTGCTCGTTCATGGATGGTACTACATGGTGTTTGTTGTTATGGTGGTTAGTTATTCGAAAAGCTCTTATGGTTACTTCAAATGGTTAACACTTGAATTTCAGAGGAAGCATATTATAGGGTGTTTAATCATTTACATGCACCATTTGAGGAGAAGGTTTTTTACTACTGTTAGTCATTATTACTACTGCTAGTTTAAGTTTCTATTGTCTTAAATTCATTTATAGTAAGCTTTTTTGGTGTTTTTCATGGAGGGTAATTCGAGACTGTGGAAGGCTGGATTGGAAGTGTGATATTGGTTAGTGGTTGTCAAAATCAAAGTTGTGTCTACTTAGCTTCTCCTAGTGGATAATGACAAAAAGGGGAAAAAGAAGTACATAGAAGTTTGGCAACTTGCAGGTCCTTGGTGGTACAACATATTATCGTTAAACATGTTTGAAACTTAAAATGATGTTAATTAGTACAATTGTGATCTTTTATTTTATTGTGTTTTTTGTTATAAACATTTATATTCATTTTTTTGTATTTACAAATTCATTTCATTTTTACTCCCAATCTAGCACTCAAACCCAATTCGTATTTCAATCATAATATCACAATTATATACTCCCCCCCTCCTAAAATTATAGTATTCGTTTGACTTTTTCGGTCTTTCTTTTATAACTTTGACCTTAAGTATTTTGTTTGTTATATAATACTTGATGCAAAGAATGAATTGAGTTTTAAATGTATTTTTTATTGGTATAATTTATCAACTATTATATAACACAAACAAAAATATTTAAAATTAAAGTTAAAGAAAAAACCAGAAAAATCAAACAACAACTATAATTTTAAAACGAAAATAGTATATGTTTTTGTAGCAATAAAATATCGTTGTTAAGCCGAATATTCGACCAATTTAACCGAAGGCTAAACATGTCAAATTATATTTCAACGTTGGGCTTTAAGAAATATTTAAGTCTTGGTGGCCGTGTGAACGCATATAAAGGTCCAAAGATCCCTTCACAAACTAACGTATCATCACCAAAATTATATCTCACAGACGAATAGAAATTTGGCACGTATGTCTGTGAAGATAGCAATGTGACCACGCTCATGAATATTAAGAACTTTACATACTTTTTTGGACCACGACATTTTAACCAATAATTGTATGCCATGTAGACAAAGAAGATTACAGCCTCACAGGTGTACAAATTAGTCGAATCGTGTTGGCATAATATTTGGTCAAAATCCGGCCACAAAAACCATTTGGCTTGGTCCATGAAAAGCATCCAAATTGGAAAGAGAAAAAAGTTATACCTTTTGTAGTTACATGTTCATATTGCTTGCTAGTTTCATTCATCATGTGTAACTAGGTAATGATTCTTAGTAAAATTTGATACATGAAAAGTCTATATTTGTTGGCTAATTCGAGCTTTTAGAATAAGGAAAGAAAAAGTATAGAAAGATTATTGCATTTTAAAAATGTTTGTCAAGATACGCTTTTTGTTGTATTGAGACTACAATGATTGCATTTTGAGAATCATGTAAGAGGCCATATAAGGCCGGAGGTAGCAGGGGTGAACTCTCACTTTCATAAGGTACCTTCTCCCCCTACTCATTAACGTTTATATGTATAAAAAAAATTAACTTTTCCATTTAATTTACTTATAAATATCTTCATACCTCATCATTTTTATATACAACTTAAAACATAATCTTACTTAATATATACACAAATCAAATAAAATATTTATCATTCATCATGATCCAAATGAATTCTGAAACAAAAAGAAGAAGTTACTAGTCAGGACTTGAATTGTTTTAGAAGAGCGTTGTCGTTTATTAAGAATAGACGATGAGCAAATCGACCGACGAGAAGCATCGTAAGTCATGATCGTTTAGTCGCCGCCTATTTTAGTGTGAATCCAATGTACGATGCATATCATCTCCAGAAGAGGTTCCAACTGAGTCGAGAGCTATTCATAAGGATAGTTGAAGAAGTAACTATTCATTATGCATCTTTTCGTGATAATATTGACTATACTGGAAGAGAAAGCATTTCCTCATTGATGAAGTGTATAACACCCCGATAAAGCGGAAACGTGAGGTGCAACATAATCAATAATCATCACAAAAGAGACATAGAACAATACCATAATTTACATTAAAAGAAAAATATATCATCACAACATTGTTATAGCCGACATCAGGAATTAAAATACAAAGTTTAGTTCCCAAAAGATAGCTTTGTAATACATGATGATCAATAGTGACATGTGAAAACTTTATTAAGCAAAGACCTTGAAGAAAAGCTTACAAACGATCACCTGAAATGCATGAGAGAAAATGGGTCAACTATGAATATAGTTGGTGAGTACACACGTTTTATAATATGAAAACCTTTTGAGAAAGTTCATATGGCAAATATCCTATCAACTTATCCTGTTAAAAATCCCTCCCATACAAGACTTGTAACATATAAGTTCACATATATTTCCATAATAAAAGTAGTTTCAAAGTCTTTAAAAAAGTCCACAAAGCAAAGGCGATGTCAATCCATTCAGTTGCAAGTCCCGCCCATACAAGACTTGTAACCTATGTGTTCACAACCCATTGCATAAAAAGTCGTATGTCTGGTAGTTAAGCACACGCAGTCATAACAGTCCACAATATAAGCACTACGTATATATAATGTTTGCCAGGCAAAGCCCCGGGAATAATTTCAATTTCAGTTTCAATTAATGTTAACAAATTGATACATTTATGTTTATAATATCAAAATAAACTAAAAAAAATCATAATTTTTAGATTAATCAACTAATGATTAGGTTACCTGCCATGTTTTTTCAAAATTGTAGTGCTGATGATGTATATATATATATATATATATATATATTTGGATAGTATGTGTGTGTTTTTATCGGTGAGATTAATGATAAGTTTTGTGAAATTTGTGAGAAAATTGGGGGAAAATTAAATTACGTCTTATCATGGGTGCAAGTTGCCATTTTTTTTGCAAAACTGAGTTTTTGTTAGACGGTTAGTTTTTAAAAGATTTATAAAATTTCCAATTTGCCCTTGTTAAACGATTTCCAGCCAAATTGTTTTTTGAATTATTTACATAAATGCCATTATGTATTATTAACCATTGATCAAATGATCCAATGGTCTAAATTCCTTTAAAATGGTACTGTAAAGTACTGTATCTAAGAATGGTAATGCATATATTAATAGTGTTCCCGTATAAATACATCAATACTAACTAATCAGGCTTGACCCAGTACAAATAACAGAACACATGATAAAAGTCCACTAACAGTTTTATCCTCGTTTATCATCTCTTGGGTTAGGGTTACAAAATACGATTCCGTGTTCCACATCATAGTTATATATAATATGGTTTATAAAATAAGTTGCAAAATCAGTTCTGGTGTTGACTATGGGTATGTTTGACAAAAATAGATTGTGCTGGTGTTGTTGCTAATGTTGGAGCTGGTGCTGTTGCTGAAAAAAAATTATAAAAAGAGATTATTTTTATAAGCTACATGAAGTAACATTTTATTTTCAAAGATTATGAAAGATTATTTTTTTAATAATCTCTTATAAGTTCTATTTGCCAAACAAAGATTAATTTTTAAGTAACTTATTTAAAAAAAAAAAATGTAATCTTTTCAAAATCTCATGTGTCAAACTTAGCATACATAATATTTATCGTTTACTATTTGTTCCCATATGTTGCAAGACAAAACAAAAATGCTAACATAATAAAGAATAATTTCCTTGATAATTTAACTGGAGACGGGGTATTTCGGGTAAAAGAGGTTCGTAATTTCCTTGATAATTTATTTCTTCCTTCTCATGTAGAACCAACGAGATGGGTGAAATGCATCCCAATCAAGATTAATGTTTTTGCTTGGAAAGCACGACGTGATTTTCTTCCTACTAGAGTTAATCTTGCTCGTAGAGGAATTGAATTGGAATCTTATTCGTGTCCGTTATGTTCTGCTGCTGAGGAAGACATCAATCATATTCTTTTCAGGTGTGATTTGGCTCATAGCATCTTCCGTCGGATATGCCGTTGGTGGGATCTTGATTGGCAGGTTTTGGTGAATTTTTCTGATTGGGATTCTTGGTTTTCTTCGATTCGGCTTCCAATGAAAGTTAAGTTATTATTGGAGGGTGTTTGCTACATTGCGTGGTGGTTTATTTGGGGATTCAGGAACCGTACCATTTTCGATGAGACATCTCCTAGAAGATTGGTTCTTTTCGATGATATTGTTTCTTTCTCTTTTAATTGGTGCTCTAGTAGATGTAATAGGGCGTTTTCATGGGATTCTTGGTTTAAAAATCCTAACCTTATTTCCTTGTAATGTTCTTCTAGCTTCTTGCTAGTCTTTAATAAAATCATTGCCGTTCAAGAAAAGAAAAGAATAAACTCTCTAGGCCAGCTTTTAGGAATCACTGCGTATAAATCAATACGTAGTGGCGTAAAAATTCATTTAATCTCATTAGTAAATAACGAAATAAACTTTTGCTATTAACTCTATAGAACAACGACATACTTTAACACGTTTCATGGCTATACATTTTTACTTATAAGGCGTATAAGTGTAGACTTACATACAAGATCGACAAATGTATATGCCGATTGGCATCCTTAATATCTAAGTGTTCACCTATTCAACTTATTGTTCATTAGTTTGTTTTTGGCTATTCAACATTTGCGCGGTTATGTCATTTATGTTTTTGGCTACAGGTTGTGAAGTCATGCTGTTGAGTTCGTGGTTGTTCGCATATTGATGTAAGTCTACACTTTTACACGTTGTAAAAGTGAGTTAAAACTTAACATTGTGCAGATCGTTGTATAAATAGCATGATTGATTAATAGCACTGTATTAGATTGAATCTTCAACGACATTAATGTTGAAGATAGAGTGCATATATATGCAATGTTCTCTTTTAATGGTTCAAAAGTAACTAAAAGTTTACCATACACAAAGTCGATAATCACATGCATAAGAATAAGAGATGCGGAAAACTTAACAAGTAGCCAATATTCTACTGTAGCATAGAAACTCAGCGCTTAAGACAAAAGCCCAGCCCATAACCAGTTTCAGTAGCTCAGTAGTATCCATCCCCATCTTTTAGGACTGGGTCC
>BPTQ01000007.1:119648813-119698478 GCA_019973895.1 Chrysanthemum seticuspe
TTTTCATGTCTCATTTATTATTTAAAAGTAAATATATTTAAGTGTTAATTTAATTCAAATACATTTGAATTAGAAAATCCAATGTAAGATACAAATGTACATTCTATTCGTTATCGTAAAAACATGATACAAATATATTTTTCGAAAATTAGGCATGACCCGAGTGTATAGCTCTATTTTTTTGTGATGACTAATGTCAAAAGTTTTATAACAAGCTTTATCAAGTTCAATACTCGGTTTGATATTTGTAATTAAATGTTATAAGTCTATGTTTTTAACATCTAGAAATATAAAAACATTTCATTGATTTATATGAAATTAAGTTTATATTTATGCGCACAATTTGATTAATATGTCATCAAGTTTCGCATTTTCACTTTTTGTTTTGTGACTCGTTTTTCTGTTATTAATTATCGATTGGTTGTCTCTTATCTTAATCATAATTGGCTTAGGATTACACTAGGCTATCGTTGTGTTTTTAATGCTTGAGTAATCTTTGTGAACCTTAGTTTATAACCACCTAGCGTAATTGTAGGCTAAATATCCAAAGATAACCTTAGTGTTAGTTTATTAATCATAGAGATCTCGTAGGCAATAACCTTAAGGTATTCTCAAAGAGTTAGAGATAAAAGCATACCCTACGACCTTACAAAACACAACGCGTTAAGAATAAGGACATGACAATTCAACCACCAATAAAAGATAACTATGGAGTAATAGGATCTAGGTAGACACATTTTTAATAATCATACGAGCACACATCAATAGACATAGACTACCCCTTAGTTTAGATAACTAGATAAGTAGAGTAATCGGTAGAAGTACCAACCCCCAAATCCAAAACCCGAGATTTTTCCCTTAGCTTATAAAAAAAATATAAAAAAGATAAAAAATAATCTTCCTCAACCTCAAACCATAGCGTAGTACATCTCTCACTAGCATTCTTATTCCCTTAGAGAACGATATCAATACCCGAGGCTTACCCAATACTACACTACAACGATTAGGTTCACTGCCTAGGGTGTTGAAAAACTTGCTCGACGAAAAGGAAGTTCCTTTAACCCCGAACGCGTTATACGCGCATCATCCTCATGATCCTCCACCTTGGCTACTGCATAGACCCTCATGCGGGCTACACTTCCATTAACTTGGTTACCTCCAATACCTTGGTTCCTTGCAGCATCATGTATCCTTGGCTCATGACACTCGTTCTTGTAGTGTGACAACTCGAAAAAATTTAGAAAATTTAGTCATATATGCCGTCATGAATAGACCCGAGAAACTCAAAACGTAGGAAACCGGTTTGATTTATGCGAGCACGTACTTGGTTTATTATACGCATTCTTGATATAATTAGTGAATGATTGATCTACTAAATGTATTATGTATGTTGATGATCTGTTATGTTAGGCGTCACCCGAGTCGACACAATAAAAACTATAAAGCATGAGAAATGGTAACATTAAACTCGTTATGAGGAAACAGACGTATTAATACTCAAAGTTTGCGGAAAGTAATAATTAAGAACAATGGAGCATATTATAAAAGTTGCCGGTCACGATTAAATAAAATATACGAGCTGATAAGTAATAAATCGGGAAAGTTAATAAAAATTACGACTTTGGTCCCCGTGGTTTGTGCTATCCGGCGCCCTCCCCCACTCAAAAATAATTTACACATCACTCCCTCACCTAAAAATATAAAAACACACTCTCTCTATCTCACACACACACACATATTTAAAATGCACTTGTTTTAAATGTGGGGACCCTAATCACTTCATTAGTGAGTGTCCCAAATGTGACGAACAAAAAGCGTTCGTGAGTGGTTTGTGGGGAATGAATAGACCCGAGAAACTCAAAACGTAGGAAACCGGTTTGATTTATGTGAGCACGTACTTGGTTTATTATACGCATTCTTGATATAATTCGTGAATGACTAATCTACTAAATGTATTATGTATGTTGATGATCTGTTATGTTAGGCGCCACCCGAGTCGGCAGAATAAAAACTATAAAGCATGAGAAATGGTAACATTAATCTCGTTATGAGGAAACAGATGTATTAATACTCAAAGTGTACGGAAATTAATAATTAAGAACAATGGCGCATATTATAAAAGTTGCCGGTCACGATTAAATAAAATATACGAGCTGATAAGTAATAAATCGGGAAAGTTAATAAAAATTACGACTTTGGTCCCCGTGGTTTGTGCTATCCGGCGCCCTCCCCCACTCACAAATAATTTACACATCACTCCCTCACCTAAAAATATAAAAGCCCACTCACACACACACACACACACAAACACACATTTAAAATGCGCTTGTTTTAAATGCGGGTAATCACTTCATTAGTGAGTGTCCCAAACGTGACGAACAAAAAACGTTCGTGAGTGGTTCGTGGGGAATGAGCGAGGAGGAGGACGAAGAAATTTGTCTCATGGCAAATGATTCAAACGAGGTATGTCCCGAATCTCTCTATTATAGTAGCTCATCATTAGATGATGATTCATTGCATCGTGAATATGATAAACTTTGCAAAATTAGTTTAAAAGTAATTAACAAAAAAAGGATTTTGAAAAACCAAAATGAACGTTTAGAAAAGGAAGTCTTTGAGTTAAAGGCTAAATTAAAACGTTTAGAAAAAGGGAAGATAGCAAGTGCGGAATGTGAGCTTTGTGTTCAACTTCAAACACTAGTTGATAATCTAGATTCCAAGATTGCTAGAATGAGTACTAATACTCTTGATAAGATATTAGATAGTGTTAAAACAGGGAACAACCAAAAAGGTTTAGGTATTCAACAACTTGATGCTTCAACTAGTGAAAACAAAGAAACACAATTCATCAAAACAATAGAAAAACAAGTCACTGTAGTCACGGATATCACGGATCCTACAAAAAGGGAACCGTCTAGTATAAAACCAGGGATCCGTGAGTCTGCTGAAACAAACTGTAGTAATAATGTAGCCTCCCCATTTAGAACCGATTTTGCTATTGTTAATAAGAAGAAACCAACCCATGTTACTATTGGACAACCACCTCCAAGACAAAATCAAAGTTTTATAAAAAACAAAGGTCCATCGTTTTCAAAACCAAACACATTTATAAGGAGACTTAATAATGTTTATCCGAGAAGTAACCATCAAATGGGATGGAATCCTAATATGCAAAACGGTTTTCCATTTCAAAACTTTGCACCATGGAATGCATACTTACCTTTTCCATATATGTCTACATGAATGAAATGTATAACACTAATGGACCCATGAACAAATGGGGACCAAAATTTTGAGTTAATTTTTTTCTTAGGTGTGCTGAAAGGTCGACCTTGATCCAGATGAATGGATCAAGGATAGCGGGTGCACGAGGCACATGACCGGTAATAAAGATTTATTTTCCACATATGAATCCTTCAAAGGAGGAAATGTGGTATTTGGAAATAGCAAAAGTAAAATCATCGGTAAAGGTACGATTTCTAACAAATCTCTAACCATTAACGATGTGTGTCACGTAGAAAACCTAAACTTTAACCTTCTAAGCATAGTTGTCAGGATCCCGATCCTGATCTTAGGATCTTACGATTTTACGATACTGCAAAGCAAAAACGATCCAGATCCTACATAGGATCTTTGCAAGCTTAAGATCTTATAGGATCCCGATCTTGACTATACGATCTTACGATCTAATCCGATCCGATCTTACTTTTCTCGGATTACAAACTAAAAAACTACAAATTTATGGGTTGTTTGTTTGTAGAATTCAAAAAACAACATGTGAATCTTTTTAAACATTTTATAATCATAATTTAGGACAACATTTATATGAAACATTCATAGTATTTTGTGGTTATAATGTATTAGAATTTGTAGATTTGTATAAAATTACATAAACTATTAAGAAATAACATTATAGTAGGATCTTAAGATCCCGATCCGATCTTACGATCACGATCTTGCAAAGACGAAAACGATCCTGGGTAGGATCCCGATCTTGACAACCTTGCTTCTAAGTATAGGAAAAATATGTGATAAGAAGTGTAACGGCCTTTTTAATGAAACCGGTAGTAAGATATTGAAAAACGGTATCACTATAGGAAGAGGAATTAGGAAACATGGAGCCTATGTCATTAAAGTCGGCAATGAACCTAAAGACAAACTTTGTCTTACTTCTATGAATGATACTTCGACCTTATGGCATCGAAGATTGGTTCATGCCAATATGCGACTTCTTCAATCGCTATCATCCAAAGATCTAGTAAGAGATCTACCAAAATTAAAATATGAACATCACTTTTGTGATGCTTGTAACGTAGGAAAACAAGTCCATGCTAGTCACAAAGCTAAAAATATGGTCTCTACAACTAAGTGTCAAGAATTACTTCACATGGATATATTTGGTCCATCCGCTATCCAAAGTTATGGAGGCAACTACTACACTTTGGTTATAGTGGATGATTACTCTAGGTCCACATGGACTAAATTTTTAAAGAATAAAACTGAAACATTCGATTACTTTGAAATATTAAGTAAGAAAATCCAAAGACAATTAGGAAGTCCTATAGTGTATATTAGAACGGATCATGGTAGGAAATTCGATAATGAAGTGCAATTTGGAGCCTTTTATGACGCTAATGGTATTACTCACAACTTCTCGGATCCTCGCACTCCACAATCGAATGGGGTAGTTGAAAGGAAGAATAGAACCCTACAAGAAATGAGTCGCACCATGTTAAATGAGCAATCCATACCTCAAAAGTTTTGGTGCAATGTCGTTGATACATCAACGTACATACTTAACCGAGTCTTAATTAGACAATTTTTAGGTAAAACTCCATACGAGTTACTTCGAGGCAAAAAGCCTACGTTAGAACATTTTAGAGTCTTTGGTAGCAAATGTTTTCTACTTAACACTAAAGATTACCTAACTAAATTTGATCCTAAATCAACCGAAGGTATCTTTTTAGGTTACTCTCCTAATAGCAAAGCTTATGTCATATTAAATAAAGAAAAAATTAAGGTTGAAGAATCATTAAACGTAAAATTTGATGAGAGTCCACCTAAACCTACCCTACCTCTTGTCAATGACGAGATAGTCGAAAGTGAAGCCATAGAAATAAAGAAAAATTCAAACAAAGAAGATGAACCACTAAACAATGAAATCATCAATATTAAAGAGTCTAAATATCATCCCGTAGATAAGGTCATAGGAAAGTTAAATGAAAGAACCTAAAGGTCTCAAGTCTAAAACTAAAGTAGTTTATTTTGTTTTTTCTCAACCATATAACCTAAGAATACACAAGAAGCCATAAAAGGTGAAAGTTGGGTAATGGCAATGTAAGAAGAGTTAAATCAATTTGTTTCTAATGATGTTTGGACACTTGTCCCTCCACCTAGTAATCAAACCATAATAGGAACCAAATGGATATATAAAAACAAGTTAGATGCAAACGGTGTAGTATCTAGAAACAAAGCTAGACTGGTTGCCCAAAGGTATAATCAACAAGAAGGAATAGATTTTGATTAGACCTATGCCCCCGTGGCTAGATTAGAGTCTATAAGAATACTTCTTGCTTATACTTGTGCTAATGAACTTAAGCCTTTTCAAATGGATGTTAAAAGTGCTTTTCTAAATGCTTTTATTAATGAAGAAGTTTATATAGCTCAACCTCCGGGCTTTATCGATTTTGAAAAACCTAAACACGTGTATAAATTATGGAAAGCTCTTTACGGTCTTAAACAAGCCCCAAAATCTTGGTATGATAGACTCAAGTCATTTTTAATCAAAAACAACTACACCATGGGGTTAGTTGATAATACACTTTTCATTAAGAAAAAGGAATCACATATAATTATTGTTCAAATATACGTGGATGATATTATATTCGGATCTACTTGTCAAGACAAGTGTGATGATTTCTCTAAAAACATGCATGGCGAGTTTGAAATGAGTATGATGGGAGAACTAAGTTTCTTTCTTGGTCTACAAATCAAACAAGTAGAAGATGATATCTTCTTTAATCAATCTAAATACATAAAAGAGATGTTAAAGAAATTTGGTTTAGAAGAGTCAAAACCCATAAGAACACCAATGTCATCCGACACTAAACTCACAAAAGATGAAGACAGTGAATCCGTTGATAACACAAAATACCGTGACATGATTGGTAGTCTTCTCTATCTTATGGCTAGTCTGTCGGATATCATGTTTAGTGTTTTTCTATGTGCTAGGTTTCAAGAAGACCCTAAAACATCACATCTAGAAGCGGTCAAAAGAATATTTAGATACATTAATGGTACGACTCAATTAGGATTATTGGTATCCTAAGGGTACGGGGGTAGAAACTATTGTATACGCAGATTCTGACCATGCAGGTGATTATGTTGACTGAAAGAGTACAAGTGGTGTATGTACTTTTATGTGATGTTTTTTAACATCTTGGTTCTCGAAGAAGCAAACGGCATTAGCTATATCAACAACTGAAGCCGAATATGTCTCCGCGGGCAAAGCATGCCAACAAGCACTATGGATGAAACAAGCGTTAGTTGACTACGACATTCATCTAAGTGACATAGCCATTCTATGCGACTAAAAAGGTGCCATCGACTTAAGCAAGAATCCGGTGTTGCACTCTCGCACCAAGAATATAAAGATCCGCCATCACTTCTTAAGAGACAATGTTCAAAAGGGGAACATCTCTATTGAGAAAGTAGCATCCGAAGACAATATAGCCGACGTCCTCACCAAACCATTGGAGCGGGAACAATTCAACTTGCTTCGTATTGGTCTTGGTCTCATGGAACAATCGTCGTAATTAGTTTTTTTTTTTTTTTTTTTTTTTTTTTTTTTTTTTTTTTTTTTTTTTTTAACTCTACAAGGTATGTAAACACTAGCCTTCTTCTTTTCTGAGTCTAGGATCTCTATTTCACATACAACTCACAAACAATACGGGAATTTTCAAAACCCAAAGTAAATTTTATTTACAAAACATGTAATTTCATACTTATTTCTCTTAACTAAAAGATAAACGTTTTCTTCAAACAAGAATTTTTTTAAAAATGCTTTCTAAAAGGATACTTCTTCCCGTACCACTTTCATAAAAGCTATTTCTCACGTCTAGGACAAACCTCTTTTTCATTATTAATACAAAGTAAAAACCCGTTTTCATTGCATCTCATGTCTTTTGAATGCTAAAGAGAACACATAACTAATATGTGTTTTCGGGTACATTCATTTAAGCAACAATGAATTAGGAGCACTCGGGTTATCTCACATAATAATATGCTTTTTCACTTATAGTCTATTTTTCCTTTTCTTTTTAGGAATCGAGATAACCGCAACTCCAATTGGTTTGCATATAGGCACACACTAGGCACAAATGTTTTCAAAAGGAAAATTTTAAGCTGCCTGAGTCACTAGCACCACGGATCCCAGCATTAACGCTGGACGGTTCCCTCAAGGGAAGGATCCGTGGGATCCGTAAGACAGAAGCTGAAATTCTCTTCTATTTTTCTCACTTTGGCTAAAAACCTCTATATTTTCATCATTTTATCCTTTTTACTAATGAGTATGTTACTTAATGCTTGTGTTCTCATGATCACATGCCTTAAATTCATATCTAATCATTAGATTTTAGTCCACATTTTGGGTCAAACATTCATTACAATGCATTATTTTCTCTATAAATAAGGTTCCCAAAATGTTTGCATCTTCATCACTCTCAACCTCACAAACAACCATCATCATGTCATCCAAAAGATCTTCCAACATTGATGAATCACCTAGTGCAAACAATCCTCTTCAAGAAATCCAAAACTTTATCCTACCACCTTCCGTAGTGCCACCACCCAAATCTAGAACAACCGTACGGATTAGAATCCGGCCTTGTTGTTTAGCCAAAACATTGTCAAATAGTTCATCACCAACTACTCATTCACCACCATATGGTTCCATAGTAGCACCTCCCTCATCTCCAACAAGCTCACCACCATTATCACCTATCAAGTCTCCACCTAAAGTCACTCTATTGGAACTCCCTAAGACTTCAAAAACATCCCAACAAATCAACCCCAAAGAATTAGTCTTTTTAACACCTCCCACATCTCCAAACACAATTTACAAAGACCTTGTAACTTCACCACCTTTAGCTCCCATTATCTTATAAGAACACCTAGGTTCTTTTCCACCACCACTTCCAAATATTCCAGACTTTGATCCATATTTTCTAAGTTTTCCACCACACCTTCCGTGACCCACAAATCAAACTAACCCGGAAACCTTCCACACACAATACCCACATCATTTACATTGTGAACATTGGCAATCCACCAGGAATCTTGCAATAGAAATTAGGGAAGAGATGCGATTCATACTTAACTAATTAGGTAATGAAGAAACCTATCCCAAATAGGCGAGACCCCGATGATCTTAGGGTTAGTTGTAATTTTCTTGGTAGAGTTAAGGGATTGCCCGTCTATGTAGGTAGTTTCATGTACCGCACGGATTTCATAATTGTGGAGGATATTAGTACGGACATAGATCCTAGCTTGTCCCACGTAATTGTAGGAAAGCCTTTCATAGAAAACACCGGGATGACTTATGATCCGTCGTTAAGGATAGTTAGATTTAAAGATGAGACCGATGACGTAGCTTACCAAATGCCATTTAAGATTGAAAAATTTTCATCACTATCTAATGATGAAAAAGAACTTAAGCTATTGGTCTACTATAGGAATGAGGAGGATAAGGAGAAAGGAGTAGACTATGTAATGAATAAGATTTTTGGGTTCTATAAGGATTGTTTAAAATTAGGACCGAAATATAGAACTGATTGGGGAGAAGATGACTTTTTAAAAAGATGCATAATAGGGCATTACTATAACATGTAAAACCCCAATAGAGACCGTCATGAGGAAGAAGGTGACGGAAATGAAGTCACGTAGGAGCACGACTTCGAGTCTAGCTACAAGACTCATAAATAAAGAAAAGTGCTTCGTGGGAGGCAACCCATGCTTAATTGTTTGCTTGTTTATGTGTCATATATCTTTTCATTATAGTATGTTCTCATGTTTAAATTTGTGAAAATGCTTTATTTTGTCTTTAACCTCGTCTTAATTACATATAAAGGTATTTTACAAAAAAGATAAGTGTATGGAAGATTACACACATTTTTAAAAGAACGTGAACATGAGAACTACGATTAGTGAAAATGATATATATATGTGTGTTTGTTAGAGTCAAATGCTTGTATCGAGTCATAATGGATGTTTTGCAGGAATTTTTCCAGAAAAACGCAGCAGACCAGTTTCTGTCAGGATAACCTGACGGCCTCTGGATTACCAACTGACGACGTCAGGAGGAGTAGAAACAGCTTATTACTTTCTCTCGTTTTCTGTTCTACTTATAAATCTTCAGAAATTCTCAGTTCTTAATTTTCCAGAAAATCTGCAAATATCCATTCCACAAGCATTTTATCCTAGTTTAGTAGAGTCATATATAGTTTTACCACCGATTTTACGCTAAGGTTTCCTTTATTTTCTTAAAGTGTGCAGGTTTTATTTATCAAGAAAAAGAAACATAAGATTGGATGAAGCTTTTCACGCATACATTTTTCTTGGAAAGAATTTAACCACTACTTCACACGGATCCTACCGAGCTAATCAGGGGGGGGGGGTACTATTTTCTTTCTCTTTTAATTACCTTCCATTATCATAACTTCGATACTTTCGGGGAACATTGGGGGCAATGTTCAGTTTAAGTGTAGGGAGGGAGAATAAAATGGGAACTTTGAAACTATGCTTATCCTTGATCATTTGTCTTGTCCTATTTCATTTGTGTAATAAACCAGAGATATTTGTTAGGGCAATTTTAGCGCCAAATTTAAATTTTTTCATGACATGTACGGGTGGGTCTTTAGTCTTAATAAAGCGTCTCATGGATGGGAGTTATACGACTAGCACAAAACCCCTTTACCACTCAAATTCCACCCCAAAAATGTGAGGTTCACCCTTAGATCTATAGGAATTAAAGCATTCACCTTTAATGCTTCGAGAGTGTATCGGTAGTATAATAGATTCTAGAACTTGTTTTGTGATGCATCCCGAGATCGCTAGTGAGACTACACTTGTGTAGTTAGGAATGACTAAATGATAAGAGGCATTAGGATAACCCTTGTTTGATACCTGTATTATAATAACTTCTTCGACATCGGTTGAGTAATTCCCTCACACCCTTGTGATGTACTCATCTTTAGTACACGATACCCCTAGTTAACCCTAAGAGCCTATCCTTTTCGCGGTTCTCGTGAGGGTTCGGTTTTCCGAAATATCAATGAAGAGCATTGTTTACAATCCACCCCCAAATGTACACCCAAATCGCCTTAGCCTACCTTGTATGCACTCACTTTTTGTGCACAGTTTTGGGATGATTGGGACTCATGGGTAAAGTTAAATGTTATGGAGTGACGGGAAAGAACGTTAAATTCAAATTCCCTTTATTTACGTAATAATGTACTCCAAGTGTTTTGATCTTTTCAATTCGGGTCAAATTAGTGTTATAGTAATAAAAACTCAAGTGTAGGGATGTGCCTATAAATCCCTTATATTTTGATGTTATCATAGAGGATGGTAGAGTAAAAGTGTATGCCAAAAAAAAGAAAAAAAAAATCGAAAAAACAAGAAAAAAATAGAGTGTTTGAAAAAAAAATGAAAAAAACATACGGGCTACCATCCTACATCTATCTTTATATTTATGTATGTTTGTTTCAAAGTTATCTAGATTTTAGAGAGTCGAGTCTTGGCTTAGCAACGCCATTCTTATCATGCTTGTAACATAAAGATTTTTGACTTGCCACCACTAAATCGCCTATCCAACCAAACCCTTTGTTTCCCTAACCGTAAGCCTAATGTTACAACCCTTTAAAAGACCTCTTAGATAGTTGTTCCTAGGTACTTACGCCAAAGCGGTGGAGGTTTGATCTAGTCTCAAGCCTATGGTAATCTATGTACTATGACCGGTTAATGAGTGTTTATCTTCCATTTCCATTTGCTATATTTCATATACACCCGAGAGATGAGAGAATCCAAACACCACTTGTGAGGTGCTAGTATATAATTTCCGTGCTTGTTATTACTATTGCGATGCTTTTACTTGTTCTGAATTATGTTAAACCAATGCTTTATGCCCCATAACCTATAAATTGATTGGCCAAAAGCAAATTTGCTTGAGGACAAACAAATACCAAGTGTAGGGATATTTAATAAGGATTTAAAACGTACACTTTTAAAGGGTCATTTAAGCCCTTAATTGCCCACTTTTATATCCGCTGCTGTTTAATTTCGTTCCTTTTCACTTTTTAGGTCTTTTGGAAGCAAAATGCTGGAATGATGCATTTTTGGACGAAAAGTAGTGAATATGGGAAGAAAATGTCTAAGTCAAGATCAAGACACTCAAGCTACTGGAATTACACCTGACGACGTCCCAAATAGAGGGTGACGCCGTCCCTCTTTATGTAATTGAATTTGTGACGACTAAGTGGCGATTTTGCTAATTTACACCTGACGGCGTCAGGCTTTGAAGAGTAAGGGCGTCACGAAGAATTTTCTTCTTAGACGGCCTAGATCCAGATTCAGACGATGTCACTACTGAAGACTGACAATGTCACAACCAAAACGTGACGCCGTCCCAGTGATGACTTGGCCAAGACTAAACCCTAATGACGACGATCTGACGGCGTCCCAACTATAAGGTGACGCCGTCGCAGTTGTAAAATTATATATAGAAATCGAATTTTCAGAATTTTAGGAGAGGTAGACTTGTGGAGTAAAAACCTAAAACGATTTTGGTCCTGTTTGGACAATATTTTAGGGTTCTCATACCCTATTTTACATCAAGATAAGTAATTTACTTCATTGATTTCATTATGTCTTCGATTGTATGCGTGTATGCTTGCATGTTTAACATGTCCGGCTAAATTTCTTGTGTGTTTGCTTAGATCTATGAAACTTAGTTATTAATTATCGATTGGTTGTCTCTTATCTTAATCATAATTGGCTTAAGATTGCACTAGGCTATTGTTGTGTTTTTAATGCTTGAGTAATCTTTGTGAACCTTAGTTTATAACCACCTAGCGTAATTGTAGGCTAAATATCCAAAGATAACCTTAGTGTTAGTTTATGAATCCTAGAGATCTCGTAGGCAATAACCTTAAGGTATTCTCAAAGAGTTAGGGATAAAAGCATACCCTACGACCTTAGAAAACACAACGCGTTAAGAATAAAGACGTGACAATTCAACCACCAATAAAAGATAACTAGGGAGTAATAGTATCTAGGTAGACACATTTTTAATCATCATACGAGCACACATCAATAGACATAGACTACCTCTTAGTTTAGATAACTAGATAAGTAGAGTAATCGGTAGAAGTACCAACCCCCAAATCCAAACCCCGAGATTTTACCCTTAGCTTTAAAAAAAATATAAAAAGATAAAAAATAATCTTCCTCAACCTCAAACCATAGCGTAGTACATCTCTCACTAGCATTCTTATTCCCTTAGAGAATGATATCAATACCCGAGGCTTACCCAATACTACGCTACAACGATTAGGTTCACTGCCTAGGGTGTTGAAAAACTTGCTCGACGAAAAGGAAGTTCCTTTAACCCCGAACACGTTATACGCGCATCATCCTCATGAGCCTCCACCTTGGCTACTGCATAGACCCTCTTGCGGGCTACGCTTCCATTACCTTGGTTACCTCCAGTACCTTGGTTCCATGCAGCATCATGTGTCCTTGGCTCACGACACTCGTTCTTGTAGTGTGACAACTCGAAAAAATTTAGAAAATTTAGTCATATATGCCGTCATGAATAGACCCAAGAAACTCAAAATGTAGGAAACCGGTTTGATTTATGTGAGCACGTACTTGGTTTATTATACGCATTCTTGAAATAATTCGTGAATGACTGATCTACTAAATGTATTATGTATGTTGATGATCTGTTATGTTAGGTGCCACCCGTGTCGGCACAATAAAAACTATAAAGCACGAGAAATGGTAACATTAAACTCGTTATTAGGAAACAGACGTATTAATACTCAAAGTTTACGGAAAGTAATAATTAAGAACAATGGCGCATAGTATAAAATTTGCCGGTCACGATTAAATAAAATATACGAGCTGATAAGTAATAAATCGAGAAAGTTATAAAAAATTACGACTTTGGTCCCCGTGGTTTGTGCTATCCGGCGCCCTCCCCCACTCACATATAATTTACACATCACTCCCTCACCTAAAAATATAAAAACCCACTCACACACACACACATACACATTTAAAATGTGCTTGTTTTAAATATGGGGACCCTAATCACTTCATTAGTGAGTGTCCCAAACGTGACGAAAAAAAGCGTTCGTGAGTGGTTCGTGGGGAATGAGCGAGGAGGAGGACGAAGAAATTTGTCTCATGGCAAATGATTCAAACGAGGTATGTCTCGAATCTCTCTATTATAGTAGCTCATCATTAGATGATGATTCATTGCATCGTGAATATGATAAACTTTGCAAAATTAGTTTAAAAGTAATTAACAAAAACAAGATTTTGAAAAACCAAAATGAACGTTTAGAAAAGGAAGTCTTTGAGTTAAAGGCTAAATTAAAACGTTTAGAAAAGGGGAAGATAGAAAGTGGGGAATGTGAGCTTTATGTTCAACTTCAAACACTAGTTGATAATCTAGATTCCAAGATTGCTAGAATGAGTACTAATACTCTTGATAAGATATTAGATAGTGTTAAAACAGGGAATAACCAAAAAGGTTTAGGTATTCAGCAACTTGATGCTTCAGCTAGTGAAAACAAAGAAACACAATTCATCAAAACTATAGAAAAACAAGTCACTGTAGTCACGGATCTCACGGATCCTACAAAAAAAGAACCGGCTAGTGTAAAACCAGGGATCTGTGGGTCTGCTGAAGCAAACAGTAGTAATAATGTAGCCTCCTCATCTAGAACCGATTTTGCTATTGTTAATAAGAAGAAACCAACCCATGTTACTATTAGACAACCACCTCCATGCAAAATCAAAGTTTTATAAGAAACAAAGGTCCATCGTTTTCAAACCAAACACATTTATAAGGAGACCTAATAATGTTTATCCGAGAAGTAACCATCAAATGGGATGGAATCCTAATATGCAAAACGGTTTTCCATTTCAAAACTTTGCACCATGGAATGCATACTCACCTATTCCATATATGTCTACATGAATGAAATGTATAACACTAATGGACCCATGAACAAATGGAGACCAAACTTTTGAGTTAATTTTTTTCTTAGGTGTGCTTAAAGGTCGACCTTGATCTGGATGAATGGATCAAGGATAGCGGGTGCACGAGGCACATGACCGGTAATAAAGATTTATTTTCCATATATGAATCCTTTAAAGGAGGAAATGTGGTATTTGGAAATAGCAAAAGCAAAATCATCGGTAAAGGTACGATTTCTAACAAATCTCTAACCATTAACGATGTGTGTCACGTAGAAAACCTAAAATTTAACCTTCTAAGTATAGGACAAATATGTGATACGAAGTGTAACGTGATTTTTAATGAAACCGGTAGTAGGATTGATAAGGTTTTAAAAGGTACCTTTTTGAGTGGTCGTTTAAGCCCTTATTTGATCACTTTTGTATCCGTTATTGCTTAATATCGTTCCTTTTCACTTTTTAGGTCTCTTGAAGGCAAAATGCTGGAATGACACTTATTTGGATGAAAAGGCGCGAATATACAAAGAAAATGGCCAAAGTCAGAATCGAGACACTCAAAGCTGCTGAAAACATAAGGTGACGGCGTCACTGCTTAACTGCGACGCCGTCGGAGGATTTTGTGACGGGACAGAAGCCAAAAATCCTATTTTCAAGTGACAACGTCAAGTTATAAAAGAGTAGGCCGTCGCAACTCAGACGACCTAGATGCAATCTAGACGGCGTCAGAAGCTGAAGAGGACGGCGTCACAAGCATAAGGTGACGCCGTCGCAAGTCTAACGTGGCCAACACGAAACCCTAATGACGGCGACCTGACGGCGTCACAAAACATAAGGTGACGTAGTCGCATGTGTAATCTTATATATAGAATCCGAATTTTTCATTATTAGTGTGTAGTCTTTTGGAGTAAAAACCTAAACCGAACCAAGGCTGTCTTGTACAGTATTTTAGGGTTCCAAACCCTATCTTACACCAAGATAAGTGTTTTACTTCATTAATACAATTATGTCTTTGATTATTTGTGTGTATGCTTGCATGTTCTCCATGTCCGGCTAATTTATTTGTGTGTTTGCTTAGGGAATATGAAACTTATTTATTGAATATTGATTGGTTGTTTCTTATCTTAGTTGATTAATGATCTAGTAATGCGATAGGTCATTCGTTGTGTACTTAATGCTTGATTAAATCTTTGTGAACCTTAGAATACGACTCCTTGAGTAGTTGTAAGCTAAACCATCCAAAGAGTGCCTTAGAGCAAGAGTTTATTATCCCTAGTGGGTTTTGTAGATGAGACCCTTTGGTAAGTTCAAAGAGTTAGGGAGAAACGCATACCCTACAACCTTAGACACACAACTAAGAATAAGGACGTGACAATTCAACCACCAATAAGAGATAATTAAGGAGTAGTAAAACCTAAGTAAACACATCTTTAAACTATCATACGAGCACACAATAATTAGACATAGACTACATACACCTTAGATTAGATAATTAGATAAGTAGAGTAATCGGTAGCAATACCAACCCCCCCCCCCAAATCCAAATCCCGAGATTCGTACCTTTCCTTTTCTTAAAAATATAAAAAGAAAAAAAACAATCTTCCTCAACCCCAACCTTAGCGTAGTAACTTCTCACTAGCATTCCTATTCCCCTAGAGAACGATATCAATACCCGTGGCTTACCCTAATACTACACTACAACGATTAGGTTCACTGCCTAGGGTGTTGAAAAACTTGCTCGACGAAAAGGAAGTTCCTTTGACCCCGAACGACGCGTGTAGCGTTATCAAGTTTTTGGCGCCGCTGCCGGGGAATAGAATAGCTAGTTAGTAGTCCACCTTGTTTAGGTTTCTTTACTTGATTCCTATCAAGTAAAATTTTCTCATTTTTAGCTTTCTCATAGTCTATCCCCCTTCTTCGTGACCTTTGTTCGTAATCCCATCACTTTTCATCATGGAAGGTGATAACCACCCACCATTCATCAACCCACCACCAATTGACCCGCCAAGAGCCCGTACTCTTGGTGAATACTCGAGACCAAGCCACTTAGGCTATAGGAACACCATTGAGCTTCCCGACCAAGCCCAAACTACGACCCTGCGATCCGACACCATCCGGTTGGTGCAAAACGGATGTGCATTCCATGGAGTACGTTCCGAAGATCCAAATCAGCATCTTAGGGATTTCCTTAAAATTGTCGATTCCATCGACCTTGATGCTACTACTTAGGAGACCACGCGCCTGCATCTCTTCTAATTCTCTTTACGGGACCAAGCTAGTAATTGGCTTGAGCGACTTCTCGCCGGCTCCATCTCAAGTTGGGATGATCTTACCTCTCGCTTCCTTACTCAATTTTTCCCACCGGGGAGAACCACTAAGCTTAGGAATGACATCTTGATGTTTCAACAATGTCAGGGTGAATCTCTCTACGAAGCATGGACTCGATTCAAGGACTTACTTCATAAAGTACCTCATCACGGCATTGATCTTTGGCACCAAGTCCAAATTTTTTATGATCATGTCAACTTCCCCACCAAGCGATCCATTGACCAAGCGGCCGGTGGAAAACTTAGTGATCTCACCGCGGAAGAATCATGGGGTATGTTAGGAATTAGAAATTCCAGGTATTAAAGAGTCGGTCACCTCAAGTATATGTAATCGATAGAAAGCTCGTAGTCGTAGTTCTTTTAAGTTAAGTAGTATTTAGTTAAGTAACACCGTGGAGGACGGACGGGTCTTTACCCACTGTATGCCTGATCCACAGCCCGATGTGTGGCGTTTTATGTAAGACTATAAATACTCTCTACCTCCCAAGGTAGAGAGTTGGAGCTCATAATAATATCTTTCACTTTCTCTCACTAAGTTCCCTAAACCTCTAACTTTCTCTCTCTAGAATTCCATTCATATGCCACTTTATGTTATGGTTTGATGTGTATGTGAAAACTAATATTCTACAATTGGTATCAAGAGCCATGGTTAGATCATATCTTGCACATCTTTGGATTTTTAGTGGTTTTTAGGTGGTTTTTGAGTTTGAAAAAGTTTAGTGGTTTGTGCATCATTTGGTTGATTTCTAGTGTTAAAGTTTAGATTTTGTTAGTACTTTTATGTTTAGAATCATCACAAGTGTTTAGGTTTTCATTTGGTAAGCTTGAATCATCTTGGTTGGGTTGTTTTTGGATTGAAAAGTGATGTTTATGTGGTTTTTCTTGCTAGCGACTTGATATACGGATCTCTTTCTTCGTAGCGACTTGCTTCACAATTTTGTAGCGAGTTACAGTTTTGGAGCTAGCGACTTAGACCTAGCGATTAACAGTACAAGTAGTGGACTCTCCACTATGGGTAGCGACTTGGTGGTAGCGACTTGGTCTGTAGCGAGTTGCTCTTTAGCGACTTGAATCTTTAGCGACTTGAGTAGCGAATTGCTGCCAAAATTTTGCTAGCGACTTGAGGCTTAGCGAGTTACTACTTAGCGACTTGCATTTGTCTAGCGACTTGGGACTTTAGCGACTTGGGGGTGTAGCGAATTAGGTGTTAGCGACTTGGTGCATTATCTTCTAGCGACTTGGGTGATTGTTTACGGTTTTCTCTTGATTTAGTAAAATCCCGTGAAAGAATCTATTTCCCGGTTTAATCATAGAGTTATAAAATCCCGTATAATCTGTTAACATGTCTACCAACGTTCCTACTATCATCTCCACTGTTGCCGAGGATGTTCAAGCAGCTGGTTCAGATACTCGTCCACCCATGCTTGACAGAACTGACTACGATTCTTGGGCTCAACGAATCAGATTGTACTGCCTTGGAAAGGAAAATGGTGTCAACATTCTCAAATCCATTGATGAAGGACCGTATCGAGTTGAGACGACTAGAGATATACTTGATAATAATGAAGATGGAACTCCTATTTACGGAATGGATAGACCTAAAATGTATGATGAGCTTGATGATAAGGAGAAAAAGAGATTCGATGCAGATATCAGGGCTTCTAACATTGTTCTTCAAAGTCTTCCCAAAGACATCTACAAGCTGATCAATCACAACACCGAAGCAAAGGCAGTATGGGATAATGTCAAGATGCTTCTCTCAGGTTCTGAATTAACTATGGAAGACAGAGAATCACAACTCTATGACGAATTTGAACACTTCAAGATGAAACCAGATGAGAGTGTCTATGAGTACTATGTGAGATTTCATAAGTTGGTGAATGATATGAGGAACATCAGAATGACTATGCCTAACATTCAGCTGAACTCAAAATTTGTGAACAACATGAATCCCGAATGGCACAAGTTTGTCACCTCTGTGAAGCTCACTAAAGGATTGAAGAATACAAACTATGAGCAACTCTATGCCTTCCTCCTTCAGAATGAGAGACATGCTATGTTTGAAAAAATGATTCTTAATCAGTTTAAAACCAACCAGGGAGAGTCAAGCTCGTCTAATGACTCAACTGCCTTCTACTCAAACATCGGAATCACAACCAAAGCCTCACAAGTCATACCTTTGGGTAATGGTAATCACAAACTCATTCCTGATCCTATGTTCAAACAAGCTGATGCTGATGCACACGTGGGTAACTTCATTAATCAACTAGCTCTTCTGATTAGTCAAAACATGAATTCTCTCCCACAAACCAACAACAACCTCAGAACAGCATCTAACCCACACAATCAAGCTACTATTAAAGATGGGAGGATCGTGGTGCAACCAGTTCAGGAAAGACAATATGATCAGGGAAGAGGTGGAGCTGGTAGAGGTTATGTTGGTAATCAGAATCGAAGAAGGAATGGTAATCTAGGTCAAGCTAAGCCGATCAAATGTTATAACTGTGGTGGTGAGGGACACATTGCAAGGAACTGCACATCTCCAAAGCGTCCACAGAATGCTGATTACTTCAGAGATAAGATGCTGCTTGTACAAGCTCAGGATAATGGTGCTGCGTTGGATGAAGAGGAATTGTTGTTTCTAGCTGAGGGCAATGCCAAGACCTATGATGCAGATGTGGATGAGCAGCCTATTCAGGAGATAGGTCACAATCATCAGAATGCCTTTCAAGTCGCTGATTGTGATGCATACGACTCTGATGTGGATGATGGACCTACTGCACACACAATTTTTATGGCTAGCATTTCTCCAATGGTTTCTCCCAAGGTCTCTTCTTCACCACAAGCTGGCCCATCCAAAGACAAACTCATCTCAGAGGTATTAAAACTATACGACGATGCTGATGTGCAACAGATGCATGACAAAGTACAATCAACTGAAACTTTTGAATCAAATGTTGAAAATATGGGTAATATCGATATTGTCCCATATGATCAATATGTGAAACAAAGTGAAAGTGAAGTTGTACCAAGTGATGCATCTTCTGCAGTCAACAATGATGACTATGTTTTTGATGAATACACTGCATGTGCCCCTGATGATTCTGTAATTTCTGAACTAAATGCCTATAAAGAACGTGTTGCTATTTATGAACAACGTGCAAAATTTGAGTTGACCACTCGTGAGCAGGAAATGGATGACCAAGTGCATACAGTCATTAGAAAAAGTAATTTTAGAGAAGAAGTATTGAAACAAGAATTAAATTCCTTGCAAGAAAAGCTTTCTAAAACTGCTAAGCAAAAACAAGAACTTCAAGAAAATGTGAAAATGCTTAAGCAAGAATTTAATGCAAAGGAATCAAAACTCTTGAAAGATTTTTCTAATCTGAAAACTTTGAAAAACAAACTTGAAAACAAGTTGTACATACAAGGGAACACCATTCAGACTGCTCACATGATCACTAAGCATAGGGTCTTAAGCGATAAGCATAGCATTCCCCTTGTTAAGGAACCAAATCCAGAGGTCATTAAAAGGGCTAGAAATGCTCATAAGGTTCTTTATGATGGCAATGAAATCCTTAAACCTAGACAGAAACCTAGTTGCATTGAGTGCACTGAGGAAGATAAGAAATCAGATGAAGTCACTAGGGAAAAGATGAACATGAAATTAGATGATCCTAAATGTAGAGAGAAGAAAATAAAGATCACACCCCATGATTACAAGAAGGAAAACTAGATTTCCTTGAACATGTTTAAGCCTCAGACATTGTTGACTCCCGAACAAGTCTTCTGGAAAATGGATTTAGATAAGCAGAAAGCTGAAAATATTGTTGAAACAAACCCTCCCCTTTGGAAAATGCCTAGAGCGACTGTGTATCCTCCTAATACACCAATGCATCTTGTTCCTAGAACAATTGCCACAAAAAGCAAGACCTTAATTAGCCAATATGTTATATTTCAACTATTTGTTGATTTTGAGAAAACTTGCAAGAAAAGGATCACACCCACTGGTATAACGGAAGGAGAAAGGGGTTTTGAGCAAATGAAAGAATGTTATTTAACTGAGGTCATGCCTTTCTTTAAACTTCTAAAAGATCACTTTGAGAGTCTTAAAAAGGAGATAGAAACTGATATTAAGGGAATGGAAAAGGAATTTGATGCAATGATAGTTGAAGTTAGTGACTATGAGCGAGCACTAAAATATAATGAGATTGAGAGGAAGAACTTGCATACACTAAATGAGAACCTGATTTCTGAATGTATTGCTCAAGATGTGTTTTTCACTGCTACAAATTGTTCCATTAATGCTTCCAAATTTCATGAATTATCGGTTGCCCTGAAAGTCTCCCATGATCGTGTCATTGAGCTTGAAAAAACTAATTCTGAACTAAACGAGAAAATTGAACTAGATGATCACGACAATCTGGTTAAACATTTTTCTAAACTAGAAGTTGAGCATTTTAATTTACAACTAAAATATCAACATCTTAAAGAAAATGTCAAAAATTCAAATATCAAGACATCCTCAGATGCTCCAGAGTTTGATGCAGTTTTTCAAATTAACAAACGTGATGAGTAGATTCAAGCTCAGTGCAACACGATCAGAAAGTTGAATGCCCAAATCTCTCAATTAAAGGGTCTAACGAACAATATGACAGGCTCCCAAATGCCTCCTCCTTTAGATTCTCAGAATTCTCAAACGTTTCATCTTCAAAACCTAGTAAATGCATTACAAAAGGAAAACGAAAGTTTTCTAGAAGAAAATGAAAAGGTTAAACGTCATTTCAATGAGTTATTTGAATCAATAAAGGTCACTCGTAACAAAAATAACAAACAAATAGCCTCATTGCAAAAGGAAATTGAGAATCTGAAGAGTCAGGTAAAAGGGAAAATGCCAATGACCAATGGGGAGAATGGTGTATCAAAGGTTCACTCTTGTAATAAATATGCTTTGTCTGTGACATATGTCCCTCCTCATCTAAGGAACAACAAACTTGCTGTTCAAACATACTTCTCATCCCTTAAGGATTGCCTAGAATGTCTACGTGAGATTGTTGAAGAGGATAAGTTAGAGAAACCTCATGATAATGCAATTGGACATGCATGCTTATATGCCAAACGATCTCAAGAAATCTTAGAATGCTTGATCACAATATGCCCAAAGTCATTAGGTGAGAGAGTTAATCCTTTGATTCCATGCTCGATGCCTAATACCAAGTATGATATTCATTCGATTCCCAATGTTTTGAATGTGAATCGTAGTGTGCCTTTAAGTAGTTCAGACTCCAGATCTGTCAATGCTAAGAAAGAGAACTCAAGTGTGCCTTCTAGGAGTACAAATCTCAGTACTTCTAGTTTTAAGAAAGTGAACCTTAGTGTGCCTGCATGTAGTTCAGATCCCAGCACATCTAAACAGGTGATGCAAAGAGTAGTTAAACCAACTAATATTCCCATTCCCTCTACAGGAGTAATCAGTGACACTAAAGGGAGCAGGTCAAAGTCTCAAGACAATACAAGGAATGATAGGACCTCGCAAGCTAAGAATGTGCACTGGAAAAGAGTAGAAGAACAATCTAGGAACTTTAAGTTTGAACCGAATAAAACGAATCGTGTTGATTCTAGTATTTGCCATAGGTGTACTGTAATTAATTCGAATTCTGATACTATTTGCAAACCTTGTATTGATGTCTGCTTGAATTCTGTTTCTAATCATGAATGTGGTGTTAAGGTTCTACCTAATGATTTAATTGTCCAGTTAATATTGTTAATGCTAAAATTCATGCAAAGAAGGCAAAAAGGCAAAAACGAAAGAAAGTTAGAAAACAGTGGAAACCCACAGGAAGAACATTCAGTAAAATAGGCTATTATTGGATACCTGTTGGTCATAAGACTAATCAGATAATGCCCACTAGAAAATGGATGCCTACTGGTAGAACTATTCCCTTAAGAAGTGAGCACACTGTGAACAGGGCTAATACAGACACTAGTACTGCATCTATTCACAATGATTCCATTGCCTCATTTTCTGATATAAATGCTTCTATTTCTGATGTGGGTGTTCCAACCATTGTTACTAACCAAATGGAACCCATTCTTGCATGGGGATCCCAATTATCCAGTTATCCATTCTTGTCTGTGTTCAACTGCAGATCGTTCAAATCGTTCTGTGGTACCTGGACTCAGGCTGTTCCAAGCATATGACTGGCGACCGGTCACGGCTCATGAACTTCGTGAGCAAATTCATCGGGACTGTTAGATTCGGGAATGATCATTTTGGTGCTATTATGGGTTATGGAGACTATGTTGTTGGCAAAAGTGTGATCTCCAGAGTTTACTATGTAGAAGGTCTTGGTCACAACTTGTTCTCTGTTGGTCAATTCTGCGATTCGGATCTAGAAGTAGCCTTCAGAAAACATACCTGCTTCGTTAGAGAACTTGATGGTAAGGAACTTTTAAGAGGCTCACGTGGTTCAAATCTATACACCATCTCCATCGAAGATATGATGGAGTCTTCTCCAATTTGCTTGCTGTCAAAGGCTTCTAAAACAAAGTCATGGTTATGGCATCGTCGTCTCAATCACCTGAACTTCGACACCATCAATGATCTCACCAGAAAGGACTTAGTTGTAGGTTTACCTAGACTCAAGTACGAAAAGGATCATCTTTGTTCAGCATGTCAATTGGGAAAAAGCAAGAAGTATGCCCATAAACCAAAACCTACTAACTCTGTCACAGAAGTTCTTCATATGATTCATATGGATTTATGTGGACCAATGAGGGTGCAGAATATCTTTGGGAAGAAATATGTGTTAGTTGTGGTTGATGATTACTCTAGATTCACCTGGGTCAAGTTCTTAAGGACAAAGGATGAAACTCCTGATATCATCATCAAACTCATCAAACAGCTGCAGGTTCGACTTAACAAAACCGTCAGAATTATCAGAACAGACAATGGAACTGAGTTTGTCAACAAACAACTTAGTGAATTCTATGAAAGCGTTGGAATCAGCCATCAAAGAAGTGTTCCACGAACTCCTCAACAGAACGGTGTAGTTGAAAGATGAAATCGAACTCTTGTTGAAGCCGCTAGAACAATGCTGATTTACTTAAAGGTTCCAATGTTTCTCTGGGCTGAAGCAATTGCCACTGCATGCTACACACAAAATCGTTCCCTGATTCACACTGTTCATGGAAAAACTCCATATGAACTTGTCCACAACAGAAAACCTAATCTCTCTTTCCTTCGTGTGTTTGGTGCATTGTGTTATCCAACTAATGAGGGTCAAGACTTAGGCAAACTTAGGGCTAAAGCTGACATTGGAGTATTTGTAGGATATGCACCAAACAAAAAGGGATACCAAATCTACAACAAAAGAACCCGAAATATCATGGAAACAATTCACGTTACGTTTGATGAGCTGACCGGTCAAATGGCTCCTGGACAACTCAGTTCTGGACCCACACTTCAAAACAGTCCCATTGGTTCATCCCTTGTTCCAAACTCTTCTCAAGAAACTCCATATGTACCTCCATCTGAAGATGATTTAAAGAAATTGTTTGATCCTATGTTTGATGAACTTTATGATCCAAGTACTAATGAGGTGTCGATTCCTACAACAGAGGCTGCTCATATTCCTGTGAATGAAGTCAATCCCTCAGTCTCAATATCTTTAAGTCAAGAAGCGCCTGCTGCTGATCCTTCAGTCTCATCAACAAATCATCATTCTTCAAATGTACATCATGGAAATGTTTCTGGCATAAATGATGAAGTTAATCCCTTTGCTACTCCTGAAGATGCTCCATTTGAAAACATATTTGCTCCTGAATCATCATCAGAACCATCTTCTTCAGGAGACATCGACTCAGCTACCTCAGTCCCTCAACAACTGCCACATGAACACCTCAGAAAATGGACTCACGATCATCCATTAGATAACATCATTGGAAATCCCTCTCGTCCTGTATCAACACGAAAACAACTTGCAACCGATGCCTTATGGTGTTTCTTCAACTCCGTACTATCTAAGATCGAACCAAAAGATGTTAAAGCCGCCATGAATGAAGATAGCTGGTTCAATGCCATGCAAGATGAAATTCATGAGTTTGATCGACTTGATGTATGGGAGTTAGTACCTTCTCCAGACTGTGCAATGATTATTGATCTTAAATGGATCTTCAAAGTGAAAATTGATGAGCATGGTGATGTGTTGAAGAACAAGGCTCGATTAGTTGCTAAAGGATACCGTCAAGAGGAGGGTATTGACTTTGAAGAATCTTTTGCTCTAGTTGCTCGAATCGAGGCAATCAGAATCTTTTTGGCTAATGCTGCTAGTAAGAACATGGTAGTCTATCAGATGGATGTGAAGACGACATTTCTGAACGGAGACCTTAAAGAAGTCGTCTACGTCAGCCAACCTGAAGGATTTGTAAATCAACAGCATCCTACTCACGTTTATCGTTTGAAGAAGGCTCTTTACGGTTTAAAGCAAGCTCCAAGGGCATGGTATGATACACTGTCAAAGTTTCTTCTATCTACCGGATTTAGCAAAGGAGCAGTTAATCCAACATTGTTCACCAGGAAGTCAGGCAAACATTTAATTCATGTTCAAATTTATGTTGATGATATTATTTTTGCCTCGATAGACCCAATGGAATGTGATCGTTTTTCAAATGAAATGAGTTCAAAATTTCAAATGTCAATGATGGGACAAATGTCATTTTTCTTGGGATTACAAATTTCACAAAGTCCCGGAGGCATTTTCATAAATCAATCTAAATATGCAACAGAGATCTTAAAGAAATTTGGATTTGATTCAAGTGACCCTGTTGACACCCCCATGATTGATCGAACCAAACTAGATGAGGACCACTCAGGGATCATGATTGACCAAACGAAATATCGTAGTATGATTGGATCCCTGATGTACCTCACTGCTAGTAGACCAGACATCTTGTTCGCTGTTTGCATGTGTGCTAGATACCAGGCTAAGCCTACTAAAAAGCACCTTGAAGCGGTTAAATGGGTCTTTCGGTACCTCCAAGGAACCATCAATATGGGTCTTTGGTACCCGAAGGACACCGGTATGTCACTAACAGCCTATGCAGATGCTGATCATGCAGGGTGTCAAGATACTCGTCGAAGTACATCTGGAGGTGCTCAGTTTTTGGGTGATAAGCTTGTTAGCTGGTCCTCAAAGAAGCAAATGAGTACTTCTATTTCCTCTACAGAGGCTGAATACATAGCCATGTCATCTTGTTGTGCCCAAATCTTATGGATGAGATCTCAATTATCTGACTATGGCTTTGAATTCAACAAGATCCCTCTGTACTGTGATAATAAAAGTGCTATTGCTCTCTCATGCAACAACGTTCAACACTCAAGAGCAAAGCATATCGACATTCGACATCATTTCATCAGGGAACAAGTGGAAAAAGGTGTGGTGGAACTCTATTTTGTGAGGTCTGAATACCAGTTAGCAGACATCTTCACCAAAGCTCTTCCAAGAGAACGTTTTGAGTTCATACTTCCACGACTAGGCTTGAAAAGCCTTCAACCAGAAACACTCAAACGTCTTCAGGAGGAAGACGAGGAGTAAAGGTCTATCTTCATTTATCTCTTGTAAATATTTATTCGAAAAAATCAAATAGAAAAATATAAAACTTTCAAAATCCATAAAAATTTGAAAAATTCGAAAAATCTTCAAAAATTATTGTCATTTTGTCATGTTTCTCTCGATTCGATAATATCTACGGTCTTGATGTTGTCATTCAAAGAATGACACGGGACTTTAGATGTTGTTCGAATTTTTATATATATAAAAAAAAAAAAAAAAAATTTGAGAGAAAGAGAAACAATGGTTTATTGTCATTTTCAGGCAATAACCTGGTTTTTAAAAGAAAGAACAGAGCCATGTTTTATCATGCTTACAAAATTCCATGCTCTGATTCTATAAACATTTATCTGCTGAAAACTAAATGCTTTGAAAAATAACTCGGTCTCTATTTTTGATAATCATCAGGACTTATTTGTCAAAATCTCTATCTCTCAATCAACAACCTATGTCATTGATTGAGGGGGAGAATGATTTCAATTAAATTAAAAAGTTATTTGGCATTAAATTGTTTTCAAAAGATGTACATGCATGTTTTATCAATGGGGTTTAAAGTCTTAAAATCTGATCCTTATCAGTTAAATCGCTTTCATAATCAAGTCACAATTCCCCTTAAAAGCTTTCAAAATCAATTTAAATCAATAAGAGATCACAAATCTCAAATGATTTGATAATTGTGATCGGGGGAGAATGTGTGATTTAAATTGGATTTAAACTGATAATTAGGTAAATGGTTTTATAAGGATGTACATGCTATCCTTCCCACATGTGACAAACGATTTCAAATTTTCCATGCACATGTTGAGGGGGAGCATCTATCTTAAACCTATGATTTGAAATGTGATAAACTTATCTCAATGTGCCGGTTTCCTCTATTATGTGCAAAACTCTTTTCAAACTTAGATGCACATATTGAGGGGGAGCAAAATCATGAAAACCTCATCCTTTCCCAAAATGCTCTATCTACTTGATTTGATGTGGGAAGTGATGTTGATATCTTTTAGAAAATGGTAATCAAAGAAGTTAATTCTTTCTCTTGCCTCCGTGTGCAAAACTTTTTCATACTTGATGCACATGTTGAGGGGGAGTTCTCGTTCTAAAAATATTAAAAACAATTCAGGTACAAAATGCTTTGATAATATATCACAAGTATCTGAATTGATTTTCAAAGGGTTTTCAATTGATTCCAATAGCAGATGAACAATACCAAATAGACCACCAACTTTACTTTATGTACGGTGATATAAGGATGATAAGGTTAGGTATTGGTTCCCATGATCCGCCAGAACCGGAGGGATCTACCCAGGGACAATCCACTAGTTAGTGTAGAAGTCCTTAGGTATGATGATAAAAGGAGAAAAGTGAGATATGGGAAGAGTGCGGACTGAGATAGAGCAAGTACTGGAACAAACCCAACAAGGTTCTTGCTATGAAGTCTCGGTAAGCACTGAAGGGGTTGAAGAATTAAAAAGAATTGAATGAGAAAAGGGTGAAAACAAATAGCCCTCCATTTATTCAACCTTAGAGCAGAAACCGGGTTCAATTCATATGCTACTGATGGTAACATCGGTATTGAAGACAAGACGTCATGGACCCAGTGACGCACTGCACTTCAACTTTCCAAACCACTCAAGTTCCTCTTAAAAGGACTTGTTTCATTCTCACAGGGAACCGACATTATCTATTGACTTTCTCTTAGAGATTGTTGATATTGAAGAAGGAGACCCTCTCCCTAGTCTCCGGCACAGGATCCAAATATGCACAAATTGAGTCTAGAGCCACGAGATCATTAATAAATCTCATTAGGACACTTTCAATGAAGACTCTCTGTTTCACACAATGTGGAAAGAGAGATTATATCTTGAGTCCTACGCATTATCCTTGTGGTTTTGCCTGAACATCCGAGTGATATGTGAACATATTCACAGTGAAGATGGAAAACCTTCTGGAGCCAACATCAAACAAGCTCCTGGTAGGTGGCATGTGAGATCTATTATATACATCAACCATGTGACAACTGAACAGAAACAATGGGGCGATTCAATCTCTTGAATCAATCCTGGTTCAGGTTATGGATTGACGGATACCTTTGAAAAACCGGTCTTTGTGCTTAAACAACTCTTTTCTTTAGCACATCGACCGTGTACTCATTTTTCAAACCAAAAGGTGTTTTTATGATTGATAATTGATTTTCAATAAAACCTTCGTTGTATTGCAAAAACAACTTCTATTGAGCAATACACGATTGTTTTTCAAATCTCTTTTCATCAATCAGTGGACTTAAAATTCGCTAGTTCACTCACTCCGTGTTGTCTTCTTTGAGATGTTCCGATTTGAGAACAGCTAGAGCAGCTGCGAAACCCTGTCAAGGAAATTCTTCAGAATTATACCTGATCACAGGCAGTACATGTACTGATCAACGGGGAACCGTGGGCCGTGTACCTCAATTCAACGAAAGTGATCAAAGATACTTTCGTGCGATTTATTGCTAACTGTTGTATGCAGGTACACCCGACATTTGCAGCTGATCAGAATGAAGCGGTCAATCCATAGCCGCATGCTCACTTATCACATTCATCTCAAACGAAATCATGATTAGTGCATCAATGACTCTGATATTTTCACTCCATGCTTCTGCTACGCTGCTGCCAATATCATGAATCAACTAAAGCTTCCGCTACTCTGATGAGAAGATATCATGATCCAGAATGTGAGCATGTCGGTCCGAAAGTCACAACATCACATAATACCAACACCACAATGGATGTCTCAGAGATTTTTTGATAGCTGATGATCTCAAAAGATGGCTCAAAACTATTATCACGTGGATCAGTAAGAGACCTCCACTTGGATTAACCAAACATGCAATGTGAAGAATCAATGACTACGAGCTTCGGAGCAAAGTACTACATCAAGAATGCAAGAACAATTTTTTTAATGTAATATATGTTTGTATTCAGTGTAAGTTTAGTACATGATTGAGGTGACCTCCCTTAGGGGGAGATTGTTAGGAATTAGAAATTCCAGGTATTAAAGAGTCGGTCACCTCAAGTATATGTAATCGATAGAAAGCTCGTAGTCGTAGTTCTTTTAAGTTAAGTAGTATTTAGTTAAGTAACACCGTGGAGGACGAACGGGTCTTTACCCACTGTATGCCTGATCCACAGCCCGATGTGTGGCGTTTTATGTAAGACTATAAATACTCTCTACCTCCCAAGGTAGAGAGTTGGAGCTCATAATAATATCTTTCACTTTCTCTCACTAAGTTCCCTAAACCTCTAACTTTCTCTCTCTAGAATTCCATTCATACGCCACTTTGTGTTATGGTTTGATGTGTATGTGAAAACTAATATTCTACAGGGTATAATAGAGGACCTTGCCCTCTATGACAACGAAAGTTGGGATGACCCCCGTTAGCTACCCAAAACCGTTAAGGCAATCTCCTTACCTCCCATTACCTCACAATCTTCCGACCGTAGGATGACCGAACTTGAAGATCAAGTTAAATTCCTAATGAGTTCCTACGAAAATCCTAAGTCCTCACGTCAAGTGAATAAAATCACTCTACCTTATGACACTCGTGATTGCACAAGACTCCCCGAACAAGCTTTTGCGGACTACGCCTCCATGCGTACCGACGGAGGGGGAGAGAAGTGGTACACTTTCAAGCCCGAACAAAACAACTTAGGAAACTCTTACAACCCCTCATGGAGAAATCACCCTAACCTTAAGTGGAACCAAAACTCAAGCACACCCCAAAGCTCATCTAGTCCACCTAATAGGTTCAACTCTCTAAACACCGGGAACCCCACTAATCTTGAGGCAATTGCATCTAGATTCCTGTCATCTCAAGAGACTCGGTTGACTAAGCTTGAAGCCGATTTTAAGCAAAGATAAAGCGAGATGACAAACAAGCTTGATGCCCTCTTAAAAGCCTTCAATGAACGGGAAGTTGGAGCACTCCCAAGTGGTACTATAAAGAACCCAAAAGTGAATTCAATTTCGTCGACTTCATGTTCTTGTTCACCATGGGAGAACACACATCCATGCCCCTCACACCCAACGGTTCACTCGGTAAATGCTATCAAAAAGGGTTCCAAGCCATCCAAAATGAGGTACCAAGGCCCTGCACCATTGGTGGAACCTACTCTTGAGAAACCCGTCAACCAAGAATCCAAACCTAGTTTAGAGGAGGAGTACAAGGAACTCCATCAAGAAAAACCGATTCTTGAGGTCTTAGCTCATGCACCTTATTATAATGCTTTAAAAGAAAAATATGAGTTAGAACTTAAGCTTGGAAAACATGGGTCCGCTTTTGTGCAAAATAATTTACCTAAGAAGTTAGACGATCACGGGCTATTTACTCTTCCGTGTAGGCTTGGAACTTCCAAACCTCTCGACGCTCAAGCCGACTTAGGGTCATGCATCAATCTTGTTCCGTTGTCCCTCCATAGAAGCCTTAACTTAGGTAAAATAGAACCAACGGAAACCATCTTAGGTCTAGCGGATGGCAGTGTTGCACGTCCGATAGGAATAATAAAAGATATGGTAGTACACGTAGGATAGTTGACTCTTTTGGCCGACTTTCATGTGCTAGACATGAATAAGGACCCGACATGCGCATTACTAGTAGGAAGAGGATTCTTAGCTACCGCTAGTGCCATCATCGATTGTAAGATGTCCAAGATAGTGGTAGGAGAGGGAAGTGCTAGGTCAATTTACGATGTCAAAAAGCATACGTACTACAAAGAAGAGGAAATCCCACATGAGATTAGGTTGGATAGAGAGCCTTCTAGATATGGACCTTGGATAGATAAGAACCTCATAGGCCCCAAAGACCTTTTTACCTAGATGAAGCCTTCACTAGTAAAGTAACTTTCCGAGAAAAAGAAATGGCTAGGGACATGGAAGTGAACCCGTTCGAGTACGCCTTAGTATTTAGGAAGATGACCGAGTTCCTAGGAAGCTTGCCCGTCAACCTTGTCATGAATAAGTGGAAAGTTGAGAAATCTAAACACAAATGGGATTGGGATAGACCGCCTAGTGACAGTGATGGAGAGTGGCACATTAGGATAACAATCTATGATCCCGATGGAGAGAAGTTTGAAAAGGCATATCTAACCGAACGTACTACTAGGAACTTGAATGATAAGTTTGATCCTTATGACATTGTTGAGGATAGGCTTACTTATATCGGTACGTAGGAGCACGACTACGAGTCTAGCTACAAGACTCTTAAATAAAGAAAAGCGCTTCGTGGGAGGCAACCCATGCTTAATTGTTTGCTTGTTAGTGTCATATGTCTTTTTATTGATTGTTTATTCTCATGTTTAAATTTGTAAAAATGCTGTATTTTGTTTTTAACCTCGTCTTAATTGCATATAAAGGTATTTTACATAAGGGATAAGTGTAGGTAGGATTACACACGTTTTCAAAAGAAACGTAAACATGAGAATAACAATTAACTAAAAGATATATTTGTGTGTTTGTTCGAGTCAAATGCTTGTATCGAGTCATAATGGATGTTTTGCAGAAATTTTTCCAGATTCTAAAGATGTAAATTTTCTAGAATTTTTTTCCAGAAAATCGCAGACCATTTTTTGTCAGGATAACCTGACGGCGTCAGGATCGCAACCTGACGGCGTCAGGAAGGAGTAAAAACAACAGATTACTTTTTTCTCGTTTTCTGAGCTACTTATAAAATTTTTGGAATTTTCCAGGTCTTAATTTTCCAGAAATTCTGTAAACATCCATTCCACAAGCATTATATCCTAGTTTAAATCGAGTCTTATATATATTATTACCGCCGATTTTACGTGAAGGTTTCGTTTGTTTTCTTCAAGTGTGCAGGTTTAATTTATCAAGAAGAAGTTACATAAGATTGGAAGGAGCTTTTCACGCATAAATTCTTCTTGGAAAGGATTTAACCACTACTTCACACACGGATCCTACCGAGCTAATCAGGGGAGTATTAGTTTCTTTCATTTTTAATTACCTTACATTATCATAACTTTGATACTTTTGGGGAACATTGGGGACAATGTCAGTTTAAGTGTAGGGAGGGAAAATAAAACGGGAACTTTGAAACTATGCTTATTCTTGAATATTTGCTTTGTCTAATTTCATTTGTGTAATAAACCATGAGAAAATGTCGGTTAGGGTAATTTTGGCACCAAATTTAAATTTTTTCATGACATATAGGAGTGGGCCATTAGTCTTAACAAAAGCGTCTCACGGATAGGAAGTTGCATGACTAGCACAAAAACCCTTTACCACCTAAATTCCACCCAAAATGTGAGGATCACCCTTAGATTAGTAGGAATTAAAAGCATTCATCTTTAATGCTTAGAGTGTGAACCGGTAGTATATTAGATTCTAGAACTTGTTTTGTGATGCATTCCGAGATCGCTAGTAGGACTACACTTGTGTAGTTAGGAATAACTAAATGATAAGAGGAATTAGGATAACCTTTGTTTGATACCCGTAATATAATTACTTCTTCCACTCCGGTTGAGTAATTACCCCACACCTTTTGCGTTGTACTCATCTTTAGTACACGATACCCCTAGTTAACCCCTCAGAGCCTATCCTTTTCGCAGTTCTCGTGATGTTTCGGTTTTTCTGGAATATCAATGAAGAGCATTGTTTACACCCCACCCCCAAATATACACCCAAATCGCCTTAGCCTACCTTGTATGCACTCACTTTTAGTGCATTATTTTTATCACCCTAAACCCTTAGTTCAATTATCTAGTTGCTTGCATGAGTTGCTAAGTCGAGTCATATCCTTTGTATACAGTTTTGGGACGATTGGGATTCATGGGAAAAGTTAAAGTTTATGAAATGACGGAAAGGGAACGTTAAATTCAAATTCTCTTTGTTTGCATAATAATGTACCCCAAGTGTTTTAATCTTTTCAATTCGGGTCAAATTAGTGTTAGAGTAATAAAAACTCAAGTGTAGGGATGTGCCTATAAATCCCTATCATTTTGATGTTACCGTAGAGGATGGTAGAGTAAAAGTGTATGAAAAAAAAAAATCGAAAAAAAAGATAGAAAAAGAGAAAAGAAAAAAAAATAGAGTGATAAAAAAAAACGTACGGGCTACCATCCTACATCTATCCTTTAAATTTATGTTTGTTTATTTCAGTTAGCTAGAGTCTAGAGTGTCCAGTCTTGGCTTAGCAACGCCATTCTTCGTATGCTTGTAACAATAAGATTTTTGACTTGCCACCACTATATAGCCTATCCCACCAAACCCTTTGTTTCCCTACCGTAAGCCTAACGTTACAACCCTTTTAAAGACCTCTTTGATAGTCTTTCCTAGGTGCTTACGCCAAAGCGATGGAGGTTTGATCTATTCTCAAGCCTATGGTAATCTATGTACTAGGACCGGTTAATGAGTGTTTATCTTCCATTTCTAATTTGTTATATTTCATATACACCCGAGAGAGATGTGAGTATCCAAACACCCCATGAGAGGTGCTAGTATGTGATTTCCGTGCTTGTTATGACTTTTGCGGGGCTTATATGTGTTGTGGACTATTTTAAACCAATGCTTCATGACCTCTAACTTATAAATTAATTGGCTAAAAGCACATTTGCTTGAGGACAAGCAAATACCAAGTGTAGGGATATTTGATAAGGTTTTAAAAGGTGCCTTTTTGAGGGGTCGTTTAAGCCCTTATTTGATCACTTTTGTATCCCTTATTGCTTAATATCGTTCCTTTTCACTTTTTAGGTCTCTTGAAGGCAAAATGCTGGAATGACACTTATTTGGACGAAAAGGCGCGAATATACGAAGAAAATGGCCAAAGTCAGAATCGAGACACTCAAAGCTGCTGAAAACATAAGGTGACGGCGTCACTGCTTAACTGCGACGCCGTCGGAGGATTTTGTGACGGGACAGAAGCCAAAACTCCTATTTTCAAGTGACGACGTCAAGTTATAAAAGAGTAGGCCGTCGCAACTCAGACGGCCTAGATGCAATCCAGACGGCGTCAGAAGCTGAAGAGGACGGCGTCACAAGCATAAGGTGACGCCGTCGCAAGTCTAACGTGGCCAAGATGAAACCCTAATGACGGCGACCCGACGGCGTCACAAAACATAAGGTGACGCCGTCGCATGTGTAATCTTATATATAGAATCCGAATTTTTCAGTATTAGTGTGTAGTCTTTTGGAGTAAAAACCTAAACCGAACCAAGGCTGTCTTGTACAGTATTTTAGGGTTCCAAACCCTATCTTACACCAAGATAAGTGTTTTACTTCATTAATACAATTATGTCTTTGATTATTTGTGTGTATGCTTGCATGTTCTCCATGCCCGACTAATTTATTTGTGTGTTTGCTTAGGGAATATGAAACTTAATTATTGAATATTGATTGGTTGTTTCTTATCTTAGTTGATTAATGATCTAGTAATGCGATAGGTCATTCGTTGTGTACTTAATGCTTGATTAAATCTTTGTGAACCTTAGAATATGACTCATTGAGTAGTTGTAAGCTAAACCATCCAAAGAGTGCCTTAGAGTAAGAGTTTATTATCCCTAGTGGGTTTTGTAGACGAGACCTTTTGGTAAGTTCAAAGAGTTAGGGAGAAACGCATACCCTATAACCTTAGACACACAACGCAACTAAGAATAAGGACGTGACAATTCAACCACCAATATGAGATAATTAAGGAGTAGTAAAATCTAAGTAAACACATCTTTAAACTATCATACGAGCACACAATAATTAGACATAGACTACATACACCTTAGATTAGATAATTAGATAAGTAGAGTAATCGGTAGCAATACCAACCCCCCCCCCCCAAATCCAAATCCTGAGATTCGTACCTTTCCTTTTCTTAAAAATAAAAAAAGATAAAAAAACAATCTTCCTCAACCCCAACCTTAGCATTCCTATTCCCCTAGAGAACGATATCAATACCCGTGGCTTACCCTAATACTACACTACAACGATTAGGTTCACTGCCTAGGGTGTTGAAAAACTTGCTCGACGAAAAGGAAGTTCCTTTGACCCCGAACGACGCGTGTAGCGTTATCAAGGATATTGAAAAACGGTATCACTATAGGAAGAGGAATTAGGAAACATGGAGTCTATGTCATTAAAATCGGTAATGAACCTAAAGACAAACTTTGTCTTACTTCTATGGATGATACTTCGACCTTATGGCATCGAAGATTGGGTCATGCCAATATGTGACTTCTTCAATCGCTATCATCCAAAGATCTAGTAAGAGATCTACCAAAATTAAAATATGAACATCACTTTTGTGTTGCTTGTAACTTAGGAAAACAAGTCCATGCTAGTCACAAAGCTAAAAATATGGTCTCTACAACTAAGTGTCAAGAATTACTTCACATGGATTTATTTGGTCCATCCGCTATCAAAAGTTATGGAGGCAACTACTACACTTTGGTTATAGTGGACGATTACTCTAGGTCCACATGGACTAAATTTTTAAAGAATAAAACTGAAACGTTCGATTACTTTGAAATATTAAGTAAGAAAATCCAAAAACAATTAGGAAGTCCTATAGTGTCTATTAGAATGGATCATGGTAGGGAATTCGATAATGAAGTGCAATTTGGAGCCTTTTGTGACGCTAATGGTATTACTCACAACTTCTCGGCTCCTCGCACTCCACAATCGAATGGGGTAGTTGAAAGGAAGAATAGAACCCTACAAGAAATGAGTCGCACCATGTTAAATGAGCAATCAATACCTCAAACGTTTTGGTGCAATGTCGTTGATACATCAACGTACATACTTAACCGAGTCTTAATTAGACCATTTTTAGGTAAAACTCTATACGAGTTACTTCGAGGCAAAAAGCCTACGTTAAAACGTTTTAGAGTCTTTGGTAGCAAATGTTTTCTACTTAACACTAAAGATTACCTAACTAAATTTGATCCTAAATCAACCGAAGGTATCTTTTCTAATAGCGAAGCTTATGTCATATTAAATAAAGAAAAAATTAAGGTTGAAGAATTATTAAACGTAAAATTTGATGAGAGTCCACCTAAACCTACCCTACCTCTTGTCGATGACGAGATAGTCGAAAGTGAATCCATAGAAATAAAGAAAAATTCAAACAAAGAAGATGAACCACTAAATAATGAAATCATCAATATTAAAGAGTCTAAAGATCATCCCGTAGATAAGGTCATAGGAAAGTTAAATGAAAGAACCTTAAGGTCTCAAGTCCAAAACTAAAGTAGTGTATTTTGTTTTTTCTCAACCAGAGAACCAAAGAATACACAAGAAGCCATAAAAGATGAAAGTTGGGTAATGGCAATGCAAGAAGAGTTAAATCAATTTTTTTCTAATGATGTTTGGACACTTGTCCCTCCACCTAGTAATCAAACCACAATAGGAACCAAATGGATATATAAAAACAAGTTAGATGCAAACGGTGTAGTGTCTAGAAGCAAAGCTAGACTCGTTGCCCAATGGTATAATCAACAAAAAGGAATAGATTTTGATGAGACCTATGCCTCCGTGGCTAGATTAGAGTCTATAAGAATACTTCTTGCTAATGCTTGTGCTAACGAACTTAAGCTTTTTCAAATGGATGTTAAAAGTGATTTTCTAAATGGTTTTATTAATGAAGAAGTTTATGTAGCTCAACCTCCGGGCTTTATCGATTTCAAAAAACCTAAACATGTGTATGAATTAAAGAAAGCCCTTTACGGTCTTAAACAAGCCCCAAAATCTTGGTATGATAGACTCAAGTCATTTTTAATAAAAAATAACTACACCATGGGGTTAGTTGATAATACACTTTTCACTAAGAAAAAGGAATCACATATAATTATTGTTCAAATATACGTGGATGATATTATATTCGGATCTACTTGTCAAGACACGTGTGATGATTTCTCTAAAATCATGCATGACGAGTTTGAAATGAGTATGATGGGAGAACTAAGTTTCTTTCTTGGTCTATAGATCAAACAAGTAGAAGATGGTATCTTCTTTAATCAATCTAAATACATAAAAGAGATGTTTAAAAAATTTGGTTTAGAAGAGTCAAAACCCATAAGAACACCAATGTCATCCAACACTAAACTCACAAAAGATGAAGACAGTGAATCCGTTGATAACACAAAATATCGTGGCATGATTGGTAGTCTTCTCTATCTTACGGCTAGTCGGTCGGATATCATGTTTAGTGTTTGTCTATGTGCTAGGTTTCAAGAAGACCCTAAAACATCACATCTAGAAGCGGTCAAAAGAATATTTAGATACATTAAGGGTACAACTCAATTAGGATTATGGTATCCTAAGGGTACGGGGGTAGAAACTATTGTATATGCAGATTCTAACCATGCAGGCGATTATGTTGACCGAAAGCGTACAAGTGGTGTATGTACTTTTATGTGATGTTGTTTAACATCTTGGTTCTCAAAGAAGCAAACGACATTGGCTATATCAACAACGGAAGCCGAATATGTCTCGGCCGGCAAAGCATGCCAACAAGCACTATGGATGAAACAAGCGTTAGTTGACTACTACATTCATCTAAGTGACATAGCCATTCTATGCAACTAAAAAGGTGCCATCGACTTAAGTAAGAATCCGGTGTTGCACTCTCACACCAAGCATATAAAGATCCGCCATCACTTCTTAAGGGACAATGTTCAAAAGGGGAATATCTCTATTGAGAAAGTAGCATCCGAAGACAATATAGCTGACGTCCTCACCAAACCATTGGAGCAGGAACAATTCAACTTGCTTCGTATTGGTCTTGGTCTCATGGAACAATCGTCGTAATTAGTTTTTTTTTTCTACCTTAACTCTACAAGGTATGTAAACACTAGCCCTCTTCTTTTCTGAGTCTAGGATCTCTATTTCACACACAACTCACAAACAATTCAGGAATTTTCAAAACCCAAAGTAAATTTTATTTACAAAACATGTAATTTCATACTTATTTCTCTTAATTAAAAGATAAACGTTTTCTTCAAACAAGAAAATTTTTCAAAATGCTTTCTAAAAGGATACTTGTTCCCGTACCACTTTCATAAAAGCTATTTCTCACGTCTAGGACAAACCTCTTTTTCATTATTAATACAAAGTAAAAACCCGTTTTCATTGCATCTCATGTCTTTTGAATGCTAAAGAGAACACATAACTAATATGTGTTTTCTGGTACATTCATTTAAGCAACAATGAATTAGGAGCAATCGGGTTATCTCACATAATAATATGCTTTTTCACTTCTAGTCTATTTTTCCTTTTCTTTTTAGGAGTCGAGATAACCGCAACTCCAACTGGTTTGCATATAGGCAAACACTAGGCACAAATGTTTCCAAAACGAAAATTTTAAGCTGCTTGAGTCACCAGTACCACGGATCCCAGCATTAACGTTGGACGGTTCCTTCAATGGAAGGATCTGTGGGATCCGTAAGACAGAAGCTGAAATTCTCTTCTATTTTTCTTACTTTGGCTAAAAACCTCTATGTTTTCATCATTTTATCATTTTTACTAATGAGTATGTTACTTAATGCTTGTGTTCTCATGATCACATGCCTTAAATTCATATCTAATCATTAGATTTTAGTCCACATTTTGGGTCAAGCATTCATTACAATGCATTATTTTCTCTATAAATAAGGTTCCCAAAATGTTTGCATCTTCATCATTCTCAACCTCACAAACAACCATTATTATTTCATCCAAAAGATCTTCCAACATTGATGAATCACCTAGTGCAAACAATCCTCTTCAAGAAATCCAAAACTTTATTCTACCACCTTCCGTAATGCCATCACCCAAATCTAGAAAAACCGCACGGATTAGCATCCGGCCTTGTTGTTTAGCCAAAACATTGTCAAATAGTTCATCACCAACTACTCATTCACCACCATATGGTTCCATAGTAGCACCTCCCTCATCTCCAACAAGCTCACCACCATCATCACCTATCATGTCTCCACCTAAAGTCACTCTATTGGAACTCCTTAAGACTTCAAAAACATCCCAACAAATCAACCCCAAAGAATTATTCTTTTTAACACCTCCCACATCTCCAAACACAATTTACGAAGACCTTGTAACTTCACCACCTTTAGCTCCCATTGTCTTACAAGAACACCTAGGTTCTTTTCCACCATCACTTCCAAATATTCCGGACTTTGATCCATATTTTCCAAGTTTTCCACCACACCTTCCGCGACCCACAAATCAAACTAACCAGGAAACCGTCCACACACATTACCCACATCTTTTACATTGTGAACATTGCCAATCCACTAGGGATCTTGCAATAGAAATTAGGGAAGAGATGCGATTCATACTTAACTACATCCTTGATTGCATCAACATCATCACTCACCAAAACCTCCATCCATAACCTTATGCAAGCATGGAAGGAATAATATTACTATTTTCTCTAATTTTCTCTTTTGAGTCATTTTTAAGAACAAACCTTGTTCTTAGTTTTACATGTTTGTATATGGCATATATACCACTACATGTTGTTATTTTATTACAAGGCTTTGTTTACATACCTTGGCTCTCCATCTTGTTTCTCGTCAATCACAGGATTATATTGCATGATACTACTAACTTTTTCTTTGTAGGTTTTATATTTTCTCACTTGACGCCCTTTTCTAGGGGGAGCTACCGTCAAGGGGGAGTTTGAAATACGTGGACTATTCTATTTTTCCACACTTTATTTCTTCATTAGGGTCACTTTTTGTTTCGACAAAAAGGGGAAGAAGAAGTAAAACTTATGCTTTCAAAACATACCTCTAATCTTAAGTTTTACTCATCATAACATTATGTTTTGTCATCAACAAAAAGGGGGAGATTGTTAATACAAATAAATCGTAAAAACGTTTATTAATAATTAGCGATCTCTTTGTGTTTTGTTGATAACAAATATAATGTTATCATAAGTAAAATTATAAGGATACATGTTATTTTTGTAAAGCATCTACATATATAGTCATTTAATATAAATTATTGTAATGATTCATTTATTGTAATAGTTTATTAGGATGGGTAAAAAGCATAACCCATGACCCATACCCATGGAGCATATCCATAACCCATGAAGTTAACCCATAACCCATTGACTAGACGCATTGCATCTTCTAGATACATTGTATCTACTTGGATACCCATGATCCAAAGTCTAGGACCCATGACCCATGACCCATAAACCATAACCCAAGGGTAAATAGGAGCGTCTCACGCATCTCTCTGATTACACTAGACGGATCCCTCAGGCAAGGGATCCGTGGGATCCATGCAACAGTAGCAAAAAATTGCCTATAAATAGAGAGCCATTTCTTCATTGTAACTCACCTCTCTTCTTACTAACTGTCTCATATATTCTTACATTCTTCTAACCTCAGATCTCTTGATCTAGATAGTAGTTCTTCTTTCTTTTGTTGTGATTCTCATATAGGTCCTTCTCTAAGGCGAGATCACGAGCATTCTACAAGTCATCCAAGCAAGGGGTCATTGATTAAATTGTTCCTCCACAAGATTTCTGTAGCAAAGATCTTGTATTTCATATTTCACATATTTGTTGTGTTATAGTAGTGTTGGTTTGGTCCTCCGTGTTAAGGACTCGGTATTTAGCTTTGTACCGGAAAAAGTGTAAGCAACGTTGTGAAGGCTTCTCCCCCAAGTTGAAGGAGTTTGTTGACATAGTGCTTGAACTCTCGAGTAGGTGACTCGGGGAATGGAGTAGGGCAAGGAATGTGTCCTTGTAGCCGAACCACTATAAATCGGTTGTGTCATTTCTATCCTCTACTTTACTTACTTTCTTTACTTGTTGTACTTATAGATCTATACTGTCTCTCCATCCACACGATTTCACATAACATCGAATCTAAAAGTTTTTGAAACTAAGTTAAAATCGGCAAAACTATTTAACCCCTCTTCTAGTTTTCCACAGTATCGATTAGATCACGTGTTGACCCCAGCAACTCATTACTGACTATAGCAGAACATCCCTTCATGCTAAGCACATCCAAAATCTATTTTCCTTCTCATTCTTTGCAATTAACACGCAAGGCTAATAAACTAAATAACATTTCTTCACCCATAAAGTAACCTTCATAACCTACAACATTTGTAAATCTCTACCTTTATAGTAGTAATTTTCATAAACAGTAATCGCTTTTTTTCATAGATAAAATTGTAATAAAACTTTTAGCACATACTATTCTTGCCTCAATTTTTGACTAATGAATCCACCTAACATATGTAAACCTATTGGGCTTCACTTATAACTTGTTAACGAACTAAATTTAAAACTTGCTACAAGGTTTATTATTGGAACCAATGTATAAGTAAATTTGGTCTAAAATCTTTGGTAAATGTGACTAATCGGGCTAGTTGGCCCAATATCAAAATCAATAACTTTTAAACTTGTAAGAGATTACGACGGATTAATAATAACCATTTATATTAACAACTTAATACACACTTAGAAAATCACCGTTTAATATATAAATATTTTATAAAATATTTTATTATGTACAATTTTTTTTAAACCTGACTAAATAACGAAAAGGCAATTATTATTATTCAGAGAAAAAGACGAAAAACTATATTTTTATAAATTATAAATGGACATTTTATAAAAAAAAAATATATTCTTTTATGAGCAATTGTTTACATCCCCAAATTCTGCAATTAGTATTTTATCCAAGTTTTTTAAATTACGATTCATGTGGTAGTACAAAACAGAAGACACAGAATATCTTATGGTACCGAAACATCGCACGCGAGCAAGTATGTTATTGTCGAGAAATGTACCTAACAAAACACTTCCTTGATAGTCATTTCAAAAGATCATCCTTTTTTCCTTAAATGCTTCACTCTTCTTGACTGTTCCAATATCAACACATATCATCGTCTGCCTTCTTTTGACGAACACATAGACATTAGTGTGCCCACAAGAACTACAATATTCATCAGTTAATTATATGGTGCAACCTCAAACAAGAAATATTTGATCTTATACACTGGTAGCAAGCATTCATTAACATCACTCTGCTTTATTCATATTTCATTTGTGTGACAATGATTAAAAGTTAAATCATCCTTTATTGTCTGATATAAACCAAATATGTCACTTTCTAGATCGGTTATATATACCTTTCCATTTTTGTATTCATTTAGTCTAATTTTGTAACACCCCAACCCAACAAGGGTAAAGATATCACAAATACGGTTTCATATCAGAACCTTAAGTACTATACAATAGCGAAAGCCTTTACAAAACTTACAAAAGAAGATATAAATAACTGAATAATCAAAATAAATCTAAGATCCCTATTCCAAATCTTGCTCTCGTCTCTACTCTCAACCCAGATCAGCTATCCCATAAGCTCATCTTGAATGCTTAAAACCTGCCGCAGGAAAAGAAAATGCGGCTGAGCTTACAAAGCCCAGTGAACAGATATAGCAAAACCAAAAACTAAACAGAACATAAATACGAATTGAACAAAGAAACGAATAACAAAATCGTAGCGGAAGGAGAATAATGAATCATTGAGGATTCTGCAGAAACACAAATATACAGGAAATCCAGAAAACACATAACAGATAAAACCTCGTAGCACATAAATGACACAAATGCAACACATCATAATAACCAGACACTTAACATATCAAGAACATAGATTACAAATAACCCAAACGAAAAGTCTAAAGACTAACAGAAAACACTTTTCAGAAGATAAACATGGCATTCATACAAATCAACAAATCTACATTTAACGCACTTAATTCAATATTGTAGCAGCGGAACTAGCAGAAGTCATGGCAGCCTCACATACCAAAACAAACAAAGTAGACATACTATAACTAAATAGACAAGACATATCATAGCCATTAGCAATTTTCAGAACAGATATCATAAGCTAAACCAGTTCTTAGATCAAATCCTAACATCAGCAGAGTTTAAACATGACAGGTCACATATGCAGACAGATAACTAACCGATAGGCAAGGTTTATAAAATAACTGAACCATCATACATACTAAACTTCCAAACAGTCAATTGTACACTAGCACATTCATCTCGCAGATCAACGCATTCACGTAACGTTAAGCTAACATAATATCAGATACCATAAATCATGTTTAAACATATTAATACTATCCTAGCATGGCAACTAGAAACCACTTGAACATATACGTCATAAACACATTCACCAACATATCATATCAGGATACATAATATAACACTCGAAAATACCAAATCATAACAGAATGCTTAACACAGAAGTAACATATAAAGGTTTAGTTAACTACCACAAGCCCATAACGTATCATATCAGAAACATCATAATTATACCGAAATAATCTCAGAAATGGTTCTAGAGTAGCTAACTCCCAGAATTTTGTGAAGAGCGTATTGCACACGACATCATTCACCAGACAAAACATATCGGATAACAGATCAGATCTAGGATGCATCCATACGCCCCACAAACAGATATTGGTCATATAATATAACTTGAGCTCATAACAGATAACAGATAAGGGACGTGGCAGAACTTCACTCTACTGCCCTAGAGTCATGTAAGAGGTGCATCACTGACACGGACATGGAACCCCCATGACTAGTTAAATAGTGGCTCGGGTGTCAAACTAACTTAGGTCGAACAGATTATTATAAATAACACAGATCATAATCAAGCACAAAGGTTAATAGTTAACATATCATATAGTTCATATCATAAGGTTCATGTTCAAAGGTTCAGAAGTCAGAAGTTTATGTCGTAGTCACATATCATACTTTCATAAACAGAAGTTCATAATCAAGAATTCATAATCAAACATAGCAAGGTTCAACAAACAAAAGTTTAGACAAACAGAGATTCCGACAAACAGAAGGGATTCATAGCAATGGCATAGGAAACCCTAATAAACATAAGAGAAAGGCCAAAGAAAGAAAATCATGAGAAACCTTTACTGAAAAGGTCAGAATATCTGTACCTTAAAGCAAATGAGAGGAAAGCAAACGAATGAGTGAATCACGAAGGTGTAACGTCGCGTCTCCTTCAACAAATCTACACGGATTATGATTTATTTAATACTTATTAGCATCATTAAGTTATAACGGATTTATCTTGTTCACACTCTTAAAGTCGTAAGTATAATCTTATTCTTAGTGACGGACGGAATTACAATGTTTTAGAGTCTTAATCATTAATTAGCCAAACTTAGGGGTTGTAAATGACAAAAGGGTAAACTCAAGGTTTTAATACGACAATATCTTAATTGAGGGCTTATATGATCGTCATTCAAAGTATAGGGTTTACAAATGTCAATAACGGATTTTAGAACTCTCTTTCAAAATAGTTTACATAAGCCTTTAAAACTTACATGATTAACCAAGAATCACGCGTAACATTGTTCGAATGCAACCTAAATGAGACCATGCATGCAATACTTCCAATTCCTGACTTAGTTCCTTATACACAATCATAACTCACGCATGTTTACATCACGCTTAGTACTAGCTCATTTATTCTTAATCAATAGTCATTAACGACCCCAAGACTTACCATTCTCACATGAAATAACGAATTTACACACTTAGCTTTTAACCCTAATCGACTTCCTATTTATGTTCTAGGGTTTTCCCCTACTTTTAATATCATTTAGTACGCATTTACTTTACATGTTACGTCATTTAATGACTCGCCACTTGACCTAGCACGTAATGAAGACAACCTTTCTTTTTATGTTTCACCATGCACGCACTCACACATGCAAACACTTATTTATACTCAAATCGACTCACACAACTCAATAACTCTCGTTTATTTACTCAACACCTTCATGTCTTAACCATAAGTTACTTATATACATGTTATACGTCAACTTTTATTCCCATGCACGTTTATGATTTCATGTGCCCACAAAAGTTACTTATTATCCGGACTAGATACACATCTACGCACACCTGCACACTAGTTTTGACTAGATATGACCACGTACTATGTTTACATATCGACAAGCTTACTTGACTTATAAAACACACGCATGGTACACGGTTCACAAACCATTTAAGGTTCGGTTCACACCTCACTCTAGGGTTTTGGTTTTACATGACCTTTTCTTGTTTAACACACGTTTGCAACTCCACATGGTTCGGTTCATACCTAGGGTTTCGGCTAATATACTTTACTCAACCCTAGCTCATCTACGTACCTTACATATTTACGTTTGCATGTTTACCTTGGCCGATTCATGATCTATGTGGTTCGGTCTCTTATATCTCGACATACTTAATAACTGGTTCAAACAATACGTATTACATAACATATTCTCTAATATTTATAAAGTTCAACTCATATTGTTGGTTTTTGGTCCCATATGGTTCGGCCAAAAGAAAAGAACACTACTCGGCTAAACAAAACACGATACAATACATAATAACATTAGGCGTATCAAAGTAAGACGAAAAGATTTCGTTTATACCTTAGCTCGTTGGAATAAAGGTCTCGACACCAAGGGAGAAAACTCTCGGCCGAATGGAACAAGGAAAGAAAAGAGGAAAACAAAACTAGGGTTCCAAAATTTGTATTAGTGTGTGGTTTATATAGGGTACCGATCGGATCCTCAAGGGATTGAGGGTGGGCTTCGGCTCAACAAAGAAATAAAGAGAAAGAAAAGAAAACAGCCCGTTGGGCTCTCGGCTTGGTCCTATCCGAAAGCAAACATCACACGGCCCAAAGGTAACGAGCGGCCCATTGCGTGACTTATATTCTTGTCGTACCAATGTCGTTAATTTATATGCACGTTAGGTTTTTATACTTATTTATAAGTTAGGTATTTAATTTCGTTAAATGAACGTTATTATATTTTTCGTATTTTAAAATTTTGATTTCAAGGGTAAAATAGTCTTATATGCGTTTATATTTTTAGGGTTTTACAACTCTCCCCTTCTAAAAAGAAAATTTCGTCCTCGAAATTGGACAAGACGGAACGGAACAGCAACCAAATCGGATTTCAGAGTTTCGAGGAATTAAAACAAACACGGAACTTGTCTCAGAACAAACGAATTTCTTATCAGGATATTCAAACTCATACTTCTCAGAAGTCAAATCAATAGTCAAATACTTATAACAGATAATTATATACTTATCAAAGTAATGGCAGAAAACAGATGAGATGCAGAAATCAAACGACACGATCTAACTTACTCAAATATCTAAAGATGAGAACAAACATATATATATAGACAGAACGAATCCTAACAGTCTTACTAATTACAGAAATACGTGGAGACATACAAACTTAGGGCAGTCATAGCAATCTATAGGTTCACACGGACCATAACGATTTCAGATTCCAAGCGTACAAAACTTATATATAACAGTTGTCAATGAGAATCTCGCAAAGAGGTACAAAATTTCAATCGAACATAAGAAGTGCCAAATAACAGATACAAGTCAAGGTCCGTTCACGTATCAACCACAGGCATTTCCCAAGACGTCATATGATTTCAATAAGTTCAAATTATATGATCTCGGTATTATCACGTTGATCAGGCGTCATAATACTTGCATCACATAATAAGTCCTTATTGTCATCATATTCTGCCCCGGGTCATGACAACCATATAACCAATATCACAACGAAACCTATCACATACAGATAACAAGTAACATACCGAAACAGACCAGATACACATGAGTAATACCATCATGATGGTCATACTTTGTTTCAAGCTGTGATGAAGTAACATCATTAAGAAAACAAATAGCAGACGAAACTTATGAGGACTAACGGAAACTTAACGAATCTATCAGAAAGGGACAACAAACATGAACTATACTTTCCAAAATTTTGTTTTATTTCCATTAATCAAACAAAATTGCAGAATTGTCATAAGATGAGCTTCCAAAACAAAACTTAATAATCCAAGATTCAAACATCTAAATGAAAACAAAAGGACCTAAACTCAAAATCCAATGTCAGAAATTTCTCATAAAAAGGCAACTAATCAGGAGTGCACATTTCTATTTTTGTATCGGATTAAACCTACTAGAAGCCGTAGACTCTAAATCCGAGTCCACCTCGTACTCTTCCTCATCTTCTTCTTCTTCCTCTTCTTCCTCACTTATCCATCCGTTCTTATTTCCTTCGCGCTGCGGTAATAAGCGACTAGCAAAGTCACTTTTCCGATTCCTCTCTTCTTCTTCCGGCACACGATCTACAAAAGCATACAAATCGCGACTCCTCGCCCAACCTACTCCTTCATCTTCAAGGAACTCGGGACATCTATCATGATACCTAGTGGTGAAACCTTGATTGTCAACAACTTTAGTTTCGTACTCCTTTACTACTTTTCCGTCTACGTTCTTCAAGGTCAGCTTCTCCTCAATTGTGCATGGCCACATACTAGCCGGAACTCGTATCCTCCTGTTGGTCCGCTTCACTCTACCAAACCTCTTGCAGCCTCTAGCGATAACAACAGTCCACCTCATCCTCTCCTTAGGTTGCCTAGCTGGTCCTTGTTTGCTCCTATCAGATGAACTAGAGCGACGAGGGATAACCATCTAAAAGAATAACCAACTATTAGCAAAGTCTAAGCACGATAGTGGACGCAAAGAAAGTATGCAGAAGGGAAAATCCTAAATCTACCCAATCCTCACAGGTCATAGCCTAAGCTCTAAGGGTCCTAAAACCTAGGCTCTGATACCATAAATTATAACACCCCAACCCAACAAGGGTAAAGATATCACAAATACGGTTTCATATCAGAACCTTAAGTACTATACAATAGCGAAAGCCTTTACAAAACTTACAAAAGAAGATATAAATAACTTAATAATCAAAATAAATCTAAGATCCCTATTCCAAATCTTGCTCTCGTCTCTACTCTCAACCCAGATCAGCTATCCCATAAGCTCATCTTGAATGCTTAAAACCTGCCGCAGGAAAAGAAAATGCGGCTGAGCTTACAAAGCCCAGTGAACAGATATAACAAAACCAAAAACTAAACAGAACATAAATACGAATTGAACAAAGAAACGAATAACAAAATCGTAGCAGAACGAGAATAATGAATTATTGAGGATTCTGCAGAAACACAAATATACAGGAAATCCAGAAAACACATAACAGATAACACCTCGTAGCACATAAATGACACAAATGCAACACATCATAATAACCAGACACTTAACATATCAAGAACATAGATTACAAATAACCCAAACGAAAAGTCTAAAGACTAACAGAAAACACTTTCCAGAAGATAAACATGGCATTCATACAAATCAACAAATCTACATTTAACGCACTTAATTCAATATTGTAGCAGCGGAACTAGCAGAAGTCATGGCAGCCTCACATACCAAAACAAACAAAGTAGACATACTATAACTAAATAGACAAGACATATCATAGCCATTAGCAATTTTCAGAACAGATATCATAAGCTAAACCAGTTCTTAGATCAAATCCTAACATCAGCAGAGTTTTAACATGGCAGGTCACATATGCAGACAGATAACTAACCGATAGGCAAGGTTTATAAAATAACTGAACCATCATACATACTAAACTTCCAAACAGTCAATTGTACACTAGCACATTCATCTCGCAGATCAACGCATTCACGTAACGTTAAGCTAACATAATATCAGATACCATAAATCATGTTTAAACATATTAATACTATCCTAGCATGGCAACTAGAAACCACTTGAACATATACGTCATAAACACATTCACCAACATATCATATCAGGATACATAATATAACACTCGAAAATACCAAATCATAACAGAATGCTTAACACAGAAGTAACATATAAAGGTTTAGTTAACTACTACAAGCCCAGAACGTATCATATCAGAAACATCATAATTATACCGAAATAATCTCAGAAATGGTTCTAGAGTAGCTAACTCCCAAAATTTTGTGAAGAGCATATTGCACACGACATCATTCACCAGACAAAACATATCGGATAACAGATCAGATCTAGGATGCATCCATACGCCCCACAAACATATATTGGTAATATAATATAACTTGAGCTCATAACAGATAACAGATAAGGGACGTGGCAGAACTTCACTCTACTGCCCTAGAGTCATGTCAGAGGTGCATCACTGACACGGACATGGAACCCCCATGACTAGTTATTATTTTGGCTCGGGTGTCAAACTATCTTAGGTCAAATTAGAATGTCAAAACTGACACAGATCATACTTTATCAGAAGATTAATCATGTTTTCAAAATCAAGGTTTTCATATCATATAGTTCAAAATCAGATGTTTTATAATTCAAAAATCAGAGTTCAGATAAGCAACAGCTCAAACAAACAAAATGGGGTTCATAGCAAAGGCTTAGGAAACCCTAATATAAAAGCTAACGAAAAGAAAACGTTATAAGGAACCTTTACTGAAAAAGGTCAGAATATATGTACCTTAAAGCAAATGAGAGGAAAGCAAACGA
>BPTQ01000007.1:119702263-119801987 GCA_019973895.1 Chrysanthemum seticuspe
CCCAAACGAAAAGTCTAAAGACTAACAGAAAACACTTTCCAGAAGATAAACATGGCATTCATACAAATCAACAAATCTACATTTAACGCACTTAATTCAATATTGTAGCAGCGGAACTAGCAGAAGTCATGGCAGCCTCACATACCAAAACAAACAAAGTAGACATACTATAACTAAATAGACAAGACATATCATAGCCATTAGCAATTTTCAGAACAGATATCATAAGCTAAACCAGTTCTTAGATCAAATCCTAACATCAGCAGAGTTTTAACATGGCAGGTCACATATGCAGACAGATAACTAACCGATAGGCAAGGTTTATAAAATAACTGAACCATCATACATACTAAACTTCCAAACAGTCAATTGTACACTAGCACATTCATCTCGCAGATCAACGCATTCACGTAACGTTAAGCTAACATAATATCAGATACCATAAATCATGTTTAAACATATTAATACTATCCTAGCATGGCAACTAGAAACCACTTGAACATATACGTCATAAACACATTCACCAACATATCATATCAGGATACATAATATAACACTCGAAAATACCAAATCATAACAGAATGCTTAACACAGAAGTAACATATAAAGGTTTAGTTAACTACCACAAGCCCATAACGTATCATATTAGAAACATCATAATTATACCGAAATAATCTCAGAAATGGTTCTAGAGTAGCTAACTCCCAAAATTTTGTGAAGAGCGTATTGCACACGACATCATTCACCAGACAAAACATATCGGATAACAGATCAGATCTAGGATGCATCCATACGCCCCACAAACAGATATTGGTCATATAATATAACTTGAGCTCATAACAGATAACAGATAAGGGACGTGGCAGAACTTCACTCTACTGCCCTAGAGTCATGTCAGAGGTGCATCACTGACACGGACATGGAACCCCCATGACTAGTTAAATAGTGGCTCGGGTGTCAAACTAACTTAGGTCGAACAGATTATTATAAATAACACAGATCATAATCAAGCACAAAGGTCAACAGTTAACATATCATATAGTTCATATCATAAGGTTCATGTTCAAAGGTTCAGAAGTCAGAAGTTTATGTCGTAGTCACATATCATACTTTCATAAACAGAAGTTCATAATCAAGAATTCATAATCAAACATAGCAAGGTTCAACAAACAAAAGTTCAGACAAACAGAGATTCCGACAAACAGAATGGATTCATAGCAATGGCATAGGAAACCCTAATAAACGTAAGAGAAAGGCCAAAGAAAGAAAATCATGAGAAACCTTTACTGAAAAGGTCAGAATATCTGTACCTTAAAGCAAATGAGAGGAAAGCAAAAGAATGAGTGAATCACGAAGGTGTAACGTCGCGTCTCCTTCAAAAAATCTACACGGATTATGATTTATTTAATACTCATTAGCATCATTAAGTTATAACGGATTTATCTTGTTCACACTCTTAAAGTCGTAAGTATAATCTTATTCTTAGTGACGGACGGAATTACAATGTTTTAGAGTCTTAATCATTAATTAGCCAAACTTAGGGGTTGTAAATGACAAAAGGGTAAACTCAAGGTTTTAATACGACAATATCTTAATTGAGGGCTTATATGATCGTCATTCAAAGTATAGGGTTTACAAATGTCAATAACGGATTTTAGAACTCTCTTTCAAAATAGTTTACATAAGCCTTTAAAACTTACATGATTAACCAAGACTCACGCGTAACATTGTTCGAATGCAACCTAAATGAGACCATGCATGCAATACTTCCAATTCCTGACTTAGTTCCTTATACACAATCATAACTCACGCATGTTTACATCACGCTTAGTACTAGCTCATTTATTCTTAATCAATAGTCATTAACGACCCCAAGACTTACCATTCTCACATGAAATAACGAATTTACACACTTAGCTTTTAACCCTAATCGACTTCCTATTTATGTTCTAGGGTTTTCCCCTACTTTTAATATCATTTATTACGCATTTACTTTACATGTTACGTCATTTAATGACTCGCCACTTGACCTAGCACGTAATGAAGACAACCTTTCTTTTTATGTTTCACCATGCACGCACTCACACATGCAAACACTTATTTATACTCAAATCGACTCACACAACTCAATAACTCTCGTTTATTTACTCAACACCTTCATGTCTTAACCATAAGTTACTTATATACATGTTATACGTCAACTTTTATTCCCATGCACGTTTATGATTTCATGTGCCCACAAAAGTTACTTATTATCCGGACTAGATACACATCTACGCACACCTGCACACTAGTTTTGACTAGATATGACCACGTACTATGTTTACATATCGACAAGCTTACTTGACTTATAAAACACACGCATGGTACACGGTTCACAAACCATTTAAGGTTCGGTTCACACCTCACTCTAGGGTTTTGGTTTTACATGACCTTTTCTTGTTTAACACACGTTTACAACTCCACATGGTTCGGTTCATACCTAGGGTTTCGGCTAATATACTTTACTCAACCCTATCTCATCTACGTACCTTACATATTTACGTTTACATGTTTACCTTGGCCGATTCATGATCTATGTGGTTCGGTCTCTTATATCTCGACATACTTAATAACTGGTTCAAACAATACGTATTACATAACATATTCTCTAATATTTATAAAGTTCAACTCATATTGTTGGTTTTTGGTCCCATATGGTTCGGCCAAAAGAAAAGAACACTACTCGGCTAAACAAAACACGATACAATACATAATAACATTGGGCGTATCAAAGTAAGATGAAAAGATTTCGTTTATACCTTAGCTAGTTGGAATAAAGGTCTCGACACCAAGGGAGAAAACTCTCGGCCGAATGGAACAAGGAAAGAAAAGAGGAAAACAAAACTAGGGTTCCAAAATTTGTATTAGTGTGTGGTTTATATAGGGTACCGATCGGATCCTCAAGGGATTGAGGGTGGGCTTCGGCTCAACAAAGAAATAAAGAGAAAGAAAAGAAAACAGCCCGTTGGGCTCTCGGCTTGGTCCTATCCGAAAGCAAACATCACACGGCCCAAAGGTAACGAGCGGCCCATTGCGTGACTTATATTCTTGTCGTACCAATTTCGTTAATTTATATGCACGTTAGGTTTTTATACTTATTTATAAGTTAGGTATTTAATTTTGTTAAATGAACGTTATTATATTTTTCGTATTTCAAAATTTTGATTTCAAGGGTAAAATAGTCTTATATGCGTTTATATTTTTAGGGTTTTACAAATTTCAAGCAAGTAACTTTTTCTATCATACAACACTACAAATCTCGGCTGCTGGTACAAAAAACCTTTTTGAGTTTTTATAATGACCGGATAGAGAGCGAATGATTCTTCTCCCCTATGTGGCTACTTGACTATCTGATAATGAGACAGTTCAATGTATTTCCTTCCATTCCCTTGAAGTTTAACTACTCCTTACTTCAAGTTTAGAAAATCATTATCAAGGTATGCCTGTGTAAACTCGTGGACAAAACTTCTTCCTCATCGTCTTTGCCAGGTTTTCTCAAAACAACTCACATAATTTGAATACCCCAACCTTCTTCACTAATCTCACCACTATAAGTTATTGATACTTACCTGTTGTTTTGTTTTGGGGCAACCCCTAAAATTCACTTACACAATCAAAGCTCATCACTTGATAGTTGCAACTGGATCCCATATTCTATTAATAGTATTTACATTTTGGTGTATAAGTGTCGACACAATATGGGTGTGCTAGTTCGATTCTTAGTCCTTTTATTATAACTCCGACCTTCATTGGGCTCTCAATCCAAGCATAGATTCATTTGCATTAAAATAGACTGGTGTAGTTCGCTCAATTATAATTAACTATGTCGTTGGATCTGGGTTAGCAGCTTCATTAGCGAACTTTTCAACTTAAATCAAGAACATCCTTTCCTTGTTAGAATTCCCTCAAAATCCTGGTGGTTAAAATGTGTTGAGCCTTAGGAAATGCCTTACCAATGATTAATTGACTTAACAGTCCATCAAATTTTATGCTTGATGACTGAATTCAACTTGGGAAACCAACCAAAATGCTCATTCGGGAAGTTAAATAATCTATGCGCGCTAAGTTTACAATTATAGTAGTTGTTGAAATTCGAACGTTGGACACGATTATACTTGAGAATGCACTGATTATATGAAAAACCTAATACCTCACACATTTCAGTAACAAAATCCTTAGAAGTATAACCAATTGAATTTCGAGACGAAATTCCTTTTAACAGGGTGACACTGTGAGAACCCTCACCAAATCAGATTGGTCAACGATGACCTTTGACCTGACATTTGACTTGCGCCCTAAATTCCGGATAACATTTTAGTATATGATGCGATTTTACCCTAAGTTTATATAATAATTAGGAAATATTTAAAAATATAAGTTATAACATATTATGAGTTACTAAATATTATCCAAAACTATGCTTATCTAATAAATACTACACATGTTATTTTTCTTAAGTCTAACTAATCTTTCCTAAACCTTGCGAACATATCACACGTTTTTTGGTCCTATTACCATACGACGCACAATGGGTAAAATATAAGAACCCTTTAATTTTGCTCTATCTCAACCCACTAATCACGCTCATTATCAGAAACAATCAATTTGTATTTACAAACTTCCTTATTAACACACACGCTCCCCCTATCAATTCCTATAACATATTCGGTCTCACCCTCTCCTACTTTTCATATGATATCAAACACAAACACACAAAGTTCCTGTTACTTTTCTCTCTTTCAAGACCAAGGATTTGAAGGGTTTGTTGTTGTGGGTCGTGGGTGTTAGAGTAACATCTTAGTATATTGAATTAATGGAGTTATGATCGTGTCTTGTTCTCGTTAACAGCAAGGTATCACCAATTCCTCCTTTGTTATCTTTTCCATTTGACACCTATAATCTGAATATAACAGACATCTAAACCTAAATGTTAACATGCTAATCTGATCTCTTTATTGTTGGTTGCTTGTTAATCTGTTATAACATATATGAAAAAGGCCACATGATATCATAACTTAATATGCTAAAAACTTTGTGTATTTGATCTATTATTATCTGGTTTGATAGTCCCATGGTTGTTGTGATCGACCTATGCTCTATCTTATTCAACCTAATTCTGATCTTAAGTCAAGTGTTATTTACAGCCTTCATTGCACCTAATGAAATCATAAATATAGAAACCCTAGGCTGCTTATTATCGAGGGCTTTTATGATTTTATGTGAGATTTGGGTATCGTTTGGCTTGGAAAATTTCATAGTGTTGAGGGATGTTTTGGTGTGGCGTTTGTATGAGCTCAAAACCTGGGTAAACATGTTACTTAAACCACTTCTAGTTAGTGTTTGTTTGATTTATTTTGCCAAGTCGACACACAGATTCCTAAACTTCCTTTTGATCTTTTCATACGACATACATGCAAGTGTGAACGCGATTTATATCATGCTGTATACTGGTCTCGTTAAATCTGATGTTTTGTGTTAGTATTTATGTGAGTTGAGATGATGTAAGGGTTGGTATACCTATGTAGTTCCATGTGTTTCTTCTCTCCATTTAACCTCAACGTCCAGCCTTGATTTCTTGTCATCGAAAACCTGTTGGAAATCTTTAATAAAACGCTTATTGTGTTACGAATATATACTGGAACATCAATTAACGAGAGTCGAGTTTGATTTATGCGAGGCTGGTTTTATACTTGTGTCGCTGGTGTGTCATATGGTTGTGGGTTCTAGCATCAATATGTTGAGTCGTATATTAAGGTTTAGGGTCAAAAAGTATTGTATCTGGTTATATGCATACATGCGTATAATGTATGGATTTGGGTATGGTTTGGAGTGGTAATTTGAAGTGTGTAACAAACATCGATGATGTCACGTTTATTTGTGTGTGATTCTTTTATGGTTGGATATCAATTGTTACTACTTGCCCTACGTTATTGATATTTTCACATTTGTCCTACTTGTATTATATGCACGACAACTTAATCTTGTTTATTTTAAACTGATGCAAGTTTTTTACAGACCAGGTTTTAATATTTATAATTTCACGTTATACCTATGGTCTACCATAATGCACTAATGGGCAGTGTACCCGATCGTGTGTAGTGTAGTACTCGGTAAAACCGAGGTCGTCCCAAGAGCTATGTGTGTGGATTTAAACTAAGTCTATGTGTCACAAATTTTAATACGATTTTGATATTGAATTAACTAATTAACTACTAAAGCAAATAAAGGCGAGGGTTGTGATCAATAGAGGAGAGGGGGTGCTAACCTAGTTATTCATCCTAACTAGTTAAGTTTACGTCTAATTACTTCCAATTACTTCAGGTGGGGTCAAATTCGCTAGGATAGCATTTGGTCAGTTCGTCCTAACCTATTAGCAAAGGGTCCCACTGGAGAAATCAGGTGACCCGTCATAAGTCCAGTTGTTCTTAGTCCCCTAAGCCAAGTCATTAAGCACCGCTACATGCTAGATTCATAACAATGAGTGCACGGGCGCTAGCATCTTAAACACTCATCCCCGACTTCTTAAGTTCATCCAAACGGTAGGTGATCAGTTGGTCAAATTGCACAAGAAGAAATGGTCGTCAGTTGGTCATATCTTACCCTTCCCATTCAGTCTACCTACTTAGGGTCAGTTGGTCATATCTCCTAAGTAACTAGCCACTACCGCCATTCAAAACTACCGAAACAAGGGTAGCTACCAACAAACTATTCATGCATACACTTAGAAATAATTATACGAAAGCAATGTAAACATAAACAAAACAATTAAGGAATCATAACTAGGCCAACACGAGAGGTGCTTAGCCGCTCATATTAACTAAAACAATCGATTCAATGTTTAACATTACGAAATACATGAATTGAAAGTAAAGAAAAGATAAAATGCTAATGATTATCGTAAGGGAGTGATTTCTCCCTTGGAGATAGCTCCGTATGCTCCTCTAGATCTGCCTTCGACTTCTACTCACGTTCACTTGGTGTTGTGTGTAAAATGGGATGCTTGGAAATGCTGGAATTTGAGGGGTATTTATAGGCCAGATCTGGTTACGGCGTAACTAATGTTAAGAGTTACCCCGTAACATCCAATTCTTCGTATTTTGCACTAAAAATGCTAGTTACGGCGTAACATCTGGAAGGAGTTACACCGTATCTTCAATAAATACTGGTTACGCCATAATTGAGACAATAGTTATGGCGTAGCTTGCAGCGGCGCGGAACCTCATTTGACCTAGTTGGTTACGTCGTAATCTTTGGAAGAGTTACGCCGTAATCTTCTGTTGAGTTGGTTTTCTGAGCCACACTTTAGTTACGACGTAATGTGAGAGAGGAGTTACACTGTAACTTCTTCAAAATAAGCATACTATGATATATCTTCAATAAATTCTCTAAATCCGCGTTTCTTTAGCTCCAATGCTCGTAATTTACCTGAAAGTGAAATATAGAGGAAAACAAGCGTAAATCTATATAAATGATATAAAATACGAGCATTATCGGGGGAAATTGATACTTAATATTCAGGACTATTTGATGTTATCAAATATCCCCCCACTTGAACTCTACTTGCCCTCAAGTAGACTTTATTAGAAACATTCCTAAAAAGATATCTCACATTACCTGGAAAATATAAGTTTACAAATCCCTTATGCTAGTATAAAACAAAGCCGAACACCTCACGAAATGGGAACAAAACACTCAAATCTCTCAATTATTCTAAGTGTCAATTTCGAGGTGATCAGTCATTGGACAGTCATAGCATGTATTCTATCATAAGCTTGGCGGTTACACAAATCTCCACCACTAGAGTTAAGGACTAAACAGTTCTCGAAGGTAATATGGGTAGAAACGACAAAGGTTAAGGGTGATTTGTCATTACTAACATGTCACGGCGAAGTAGACAAAATCAATGATACATGACCAAATCCATGGCCAAGACACCAAAGATTGCTCGCTAGATCACCTAGACACGCTTCATGACTAAGGGTAGGATAAGACATGGTATAAAATTGGTGTAAAATAAAATCAAGCAAATAGTCTAAGTCTACAACTAAGTCATCACCACTTACCGTCTGCCCAAAGTTCAAGTTTCGAAGTCAAGAAACTGGATCATGATATAACCAGGTAGATGTGCCATTAGAGGACGTCATGATGGGCACACTTCCAACTTCATTCTTCAAATGTGACTGAGGTGGCCTCCTTGATACTAAATCTATATTAAGCTCATAACAATAGTGCTTATAACATCGCACTTTACAATCAAACTACTTTTTTTTTGAATCATCAATTTTTTTGGATCATAACATAATAACGTAACATCCCCCCACTTGAGATGAACATTATGAGAATTTGGGGGGTCTGCAATGATCTTTAAAGATATGTCGTCAACGAGAGTGTGATTTCCAAACCTTTCCACTTGAACTTTGAACTTAGGCAAATACTGACTTCCCAATTACAAATAAAGACTGCAAGGTAGGCTAAGGTGTAAAGGTGTATCGAAACAATATGTTGGGTGAACAAAATGAAAGGAATGGCTCAGAAGGGTGTATCTTGCACTAAAGGTGAGTGCAACCAAGGGTTTAACATGGGGGTCGAGAAGTCGAGGTGACTAATCGATAGACACACAATGATAGGCTATTTCGGTGATAATCCTATAGTGTTGCCTTCTTAAACTGAAAAGTCCAAATACATCGAGCTAACTCAACATACCTCGTATATGGTCTCGAAATGATGTAAAGGCCAAGTTCTAAAGTTTACAAGCTACCGACACACTCATAATTTGGTGGATTTGGGGTAAAAATTTGGAAACGGATAAGGCTAATCTCACCATATAATATCAAGGGTTATAATGTGCTCGGCTAAGGTCTAATCTAGTTAGGTTAAGAAAAATATGTCAAAATTTTAAAAATGGCATAACTAGAAAAATGAGAGCAAAATAAAGTTCAAGAGATAATTCTACTCCCGTCCCCCCACTTGAATTGTGTAAAGTCCCTTTTGCTCTAAGCGTTAAATAAAGGTGAAGAGAAAAGAAGAATTAGAGCGAGAACTTCCCTAAAATTTGCTCTAAAAAGAAAGAAGGCTTAGGAAAAGAGTCGTGCCTTCTCATAAGCATCCACGAGCAAACTTCAATCCCTAAAATCACACTACCGACAAGCATAGTTCTAAAAAAAGAAAAAGAAAAATAAAAAAGAAACCTAACTCACTTTTGTAGGAATCACGATTGCATTTAGCGAATGCAACAAGCCTTTTAAACCACTTGGTGTCCCAAGTGGACGAGTGTAGTCTCGTGAGGGCTTACGGGGAACATACCCACAAAGTTCATTTGAAAACTAATACAAGGTTATTGTGTTTTAAATGAAAGAAGTGTTACAGAGGGAAGTTACATCGTAACTCCCATAAGGAGTTACGCCGTAATTGAGCAAAACCTGGCAGACGCTACAAGAGTGTAGCTACGGCGTAACCGTTGAATGGGATTACGCCGTAATTGGTAATGCTCTAAAGTACTGCTGCAAAAATGTATGTTACGGCGTAACCATAAGAATGAGTTATGCCGTAACTATAGACAGATTAGGCCCCCGTTCAGCATGGTGCAGCAACTTTTCCCGAAATCCTGCAAAAATGGTTAAAAACACAAAACCCAATAAAAATAGAAATAAAACAAATGAAAGGGATAATTCGGGTTGTCTCCCGAAAGAGCACTTTTCTTTATTTACGAGTCTTTAAGTTAGACTCAGAGCCTCGGGCTTTATGGTGGCCTTTGGACTTGGCCACCATCCTACTTTATTTGGCGGCAATCATTCATCCATTCGATAAAAACCTTTTTTCTCGTTGTGTTCTCGATGCTACATGTTCCAAATTTTTGCGAGAGCAACTCATTGAACGATAAACATGACTTTCCGTAGTCGTCACCTTCTGCTATAGGATCAATCGTTGCACTTATGTTTGATTTTTCATCATTGGTCATTTTATCAATAAGGTGATAGTTATCGTAATTGCGTTTTAGTTGTTTTACTAATCTCGTATTGATGTCCGAGTCTCTAAATCTTACATTGTACCAATCTTCAAAGGATAAATTTCTGAATTTTATATCGTGTCTCTCAATCTAGTGAGGGCACGTCCATTCATCCACCATTCCATCACAAAATTTAAGAAAAGGGTTACACGAGGGCCATGCTTTCATTGATTCGTCATCTTCCGTCAATATAGGGGTGCAGTAATGCTTGTTAGGATCCGGAGCTTCCTTAATACCCTCAATCAGGAAGATCTTTCCCTGTTCCTGTTCACAACTATCAAAATTCTCTCCACGATTGTTAGTACTAAGATTATAACATAGAGGTGGGTCGAGAGACGGAATATTGACAACATCAACTTTATTTGAAATTTCTAACCTTGGATTCAATTGTTCCTTCATGCTGAAAGTGATTCGTTCTTTTTCAGTTACCAAAGAAATTTGTTTTTCAAAGACCTTTATATGTGCTCGACAAGTGGCCAGAAAAGGCCTTCCAACAATTAAGTTGTAAGTCTCCCGTTTCCCCATGTCAATAACCCCAAAATCAGTAGGAAAAAGGAATTTCCCAATTTTAAGGAGAACATTATTAACCACTCCCCTAGGTACAGCTTTAGAGGAATCAGTCATTTCAATCATCATTGTTGTTTTTTTTAAATTGGTAAGTTTTATTTTATCAAACAATGAGGTAGAAATAAGGTTTACCCCAGCCCCAAATCAGCTAATACGGGAATTTTAAGATTACCGATAGTGCATGGAAGAAGAAAACTTTCCTGATAGTGTTCCTTCTCAGGAAGTTGGCTTGGCAGGTCCTCGTCGTCTTCCGATTTATCATCTTCTTTTAGGTAGTTAATCCCGGATAGATCATTGGTGACAGAAGAGGTGCACTGTTCTTTCTTCGGTTTATCTTTTGCAAATATGGCTTTGCAGGCAATGGCTTTGTCATTACTGGTTTCAAGATTTTTAGCTAATTGCCCAATTTGGGTTTCGAGGTTTTTAATTGCGGCATCTTGGTTCCGCAAGTTCATGTTGGTGTCTTCTTTTACCTTGACCATCCATTCCTTGAGTCTATCACTTTTCTTTGTAGACTCCTCGATATGTTTATGCATTATTTCTTCAAGGCTTGGTCTAGGAGGATTGTTGTTGATTCTTGTATAGAACCCTGGGGATTTTTCTCGGTATCTGGCCCCGTTACCATTGTATTCGTTGAAGGGACTTCCACCTCCATATTTCACTTCTTCAATCCTTTTTACTTCCTCGTTGATGAGCAATCCTTTTAAACCGAGAAATAGTTTCTTTCCCGGGATTTTACAAAACCAAGAATAAACCGTAAGATAGATCCGAAAATGCACTTTACAATTACCAGGATGTTTCCATTGTCACGGGATTTTACAAGTCTATGATTTAAACCGAGAAATAGGTTATTTCGCGGGATTTTACAAAATCAAGACAAAACCGTAAACAATGTCAGCTTGAATGTGTGATGACAACATTGGTTTAAGTGAATATCTGTTTTAGGGGAACATGCAGCGGTTCATCAACGGTTCATTCTCCATCATCAACAATTCTTTACCCATATGTAGACAACTTCACAAACCATACTAAGTCAAGTAGTATACACTACTTCCCCCTGAAGGTTGACCGTAACATCAAAGTAAACGTTTCTCCCCCATGATGGTTTCGAACTTTCGGAAGCATCATAACGTGTACGACCATTTGCACGAGAAGTTCTTGTCATAAGCAGACATCTTGAAAAATCATGAGTGACACTGAAGATTCTCAAAAGATTTTGCTCAGAATGTGAAGTATCATTAACATTTTGTAGCGAAGAATATTCCATGAGAATTGCTGATCACCTCATCCAATAAACACTTTGGTAAACACATCATTCTCGAATTCCGTCTGCAATTGCCGTGACCATATGGTGAAGTAAACCCGATATACCAAACTTGAAGAAGTAGAATTCCCCATATTTGCTACTTAATCTTGTACTAATCCTTGTGAAAAAGAAACGGTGTACCCAATGTACAAAACCTCTTGACGTATCCTCAACTGCGTGAGACACCGAAGTGATAGTTACGTTGTGGGTTAAGCGAGAAAGAATTACAAACGTAACTAAATACCCAAGTCTTTATCACCCTCTATAAATGCCCAAACAAGTCATCTTCGCGGAAGAGTAGAAAGAAGACGGAATAAGAAAACGTGTCCGGAAAATCTCACTTCAAAGCCAAATAAGAAACATCGTACAAACAACCCTGTAGTCAACCAAGTTTCAGTAACAATGCAACCCGCGACATACTTTTATTCATGAAAATGTATATACCAAAGTATCAATCCGTATAACACAACAACTTTCATCATCAACTCGTATCAAGTCACTTTGAATATTCAAAACTCATCATCAAATCTCTTCAACAAATCTCATAGTCACATCTCATATTATGCATTAGATTGCAAATCGCAGCACAAGAATATCTGATTCATGAGAACGATTAATCATCCCAAATTAAAGTCCAGATCTCCTAAGAAGTGAAATCGACCCAAGAATAAAATACCACTTGAGACCCGATCCTTATCCGTTTCTCAAACAAAGTAGATCCAATATTGAGACGCCCATGAACGAATTAGACTACACGGCCCATGAAAACAATCAACCTGCCCGATCCAAATCAAACAACTCAGTCCAACTTTTTAATAGATTTACTTGCATTAGGCCCCAAGTCCAATTAAATTCGAAGCTTGAGTGATACGATGCATGCATGGAAATTCTTAAAACATTCGATCCAAATATAACATCCGAAACACATAATCCCATGAGTATCCTTTTAACATTCGTTATACTCCATTCAAGTAGCTCAACAACTCATTTAACCATTCTGCCCAACCACAAACCGGTGATACACCATACCCATATTAATTCACACGATCATTAATAATACAACATATCAAATATTGTATCAATGTTTCTACTAGGCCCAAGAAATAACACTCATTACTCAATTATTTCAGATCACAAGTACACAAGGCCCTCGTAAATTTCACATCTATGTCCTCAAACAAGATCCAATGTCACAGTCCAAGACAAATTTCAATTCAACATATATCAAGTCTTAGCCCAAGTCAATGATCGGCCCATGTGTGTATAACTAATATACCGTTCATAGACAATAACCTAAATATCCGGTATAAAAAAACTCACCTCATACTTACCCATCCCAAATAATACACACAAAAACCCTAAACTTACTCTCACATACTTGACCGCCTACCACCCTAGTTATTCTCCTACCATCCAAACCCTAAATGCAAACACAGTCGCCTCCATCCAAATCCATCACTTATTACCAATCCCAGTTCAGTCTCACGCCCCTTTCCTTCTTCTCATCTAAATGATAAACGGACATCACCACATGGATGGTTTGAAGTTATGTTTTATGAACGCCATAGGGATGGCTCTACGTACATGGTTCGTCATTGCCATAGGGATGGTGAGAGTTGTTAAGTGACAGCCACAGAGATGGCTCGAGTTGAGTTGGTTTCGAGAGCTTTTCAAAGAGAACCAGGTAGGTTTATGTTGTGATTTTTCGTTTTGCATTTCGTTTCATTCAACCGAGCACGAGTAAAGGATGAAACCTCTATGATTTTGTTCTTTCTTCAATTATTTTAGGATATAATACAAACCATTTGATTTTATTTATTTGATCGATGATGGGCATGAATTCAAACAAAAGGATCTTTAAACAAAGGAGAAGTTTGAATCGTATCTGAGATCGTTTGTATCATTTGTTTAATTTGTTTCGAGTCTTGGTCTTGAGATGTGGAAGAGTTGTGATAGGATAGATTGGGATTTTACATTGAAGTTGGTTTTGGTTTGAAGATTTTGTTTTGGCTTTGAGTCGACTGATGATGGTTGTATATTGACCTGAAGTCTTCAATTGGTAAGTACAAGTAGCCAACAACTCGCTTATGACTCTAAGACGCTTTAAACTTTTAACTCGCTTATTAATTTTAAGACAACTTGCTACAGAACCAACCCGCATAAGTAACAACACGCTCAAAAGCGAGTTGAGTGTAACTCGCATCATTTGATGACTTTGAACCAGGACAGAGTCACAACTCGCATATGGAATGGTTAACAACTCGCATTCAGTAATGCAAGTAGACAACTCGCATAGGGACCATTGTATCTGGACATATTTGAGCATAACAACTCGCATATATTTCAAAAAGTTTTTACCAACTCGCATTCAAAAATGCAAGTTTACAACTCGCATCCAAGAGTTTCCCAATTTGCATAGATGAATAACCCAGAAACAGCATAAAGAAAAAACCATATTGACCCGTATTCGACCACAAGGACTTGACCATTTTTTACCAGTTTTCTGACCACTTTACACAACATGAAACTGATGTAAAATTTAACATGAAACTGATATTTGACCACAAGGACTTGACCCGTATCCAATCCTTTGCAAAAGTCAAGAATATGATATCAAAGTTAACATGAAACTGACACAAGAACATTTTATCATGAAAACAAGAAGTAAAGCACAAGACTTTTGACCATAATATTGATACCAAAATCTGTTGAAAACTGTTTACCCCAATAGTGTAAGAAAAAAAACTTTCGTATGCAAAATATTGGTAAAAACAGATTATACAATGATTTGAACCACACAAATCAACACCACACAATAACCATGTATCAAACCGCATCAAAGTACTACTTCAAAAACCATGCAAATCATCAAAACAACACAACCTTGGCTCTGGTACCAATTGTAGGATCGTGATATTTATGTTGTTTGATGATTCGGGTGGTCTAGGACAATGATTAAATAAGAAAGCCATTAGAGAGATGAAGAGAGTAGAGAGGAGGTTCATGAAAGAGAGTTGCTTTATAAAAATGAAAGGTTAGATTCATAGAAGCCACACCCCTTCCATGGATGGAAGGGGTATATATAGTTACAAATACTACGTCCTCCTATCGGACTGTGGATCAGGCATACAGTGGGTAAAGACCCGTCCTTCCTCCACGGTGTTGCACTAAACTAAACTACGCTAATAACTAACTAATAAACTAACAAATAACGTAACTAATGATATGTCTACGAGCTAACTTATGCTAGATAATATTTGGGGTGACCGACACTTCACTATGAAATTTTCTAATTCCTAACAAAATGGACGACAACGTATGAATAATGGACGAAAACGTAAGAAACCGGACGAAAACGTATGAAACCGGACGAAAATGTATGAAAATGGATGAAAAAGTATGAACACGGACGAAAACGTATGAAAACAGATGAAAACGTATGAAGCAAAGAAAAAAGAGCGAATTAAAAAAAAAAACGTGAATAACGTGAATTAAAAAAAAAAGATAAATAAAAAAGAAAGACAAAAAGACAAGAAAAAAAACATGGACTTAGGTTTATCTATTAAATCTTAAGTTAATCACTACCATTAGATCAAACTAAATAAAAGGTAAGAATTAGTCCATTGGTAAGAACTAGAATAATAGTAAACAAATGAAAATTCCTCAGATCTCATATTTATCATAGATTTGATAAATCAACCTTAGTCATTTAGCGTTCATTAAAATTAACAAAAAACTATTTTCTATTTTTTTTTTTAAAACAAACATATATTACAAACGGTAAATTTTCAAGCTATGAAAAATACATCATAGCGACGAGAATTAAATTATCTTTCTATAGATATGCACTTCTATATACTCTCGTCGAACTTTTTTTTTTCAAAGTTTCCGACAAAAAAAAATCATATGTGATTTTTAAAAATCACATGTGATTTATTTTGAAAATCACTTGTGATTTTTCTGAATTACATGTGATTTTTTAGGCCGAAATTTTGAAAAAAAAAATATATATATAGTCGAAAGTATATAGAAGTGCATATCTATACAAACATAATATAATCTCGTCCGATGGTTTGAATTTTTTCGCGTAATGATTAACGGTTTGCGAGATATTTAATAAAAAAAATGTTTTTTTTTTTTTTTTTAGAAAAATGAATAAACATTATTAGTTTATTGGATCTATGACAAATATGAAATCTACATTGATTTTTTATTTTCATGCACTACACACAAAAAAGCTTGTTTTTCTGTTCCTTTATTTTTTTAAACCTTGAAATTATAGCACTAAAATGATTTCATACGTCATTTAACATAAATATAATAAACATAACTTATAAATAAAATTAATATGATCGCATAAAAATTAAGCTATGCACAGCAAGGAGGTCGTCGTATAGGTCGACCGACTCACCAGAAGGTCGCCATTGATGTGGATAACCGGTCTCAATTGTTCGGGCGTGGATTTTTTTTTGTTTTCGATAGCAGGCATGACTGATTATCGTTTGTATATTTATTTAAAAAATCCAACCGTTTTTTTTGTTTTGTATAAAAAATAAATAACTTATAAAGTATTAACTTTTTGCAAGTAAGGAAAAAGAAGAAGAAGAAGTCGTCTTTATTATTATTATTATTATTATTATTATTATTATTATTATTATTATTATTATTTTTTTTATTTATTTATTATAACATCACTTTATTAAAAACTCAAAGGATTTACAAGAAATTAGTGGGAAGCCGCGAAACCAACTGGGCCCCCACTCCTCTAGCAATAGCGAAACTAATACGATTAAAAATATGAATCGCATCACGAGCCCCAATATCTTGAGTCAAGGAGAAAAGTCTAATACGCTTTAGTAAGGTTACCGCCTCTTTCTCAAGTTCTCCAAAAGAAGAAAAAGAAAAGGGGAGGAACCCGTATCCAATATCTGCGCATTTAGCCTCATACTTGACACGTTTACGTCGTGCAGCCTCACTAACCGCACGCCCTGGCACAAAATCAAGCATCCCCGATTGCGTCAAAGGAGACGAACCTGTAAGATCAACACAAACATCACGCCCGCCATCCCAAGAATAAAGCAATATATCATGTAGGGGTGTAACCGAGCCGAGCCAATCCCGAGCTTGATAAGGCTCGAACTCAACTCGTAAACAAAAACTAGGCTCAAGCTTGGCTCGATAGCTCGTCAAGCTTTAACCATCTAGGCTTGAGCTCGGCTCGATTCAGTTCCTAGCAAAGCTCGAGCTTTGCTTGAAAAGCTCGAATATATATGTATATGAATACATGATTACATATTTACACCCCTATTCCAACTCCTGAACAAGTTGATTAAGGAGTTGAGACCTGAGACAAAAAAAAAAGAACAAATACAATACAATACCCAATGAATAAAATCATATAAAGACCCTACAAAAGGGACATACACTTGAACCAATGAATCGTATCTAACTTGGACAAAACGTGACTAAATTGTCACCTGATGCCACACATTCAAGAGTCAAGAAGATGAAACAAGTCTAACATTAAAATGAAACATAATCAGTAAATATTAGTTAAGGTTCAAACACCTAAAATAGTTCAACAAAATATATTCACGAGACGTCATAAGCTTCATAGATCTTGAATACTTGAGCAAAATGATTTCCATAACTTGAATACTTATTTATAATTAGGTTAATATTCAAATTAACCCTTATTTACTTAAAGCTCGAAAAAGCTCGATAAAAGCTCGAGCTCGACTCATTATATGGGTAGAAGAAGCCTCAAAAAGTAAAGGTCGAGTTGTAGGTCACGTGACCTGCACTGAGTTATTATTATTATTATTATTATTATTATTATTTTATATTTTTTTATTATAAAACCTCACTTCATTAGAAAAACAAAGGAAATTACAAGAAATTAGTGGGGAGCCGAGAAACTAACTGGGCCCCCACTCCTCTAGCAATAGCAAAACAAATCCTACTAAAAATATAGTTAGCACCGCGCGCGCCAATATCTTGAGTGACCGAGAACTTGCGGAGACGCTTCAGCAAGGTCACCGCCTCCTTCTCGAGTTCACCAAAGGAAGAGAAAGAGAAGGGCGTGAACCCATATCCAATATCAGCACATTTGGTTTCGTACTTGGCACGTTTGCGCTGTGCAGCTTCAATCACAGCACGTCCTACCACAAAGTCAGTCATGCCAGTTTGCGTTAAGGGCGATGACCCAGTAAGATCAACACATACATCAAGGCCTCTCTCCCACGAGTAAAGTAACAAGTCAGCTGGGCGTAGGTGTTTGTCCCTCTCTCCGCAGAGCCCAATATCAACTTCTTTACGAGCCGAAACCCCCACTCGGGTGCAGATATCAACGAGAGTATCACGTACCACATTATGTCGATGTTTAATACCAATAATACCTGCGCATGATACGGCATGATCCCCATAGATATCACCCGTAAAAACCTTGGAACAAGCAGAGCACGACATCTAAGTGGAGAAAAGGGGAACACCTAAATGATAAGGTTTTAAAAGGTACCATTTTGAGGGGTCGTTTAAGTCCTTATTTGATCACTTTTGTATCCGTTATTGCTTAATATCGTTCCTTTTCACTTTTTAGGTCTCGTGAAGGCAAAATGCTGGAATGACACTTATTTGGACAGAAAGGCGCGAATATATGAAGAAAATGGCCAAAGTCGAAATCGAGACACTCACAGTTGCTGAATGTAGAAGGCGACGGCGCCAGGTGCTATTTGCGACGCCGTCGGAGAATTATTGTGACGGGTCAGAACTCAAAACTCGTATTTTCAAGAGACGGCGTCTAGTGGTGAAAGAGTAGGCCGTCGCTACTCAGACGGCCTAGATGCAATCCAGACGACGTCAGAAGCTGAAGAGGACGGCGTCACGGACATAAGGTGACGTCGTCGCAAGGTTAACGTGGCCAAGACGAAACCCTAATGGCGGCGACACGAAGGCGTCACTAAACATAAGGTGACGTCGTCGCAATTGTAATCTTATATATAGAATCCGAATTTTTCAGTCTTTATGTGGAGAGTATTTGGAGTAAAAACCTAAAACCGAACCTAAGGTGTCTTGTACAGTATTTTAGGGTTTTTAACCCTATCTTACACCAAGATAAGTCTTTGCTTCATTAATTCAATTATGTCTTTGATTATTTGTGTGTATGCTTGCATGTTCTCCATGTCCGGCTAATTTATTTGTGTGTTTGCTTAGGAAGTATGAAACTTAATTATTGAATATTGATTGGTTGTTTCTTATCTTAGTTGATTTATGATCTAGTAATGCGATAGGTCATCCGTTGTGCACTTAATGCTTGATTCATCTTTGTGAACCTTAGAGTATGATTACCTGAGTGATTGTAGGCTAAACTATCCGAAGAGCGCCTTAGAGTAGGAGTCTATAATCTCTAAGTGGATTTGTAGACAAGACCCTTTGGTAAGTTCAAAGAGTTAGGGAGAAACGCATACCCTACAACTTAGAAACACAACGCAACTAGGAATAAGACGTGACACTCAACCATCAATAGGAGATAATTAAGGAGTAATACAAACTAAGTAAACACATCTTTAAACTATCATACGAGCACACATTAATTAGACATAGACTCCCACAACCTTAGTTTAGATAATTAGATAATAGTAGAGTAATCGGTAGAAATACCAACCCCCCAAATCCAATACCCGAGATTCGTACCTTTCCATTTTCATAAAATATAAAAAGATAAAAAATAATCTTCCTCAACCTTAACCTTAGCGTAGTAACTCCCTACTAGCATTCCTATTCCCCTAGAGAACGATATCAATACCCGTGGCTTACCCTAATTACTACACTACAACGATTAGGTTCACTGCCTAGGGTGTTATAAAACTTGCTCGAAGAAAAGGAAGTTCCTTTGACCCCGAACGACGCGTGTAGCGTTATCACTAAACGATAGCATAAAACACACCGGTAGGTTTTAGCATTCATAGTCTGCCCCAGCCCAACTATCAGGACTACTCTGAGCCAGTCTGAAGTATGGTCTTCCATTTGCGATCTCCATAGGGCCATCTGTCTAGCAGATAAGCAGAAGGTGGATTCAGCCTCTTTTGTGACCCGTGTGAAATATGAAACTGCCAATTTCTTCATGAGTTTGGGGGCAGCAATCTTACAAGATGTTAGGTCACTAGTTTTACAACACAAGCATCAATAGAAAGAGTAGAGAGGAGAAGAGATCGGATGAACAATAATCAAACACACACACACGATATAATAATACGGTTATGCGTAAGGAGTGAATGAGAGAAATGAATTAAACAACCAACCCTCAAGTGAGGGTTATTACAAGGTATTTATAGGAAGGGGAGTTAGGGCAACACTCCTACTCCCTTCCTTTCCTTAATGGACATGGGCCTAAGCTCATGGGCTTTCTACATAAGCTTAAGCTAATAACAAACATAAAGGCCATAATTAAGCTAACTATTACATATGAATCACTAACACTTGATATAGGTTTAGGAGTGATTCCAAAAATCTCCCCCTAAGTGTTGGTGATGAATGAATATGAACGGTTAAGGTGCTGATGTAATAGTAGCTTTGACGTCTTCTGACATTCTTCTTTCAGTGACTTCATCAATAACATCGACGTTAAAACAAGTGTCATCACTGGAATGTGGGTAGCGCATTGCTTTATTGATAAGAAAAGTGATTCGATCTTCCCCAACTCCAAGGTTGAGTTCTTTTCCTTTAACTTTGATGATTGCGTCGGCGGTATTTAGGAAAGGTCTTCCTAAAATGAGTGGGACTTTACTATCTTCTTCCATTTCCAAGATTACAAAGTCCACGGGAAAAATGAATTTACCGACTTGAACAAGCATATTCTCATCGATTCCCACAGGATATTGATAGGAATGATTTGCCAATCGAATGCTCATTTATGTTGGTTTCAGGCTGTTGTTGTACAACTTGGAATAGAGTGAATAAGGCATCAAATTGATACTTGCGCCAAGATCGGCTAAAGCATCACATTTAACATTATTCCCGAAAGTACATGTAATAAGAAAGCTCCCAGGATCTCCGAGCTTTGGTGGAATTTTGTTTTGAACTATAGCTGAGCATTCTTCGTTAAGAAAAGTTGCTGATATTTGCTCAAGCTTGCTTTTGTTATTAAGAAGTTCTTTCAAAAATTTCCCGTAATTGGGCATTCCGGCTATAACATCAACGAGAGGAACATTGAGTCTAACCTCTTTGATTATTTCGATAAACTTCTTATAACGCTCTTCCATCTTCTCTTTCTTTAGGCGTTGAGGATAAGGAATTTTTGGTGTATACGCCTTGACGGATGGAATGTCTTTCTTTTTGGTGGTTTGAGTTGTGTTTGGTTCTTCGTTTTCATCCTCACTATCAATGGTGACAGGAGTATTAGGATTAGGTGTGGATCGTACGAGAGACCACTTCTTGTGAAAACAGCATTGATATGTTCATTTCTCGTTTGGGGTGGACGGTACGTCTTATCACTTGATGGTTTTGGATTGGATTGAGTGTTACTTGGCAATGAACCAGATGGTCTAGAGGAATGTTGGTCAGAAAGTCTGCCAAGCTTGTTTTCAAGATCTTGGATAGATGCTTGATGATTTTTCTGTCCTTGCTCAAATTATTTGCGGATTTTTGACCAGCCACGAATTCTCTCATGGTTTTTTTGAATTCGGTTTCTTCTGTCTTTTTGTCGGAATTTTGGTGTGGTGGATCGTCAGTTCGTGGTTGAGAATCACGGTTGTCATCCCTTGGTCGGCGATCTTGCCAATTTCCAGAATTTCGACCGTAATAATTACTACGATATCCTCCTCCACGGTATCCTCCTTGAGCGTAATTTGCTTCTCCTTCTTTCGGTCCACCCATAGGTTTATCGTCGCACTCGGACGATGGGTGATTTCCTCCACAATTGTTGCATCCGTCTCGCATGTCTTTCATTTCATCTTTGATATCCTTGTATTGCGAGTTGATTTGTGAGGTTAACGCTTCCATCTTCTCCATGAGTTTTGAGGTATCGGTGTTTTCGATAAAAGCAACGGTTTTTCGGAGAGGTTTGGTTTTGGAATCTTTGGACCAATCAAGTTTGAGGAGTACTCGATCTTCGAGCAATTGATGTGCATCATTGGGAGTTTTGTAGAGAAAAATTCCTCCAGCATCAAGGATGCCTTGAGAGATTTCATCTAGTCCATGGTAAAAGATTTGGATAATGGTTCCTTTTGATAATCCATGTCCATGACAACTACGAAGCAAATCTTTCATTCGAAGCCAAGCTTCGACAAGTGATTCATTTGGGTTTTGGTTGAAAGCACGAATTTCTCCCATTAATCGATCAAACATGGCAGGTGGAAAGAATCGGCTCACAAAAGCTTGCCTCATCTCCTCCCAAGTATTGATGATTCCCGGGGTTAATTCATTGTACCATACTTTAGCATCTCCGGCGAGTGATGATGGGAAAAGTTTGAGTTTGATGGCATTGACATCGGTGTCGCCATAACGAAACATGCCGCAAATTTCGATGAATTCGGCAATGTGCTTATGCGGATCGGCCCGCGCACGGCCATCGAATTGTCGGTCTTTGATCATAGAAAGGTGATGTCCCTTCACGGTGAAGTTGTCACCAAGGTTAATAGCAACAATAGCACTTTCGGGGGTTGGTGCTACGGTTCGGTTGGTTCCCCACATGGGTTGATCGTCCGCCATGGGAAAAGGTAAATTGGTGAAAGGATTGTAAACAACTTTGGCTTCAATGAGGTTATCAAATGGTGGGTTTGGTACTCTTGGTACACGATTTTCCAATGGTATGAAACGTGTTCTTCTTCTTCTTCGAATCAAACATTCGGGGTTGGTAAGAGGTGTAATTGGTTCTATTCCCGTGGCTCGAGTGTTCATACAATGACCTAGAGAATCCAGGCAATATCTAAACACACGGACAAATAACGAAAACAGTTTTTCAGAGACAGATTAGGTAACCGGATCGGCTGCGGGTTGCGACCGATCGGTTAGACCAGCTGAGTTATGGGACAAATTGTAACCGATTCGGTTGAGGAACAACCGGATCCGGTTAAGGTTTATGTGAAATTTTTTTTTTTTTCGAATTGACTTTTGGGAAATTCAAAAACTTGTTGAAACACAATCAAATCCCCGGCAGCGGCGCCAAAAACTTGATGTGCCCGGTTGGTGCAAGTTTTAAATTTATAAAAGGTGAATTACCGATATTACCAATAACACATACGAGCAAGTATACTCGTCCGTTATAGCAAGATTATGAAGGTAAGTCAGGATCGTTCGCAGGGATTTGAGTGAATCTAAGCACAAGTTTGAATTAACGAAGTCTATCAAAAACATATAACAAAGCAAATAGATATAATGAAATTCAGATGATTAAAAACTACACTTGCTTAAACTAGTATCATATCATAGATTAATGTGATTGTGTTAACTACTTAACATGTTGGTTGTGATAATTAGTTGAAAACTAATCTATTGTTCTTACAAGTTAAACCTTCGTCAAGATTTTAGTTCATAAAAACAAGCTTTAAGTTTAACCAATCAATTCAAGATCAATTCAAGTTTCATAAGTCTACATCAATAAACTTAAACACAAAAACATCCACTTGTTCATCAAATTGCTTAAGAAATGGTCAATACAAAAGGTAACCGATCATAGACAAAAGGCTACAATTGATTCTCAACAACTAATCTTACGACCATTTAGATGTTTCCAACCAATCCAATTTGATAATCAAAAAGCATTTCTATTACAACCACACCTTAGTTCCTTTGTATAATCAAGAATAATGGGTAAAAACAATCATCCATAGACAAAATGATTATGACTAGTTGAAAACACGAAGTTCTTTCGACCCCAACGATTACTATCAATTAGCCAAACTTGATTAACAAATGTCACTATGAAACTTTAGCACAATTGGGTCTTAGAATTAACTTGAAATTGAATTAAAACATGTTAACACAATCACTAACTAATCATATGATAATCAACATCATTTAAGCAAGTGTATAAAGAAACTAGCCACTCATAGCAAACATGAACATAAACTCATAACTTTGATCATTAGAAAACATGATTAAAAGTCTTACAATGCTTGGAATAAGATTACAAATGATGAAGTAATGATTCCCAAAGGATCGTGGTGGACTTCTTGGTGTTTTGGTCTCCAAAGGTGGAACTTCTGGAACTCCAAACTTCTCTGGATTTCTAAGGACGAATTTTAAGAGTTTAAGGCTTGGTTTGATGAGTAGAGAGATTTGTAATTGAGGTGTCTCATATGCTCACAATTAGCCTCTATTTATACTAATTCCAAGGCCTAGGGTGTTAAATGCTTAACTTGGCCTCCAAGGAGTAAGGAAGGGACTAGAATACACCAAGAGAAGGACCTAGAATCGTTTGGATGCAAAGGGGAAGCTTAGTGATGAAGATTTGACAACTGCAGCTTCTCCAACCGGATCGGTCATATGACCAACCGATCCGGTTGGTCTTCAATAATAACACGCCGACCGATCCGGTTGCGGGTTGCGACCGATCGGTTGGCTATGGCAAAAATACTAATTCTGACCAACTTCCAACCGATCCAGCTGAAGGTGTAACCGGATCCGGTTGGATCTTCTGAGATACAAAACTTGATCTTTTCTCTTCACTATGTCTTGTAGAACTTGGTTCTTCAATCACTAAGGTCTTCAAAGGTCCTTGAGATTTAGCTTTACTGAAACGGGAATCTTCGATTAGCTGCATATTTCCACATTTTCCTCCATTTTCCTGCACATGGTTATAAACACTAGACAAACATCTCTAGATACGATTAAGTACTAAAATCACGCAAATATAACCAAATAACAGATATAAAAGTACACATAATGCTACTAAAAACATGCACAATCTGAGTGTTATCAGAGTCCTGACCCTTTTGCTCTTCCTGAGCACAGGTTCAGGTTGCTGAACCACAACCTCATCAGGGACCACTGATGGTTCATCATCAGGGACCTCTGATACACCAGTATCATGAGTTCCATTAGGAATCCTCTGACTTGGTCTAGGGACTGATGAGAATCTATTCTCATCAAAGTCTGCATCCCTTGATTCAATTATAGAGTTAACTGAAACATGTTCATTAGGTTCAATAACATAGAACCTAAAAGCCTTGGAATGCTCAGCATATCCAACAAAGATGCAGTCAATGCCTCTTTCACCCAAAGTCTTTAGCTTTGGATCAGGGAGTCTTACAACAGCCCTACAACCCCAAACCTTGAGATAATTCAAGTTGGGTTTCCTTTTAGTCCAGAGTTCATAAGGGGTAACTTTGTTCCTTTTGTTGGGAACCCTATTTAGCAAATAGCAAGCTGTTAACATAGCTTCACCCCAGAACCCTTGACTCAGTCCTGAATAGGACAACATGGAATTAACCATCTCCTTCAGCACCCTGTTTTTCCTTTCAGAAATACCATTTTGCTGAGGAGTATAAGGGGCAGTCATTTCATGGATTATTCCAACAGACTGAAAGTACTGAGTATCCATGTACTCACCTCCCCTATCAGTCTTTAATCTTTTGATCAAAGACCCAAGTTGTAATTCAACTTCAGTTTTAAATACTTTGAATTTATCTAATGCTTCATCCTTGGTATGTAATAGATAGACATAACAAAATCTAGAAGCATCATCAATAAATGTCACAAAGTACTTCTTATTCCCCATAGAAGGAGTGGCATGCAAATCACACAGGTCACTGTGTATAAGCTCCAAGATCTTAGTCTCACGACTAACACCCTGAAAGGGTTTCTTGGTTATCTTGGTCAACATGCAAGTTTTACACTTTTCAGTGTCCATGTCAAAAACAGGGATTAAACCATCCCTAGACATATCTTGCATTCTTTTATAGTGTACATGACCAAGTCTTGCATGCCATAGGGTAGAACCAGTCTGGTCATATGTGGTCACAAAAGCTGAAATAACACTAACAGTGGTAACATTAAGCCTGAACATTTGATTACATAAATAACCAAAACCAATAAAAACACCATGCTTAGAAAGCACAAATTTATCAGATTCAATAACTTGTTTATATCCATGATTATTCAAAACACTACTTGAAACCAAGTTCTTCCTTATATCAGGAACATGAATAACATTAAACAAAGTTACAATCTTTCCTGAACTAAACCTAAGATCTACACAACCACGACCATGCACCAAGGTTGTTGACTCATTTCCCATGTGAAGAATAGAACCATCATTCAGTGACTCATAAGTCTTGAACCAGCTTCTATCTTTGCACACATGAACAGTTGCACCAGAGTCAACCCACCACGCAACATCATCATCCTGCACATAAAAAGATTCAGATACATATGTAACATAATAAATCTGAAAAGACTTATTAAACATATTCTGACCTTTCAATGAGTTGGCTGAACCACCACTCCCTGAACCATTAGTGCCTGATCCATTGGCTTTACCACCAACTTTAACACCCTTGCAGTCCCTTTTAATGTGACCAGTCTTGCCACATTTCCAACAAGTAGGTGTTGCCTTCTTGTTAGGACATGCCCTTGTGTTGTCATGATACTTGCGTTTGCCTTTGTTGTCATTGTACTTGGTGGAGTTGTTATGCTCCACCATGTTGACAACAGATGGTCCAGCAGCATTGCCACTCTTTGGCTTGTCATTATCCTGCACCTTGAGAGATTCCTCAATGCGCAGATGACTGCCCAACTCAACCAGAGTTAACTCCTCCTTCTTATGTTTCAAGGTATGCTTGAAATCTTTCCAACAAGGAGGAAGTTTGTCAATAACACAAGAGACTGAAATAGCCTCATCCATGTGCATATATTACACGATTCCAAGTGATATCCGGTAACCACCTAGTGGTATCTGTTACTTCTGACTCTTTGTTGTTTCTGCTGAAGTTGATTATCTAACCCTGCTACTGGGCTCACTAACCGCCAACAATCAAAGTAAACTATTCGACCCTAATGCCTGGGTTACACGAATATCTACTTGGGATAAGACCAAATGCAGTTATAGAATTAGGCACAATTCAATAACCCTTGCGCTTATAAGTGCTTAGTGTTTTCTGTGTGTTTTCACGCGTATTTTTCTCTGTGTTTTTCATCTGAAAACAGATCTCCTATTTATAGGAAATACACTTGACTAGTCAATGGAATTATGAGTATTAATCGGCCCATTAATAGCCTCATAATTATCCCCATAATAGCCGTTAGTGGTTACATGACCAATTAAACGTGGTCATAATGCAGATTAAACTGCCACTTGAATAGGTCAAAGCCGTTACAAGCAGTACTTTCATCAGTACTTTCATAGTGCCATCAATGGTTACACAGCTTCAGTGGAAACACTACTGCTTCAGTGTAAACACAACATCAGTGAGACACCACTTCAGTGGAAACACTGACTCAGGGTAAGTACTGCTTCAGTGGAAATACTGATACTCAGTGTTAACCACAACAGTACTTTCACCAAGCACTATCAATCCAAACCACTACAAGAGTTCAGGGTGTTCATGGACCTTATGGGTGTACACTCCGTACCTCCTAACCCATTACAAGGTGTGAACTAATCCCACAAGTGCACTAAATTTTCCAACATAACATAAATATATATAACTCTTAAAAACAATGAAAAAGCGGTATAAACATCCATAAGTCTTGCATGTTTTACTCAAATATGATGTAATGAATATAAAATAAATATGAAATATGAAAATGAATATGAGATGCTTACTAGTTAACTTGATGAGGTTTATGATCAAAGGTTTTATCCTAATCACCCAAGGTTTTTATTTCACAACCTTAATCAAGAGTGATACTAGAGTGTAAATAACTTGATTAGAAAATAAATTATGATCTCCTTCTTGGTCCCTTGTGGTTGCCGGTTCTAGAGAGAAGAGAGGAAAAGAAATGGTTTTTGATCTTACACTTGAAAAATAGAGTTGTATGTGTAAAGATATTTCAAGTATAATACATTATACTTAGTAAGATATTATGCAAACTAAATGACTCACCCCCCTTGTGTCGACAAGGGGGTATTAGTCATAGCTAATATCTTTTTTTTTTTATTATTATGTATAAAGATGTAGATTAAGTGTATACTTGAAAGTATAATTAGGTAACTAAGTATATATTTAAGCTTGTAAGGTAGCGTCAATTAAAATAAATTTTAACGGGTCAAAATAAAACATATTGAAGTCATAAAAATTATAAAAATACATTTCTTGCAAAAATTTAAGTGAAATAATAATTATCGTGTAATATTTAAGAAAACTGTCGTAATTATATAAATGTAACAATTTATATACAAAATAAATTTAAAACACTGGGTAAACTCATAATAAAATTTTTTACAAACTTAATGTGAGTATAAAAATATATTGTGAAAATTTTTGGAAGTAACGGATCAATTGTTCAAAATAATTAATTACGCGATAACGTTTATTTAATATGAAATTATACATTTAATGTAATATGCAAAACCATGCATGAACTAATATGATGATAATGATGCTAATGATATGTAGACTAAACCTAGTCTATATGGAATGTCCTTGATGATTGGTTCATGAATTCACAGCTAAACAATTAAGGTTACGCGAATTTGATACTCGTAAACCTAGTTTACGATAAACGATAAATGGTGAAGCATGAGTAATGTTTTGAAAAATGACCTGAAAGTACGAGTTGTCACATAATCTGCATCAGGTCCGCTTCGTTGCTCCAGTGTCTCCACATCTTTCTCCAACATGCTCACACTTCTTTTGACAGTGAATTTCAGATGTGAAGTAGTTCTCGAGTCTTTTTAACTTTGTAGATTCTTTGATATTAAAAAGAATCATTTTGACTTTGTGTTGCCTTTGATAATGAGAGAACTTCTTTGATGATGTTGTTGGTATGAGCATGTGGAGAATTTGCACGATCTCTTCCTCCCGTGAGTATCCATCAGCAGCAGCAGCATCTCAGGTACAGTCACGAACACCAATTGATCATTGTAATCTTTTCTTAAAGAATTTATTACTACAATTGTTCTACTGATGAATGTCTTGATTCCATTCACCTTGGTCGGGCGAATCAGTCTTCCGAATCCCGTAAAGGACAGTTGGCATTACAATGAACAAGTTCATGTAATGACCCACATATTCAGGACTCGATTCTTAAAAGGAATCTCCTTAGCGGGATTTCTAGCACTTACAAATTCAAATTTCGAGAGTTTTAATAGCATAATGTGAAAACACACCTCTAATTCTAGCAAAGGCTGTTCCTGAAACCGGATGCCCTCAAGAAGGCTAACACGATGTACCGAAGTACATCTACGGTTCAGGTGAGTCACTGAGGTACACCGAAGCATCACCCCACGACTGTAGACCGTTTGAGACACACTAAGCGTAACCCACAAGGAGTTACCGAAGTGACCTGCTGTCAGGGCTGTTTGATGTTGACCCTGGCAGGAGTTTCCATTCAATCACCGAGGATCACAGAAGTGAACCCCTCATAAATGTTCTCGACAGATTACTAAGATCTGTGTAGGACTCGAGAATAGTATCACTTGCGTCCTTATTGTTGAACGACAAGTGATGAAATGTCGAGTGTTCCTAAGAGATCTTTTGATGAATCTCGTGGCTCTAGACTCAATAGTGCGCTTTGGTTTTCCTAAGCGGAGACTAGGGAGAGGGTCTCCTTCTTCAATACCAACAATCTCTAAGAGAAAGCCGATAGTTTACATAGGGTTCCCTGTGAGAATGAAACAAGCTTCTGTTGAGAGAAACTTGAGTAGCTAAGAAGGTTTAGTGCATGCGTCACTGGGTCCATGACGACTTTAATCTTCAATACCGGCGTCATCTAGTGACAACCAGTAGCATACGAATTGAACCCGGTGTCTGCCCTAAGTTGAATAATCTGGAGGGCTATTTCTCTTCACCCTTCTATTTACTTTTCTTTTTAATTCTTCAACTCCTTCTTTATATGATTCTCATTTTCTCCTTTTTATAATCATACCTAAGGACTTTTAAGTTCTAACTATTGGTGGTGTCCTTGGGTAGATCCCCCCGGCTCTAGCGGATCATAGGACGGTTATTCCTAACCTTAGTCACCTTATAACTCCATGACTATCCTACGTTGCCATAAAACCATTTTCACGAAAATTTCTCAAGATATTTTATAAGTGAAAACATTTTATAACACCTTGAGATTTTGCACTTTCAGAAATACTCCCCCTCCACATGTGCTTAAGTGTTTTATATAGAAATCTGCACGGTGAGAGAAGAGCGCGCACTTTTGAATTGATCGACTCAAGACAGACAATTCCCCGTGAGACACGGTTACATCACTGACTAGGTCAGCTTAAAGTTGTAAACACTCCTTGGTGAGGAGGTTTGACCCGTCAAGGTTCATGTCTACCAAGAGTTTCTCGGATGGTACATTCTACTAAGACAAGTCCTTTGCGAGACACGTTTACATCACTAGCAAACTAGCTTGAAATTATTACCCGTCCCGGACAAGTCTTTTCGAGTTACTAACATTTAAGAGCTCATCAATTCATTGGTTAAGTATTTAGCACACAGATTCAATTGCAATCCACAACATTTTTGTATCACATAATTTTTCTCCCTCTCAAAAATGGCATATTAATGTTATTTTTGATGAAATTTTGTTATCGAATATGACCATTTCGAGTTTTGTGGAAAGATTTCCATGAAGAACAATTTGGGAACAAAGTGTTTAGCAAGTACTCCCCCTCAATAAATAATATTAACTTTTGAGGTTTTGAAAACATAAGGGGAAGTACTTGTTCTTTTGAGCAAAACTTTGAAAAAAGGAAAGTTTTGATAAGTTTTACTCAAAAGTAAGAAGCTTTCGCTCCTTTTATAGGATTGTGGCACTGATGCGTACCACGGGGTCCTTTCATTACAAGTACGGGTTGTACACTGTTATGTGTGCACAAGCCAATGTTAAGAATAAAGATCAACACATCCAAATATTAATCAAGAGAGTAATCAAGGAGTACCAGGTAGTTCGTCAATAACGCCGGGAGTTCTTTCTGGACGTTGATAGCCAGTTAGAGAGATACTCGGTCGTCCACCGACGAAGCTCTCCAAAGTCCTTATCTGATCGCGACGAAACAACCTTTCATCAATCCTTGTGATGATCTTCTTCACATCCCTCTTATCCCTAGAATTCCACCTCTTCTTCGACCCTATGCCTTCATGAATCTCCTTTAACTGATATGCTAAACCGTCCCGAACCTTCTTTAAAGTATGATCACAAAACTTGTGAAGCTCCTTGCACCATGAAGCAATTTCGGTGCAGTTCACTGCGGTAAACTACCCAAAATTTGGTTTCTTGAGGATGGTGTACTGAGCAAGTTGGTTGATATCGGGAAAGTCTAGCTGTGGTTTTGTGAGATTAACACGTTTTTGGTATGATTCCACGGCAAGCTGAAGGTCTTCAACACGTTCCTGGATAACGATGCTTCTGATGAATATTAGCAATGACTTGATGTACTGGAGCTAGATGTTCGTGGAGAAGTGTCGCATTCTTCATTGTACCTTAGCAAGATACATATCTTCAATGTCATTGAGTGACAATCTCAAAAAATCCGCTTCAGAAAAGTCATTCCTGTTCGTCTTGGCGTTTGACTACGATTTTCTTCAGGAATGAGTAGTCCCACTTAGTAGACAGGCTAACATGCATTATGGCAGCGATCCGTTGGTCACTGTACACCTCCTTTTTAGATTTGATTACCTGACAGCTTCTGTAGTAGATTCTTCATCGTTCAAGCCAGTGATGAATTCCATATAGTGCATCGAGGTCATAATTAACCACATTATCAACGAACATATGTGTGGCTTCTTCGTCGATGGCCACATTGTTGGAGAATATTGCTGCCGGGATAGGGAAGGTGAGTGAGGTAGCGTATTTCTTGCTAACATCGCTACCGTGTTGAAGAAATTCCAGGTCATTGTTGAAGAAATACCGGTAGGGAATTCTTGGTTGATCAGGTCGACCAATGGTGGGTAGTGGCTTAGTCCAGTCGGTGTAGTATGGAGCCTTGTCAGGTCTGGTGAAGTCGATGTTGGATTCAGGGTTGAGCCAATCAATGTTGTTGGACATGGCTCTTGCTATGTTGTCGAGATGATATCTGACTTCAATGGCACTGTCAGAGCTGTCCTTAAGTAGTTGAAAAGCCTCGTTCTTGATTCGCTTCAACTTTGCTTTTGTCATCTTCTTAACTTTAAAATTTTATTGGATGATCTTGACATGCTCCATAGTTCGACCATCTACCGATTCTTGGCCTTCCGGTAATTGAGGGGTGGCATCAACAAGCTTTGAGAACCATTCATATTCATCAGATTCATCTTCATCTAGCCATGATACAACATATGATGACTTTTTCTTCTGTGGCTTCGAGGATGATGTTGGTTGCTTAGTTGATCTAGAAGAGGGGGGTTGTTGTTGGGGCTCAGGAATCTCCTCGTCATCACCACCAGTGTATTCAAAATAATCACCAGTTTTCTCCGTTGGTGGTGGAGACTCAGAGTCATGAGGTTTGTGTTGGGTTTTTGGTTCCTTGGATCAAGAATTATTCTAAGTGTTAGAACCACGGACAGAGTTGATGAAACCACGGACAGAAGAACGAATCCACTGCTGAAGACAAACCGCGGCTAGTAGTAATGTGTAACCACGGATATTGTAATGTAATCACTGCTAGTCTTGTATAGTCGGTTTAGTATTATGTATTAGATAAATATGGAAAAGATATTTATCTTGTAGGTTACGTATTGTATAATGTAAAGGACTCCTTAGCCTATAAAAGGAGGTTCTAGGTTAGATTAGATATACGTATGTTTTATATCTAAGGTCGATACACTTCAAGGTTGTAAAACCCTAATACTGGTTAGAGTATTCGTATTAATAATAATATTGAGGTGTTGAATGTTCATTGTTCTTCTTCTTAAGATTAAGTATTAAATTCCGCGTATTACTTAATAAGTCTTTGTTTAAGTCAGTTTCTATATTAGATCGTTTGCTCAACTAGGATCAACAAGTGGTATCAGAGCTTGTGATCTAGAAACTGTAACCAAGAAGAAGTTTTGTTAAGTTCTATTCAAGAAAGCTAAGATGTCTGACAAAACTCACATGGTAACTGCATCAAAGGTGCCCATGCTCAAGCATGGTGAGTGTCAAATCTGGAGAATGCAAATGAGGCAATACAACCATCTGGGATGTTGTTGAAAAAGGTGATACTCTTCCTAAGAAGGGTGATGATGGTAAAGAGATAGCTATTGTTAGTGAAGTCGACAAGGCAAAAAGGAAACTGGAGATCAAAGCTCACAGTATTCTCTCCATGGGAATACCTAATGAGTATGCTTTGGACTTTGAAAGATATGAGTCTGCTAAAGAGTTAGTGGATGCTCTTGAGACAAGGTTTGCTGGTAATGAAGCTACAAAGAAATTAAGGAAGAATATGCTCAAGCATCAGCTTGAAAATTTCACTGCTCTTAGTGGAGAGAAACTTGATGGCACTTATAACAGGCTTCAAAAACTTATCAGCCAATTGAAGTCGGTGGACTACAATGTTATTCAAGAAGATATTAATTTGAAGTTCATTAGAAGTTTATCTCCTGAATGGGCAGTTCATACAATTGTGTGGAGAAATAGGGAGGACTTTGATAAGATGACTATGTACAATCTCTACAACAACTTGAAGGTTTATGAGTCTGAAAATAACATTGCTGGTGCATCTTCTTTTAATCAAAACATTGCTTTTGTTTCCACTAATCACAAGAGTTCACAAGATGTATCCACTGCTGCTTATGGAATAACCACGGCTATTGCAAACAATACCACTGTTAGTGATAATGTCAGTGATGGTGCAATTTGTGCTTTTCTGGCTGATTTAACTACCAGTGTTACTATTTTAAATCAAGATCTAGATCAAATTGATCCTGATGATCTTAAGGAGATTAATCTTCAATGGCAAATGGCAATGTTGACTCTCCAAGCAAGGAAGTTTCTGAGGAGGACTGGAAGACAGGTTAAGTATGATGGTCAAAAGAGATTTGGATTCGACAAAAGCAAGATGGAGTGCTTTAACTGCAAGAAGAAGGGTCACTTTGCTAGGGAATGTCGAGCTCCTAAAAGAATTGAAAGCATTAAGAAGACCACTGAAGAGCCTGCTTCTTCTTCAGCTTTGGTTGCTCAAGATGGGATTGGTGATTATGACTGGAGTGATCAGATTAAAGAAGGTCCCAATGCAGCTTTTCTTGTTAGTGAAGCTTCAAAAGAGCATAACTTTGCTCTTATGGCCTATGCTTCATCTTCTGGTTCAGATTCTGAGGTATCTAATGATTCTAAAACTTCTACTTGTTCTTTTAAATCATGTCAAGATAACTTAGAATCTCAAAAGGCTATCACTGAGAGTTTAAGGAAAGAAGTAGAAAGACTGTCTCTAGATAACTTAGGTTATAGAGTTGGTCTAGAAAGTGTTGAAGAAAAGCTTAATTACTGTATTAAATGTGAGTTTGAGTATGTTGATAAAATTAATATACTAGGTGGAGAAATTGATCTTAAGGATAGAGAGATTAAGATGCTTAAAGAGAAACTAGAAAAGGCAGATAGTGTAAAAGTAGAAGCCCTAAAAGAAAAAGAAAAACATGTTGTTAGGGTTGCTAAAACACAATATGCTTCTGAACTAGTAAATAAGCCAATAGGTCAAAAATTATTCAAGCATGGTACTGGCCTTGGTTACAATGATATGCCACCACCATCTCTTATGAAACATGCACCACCTGCAAAAGAGCTCTCATTTAGCAGTGAATTTAGTTTCAATAAACCTGTAGGTGAGACTAACAAGATTGAATCACCTAAGATAGGTTCTGATAAGTCATCTGATGCTCCCACAATTGAAGATTGGGAATCAGATTATGAGGAAGATAGATCTGAATCAACTAAGTATGAAAAGATAGAGAAAGTTAAGAAAGTTGATTCTGAACAAGCCAAACTTGTACCTAGATTTGGAGCTCAAATTGCTAAGAAAGTAGTAGAGTACAAGGAAGTACCTAGGGAACATATGAAAAGATACATACCTAGGGGAAACCAGAGAAACTTCAATGGACTAATTTCAAACAGATTAGGAGATGAGTTTCAATGTGTTAAAAAGGCTTGTTTTACATGTGGTAGTTTTGAGCACTTACAGAGAAATTGTTATAAAAACAGACCACAAGTTTGGAATCAATGGAGGAGGGTAAATCACCAAAACTTTTCAAAGAAAACAAACCCTCATCCTAATAGAAAAATGATTCCTAGAGCAGTGTTAATGAGGAATGGAAATGCAAAATCAATAGTCACTGCTGCACCCAAATGGGTTCCAACCACTGCTAAGCAAAATGTAAACACGGCTAAGCAAAATATCACCACTGATACAAAAGAAGTTTTAAAAATTCCAAAGGTGATAACTGACACAGTGGTTGGAAACCATTTTTATGATGTTAAGGCCTCAGCTAGTTGGCAATGGAAGCCTAAGACCAAGGTTTTACATCATGTCAACTGTGCATCAATGGACCTAAATAAATTTGATTATGTTGATGCACAGGGCAGACCCAAGTCAGTATTGGCTTGGGTCCACAAAAGGAACTAATTTGTTTAATTTCATGTGCAGGGCAATCTACAAGATGAGCTAAAAGATAAAGGAGTTTTTGATAGTGGTTGCTCTGGGCACATGACTTGGGATGGGAGCAACCTGAAGGATTTTGAAGCTTTTGATGGAGGATATGTGGCATTTGGTAATGATCCAAAGGGAGGAAAGATACTTGGCAGAGGCACAATCAGAACAGGGAATTTAGACTTTAAAAAGGTCTATCGGGTACAGGGACTTAAGTATAATTTATTCAGTGTTTCTCAAATGTGTGATAAGAAAAACTGGGTACTTTTTGGTGAAACTAAGTGTGTGGTGTTGTCACCTGATTTTAAGATGCCTGATGAGAAATATATACAGCTTGGGGTACCTAGGAAGGAAAACATATATTGTTTTGATCTTAAAGATGTTCTTCCCAATAGGTCCTTAACTTGTTTGTTTGCTAAGGCTTCAGTTGATGAGTCTAAGTTATGGCATAGAAGGCTAGGTCACCTAAATTTCAAAACAATCAATAAACTGGTAAAAGGCAACTTAGTGAGAGGGTTACCTTCTAAGGTGTTTGAGTGTAAGGAACTATGTGTGGCTTGTCAAAAAGGAAAACAACATAGAGCTTCTTGTAAGACCAAAACTGTTAACACCATCACACAACCACTGTTTATGCTTCATATGGACTTATTTGGACCTACCTTTGTTAAAAGTTTGAACCATAAGCAGTATTGCCTAGTTATCACTGATGATTATAGTAGATTTTCTTGGGTATACTTTTTGGCTGCTAAAAGTAAGACTAGTGAGATTCTCAAGAGTTTCATTACTAAGATAGAAAATCTAGTAAATCATAAGGTCAAGGTAATCAGATGTGATAATGGAACTGAGTTTAAGAATGATGTGATGAATCAGTTTGGTGTAGTTAAGGGTATAGAAAGACAGTTTAGTATTGCTAGAACACCACAACAGAATGGTGTAGCTGAAAGGAAAAATAGGACACTAACTGAGGCTGTTAGGACAATGTTTTCAGAATCTAAGTTACCAACTACCTTTTGGGCTGAAGCTGTAGGCACTGCATGTTATGTGCAGAATAGAAGTAAGGTAGTGAAACCTCATAACAAGACACCCTATGAGCTGTTACATGATAGGAAGCCAATGATTGCATTCCTAAAACCTTTTGGGTGTCCTGTTACTATCTTGAATACCATAGACTACCTAGGCAAGTTTCAAGAAAAAACTGATGATGGATACTTTTTAGGCTATTCTTCTAATAGTAAAGCCTTTAGAGTGTACAATAGGAGAACCAGAATAGTTGAAGAGAACCTTCATGTTCAATTTAGTGAAAAGACTCCTAGTGTTGAGACCAAGGGACCAGACTGGCTGTTTAACATTGATATGCTAACCAAATCTATGAATTATGAGCCTATCATTGCAGGAACTTCCACTAATGATAATGCAGGTACACAAAAGGATGCTGATGCAGAAACAACTTCTAAGGAAGCTGATTCTCTAAAGGAGTTTTATTTGGTTGAAAAGTAGAAAGCTGGTTCTGTCTCACCCATCATTGATAAGCAAGGTCCCACTGATGATGATGCATTGAATACTGGAAGCAAAGTTGATCATCATCAAGATAAGGATGAGTTATTGAAAGATGACTTAGTGTTGGTAGAAGAAATTGAAAGAAAGAAAAGGCATTCTGAAAGCACTGCTGAGCCAATCAAAAGCACGGATTGTAATAATAAAAGCACTGCTAAGCCATCTTCTACCCCTGCCAGTTCAAGTGAAATCTCGGCTGCAGGTACTGGTGATAGTACTTTATTTGGACCAACATCAAAGCCATTATTTGGTGAAGAGGAGTATCCACATGATCCTACCATGCCTGCTTTGATAGAAATTGATACTCCTACTGATGATGAAGACGTGGATGATTTCTTCAATGCTGATCTTACTAACTTGGAAATAGTCATTCATGAAAGTCCAATCACTACCACAAGGATTCACAAGATTCATCCCAAGGATCAAATACTTGGAAATTTGAATACTCCAGTTCAAACAAGAAGCAAGGTTAAGAACACTGCACCCTTTCCTGAGCAAGGTTTCTTTGCAAGATCACTTCACAAAAGAAATAGTCATAAAGATCTGCAAAATTTCCTGTTTGCTTGTTTTCTGTCTCAAAAGGAGCCCAAAAGAGTGGAAGAAGCTTTATCAGAAGAAGGATGGGTGGAATCTATGCAAGAGGAGCTTCTTCAGTTCAAACTTCAAGAGGTTTGGACATTGGTTGATCTTCCTAATGGTAAGAGGGAAATTGGGACAAAATGGGTGTTCAGAAACAAGAGGGATGAAAGAGGCATAGTGGTAAGGAACAAATCAAGGTTGGTTGCTCAAGGATACACACAAACTGAAGGTTTGGATTATGATGAAGTATTTGCTCCAGTTGCAAGAATTGAGGCTATTAGATTATTTTTGGCTTATGCTTCATTCAAGAATTTTGTTGTGTATCAGATGGATGTTAAAAGTGCATTTTTGTATGGCACAATTGATGAGGAGGTTTATGTTTGTCAACCTCCTGGTTTTGAAGATCCTGATCATCCTGACAAGGTTTACAGGGTGAGGAAGGCTATGTATGGGTTGCATCAAGCTCCTAGGGCATGGTATGAGTGCCTGTCTACTTATTTGATGGACAATGGCTTTAAAAGAGGATTGATTGATAAAACTTTGTTCATTAGGAAGCACAAAGATGATATTTTATTGGTTCAGGTCTATGTTGATGACATCATCTTTGGCTCAACTAATAAGGAGCTATGCACTGAATTTGAGAAACTTATGCATGACAAGTTTCAAATGAGTTCTATGGGAGAACTCACTTTCTTTTTGGGGCTACAGGTTCAACAGAGGACAAATGGTATCTTCATTAGTCAAGACAAGTATGTATCAGATATTTTGAAGAAGTTTGGGTTTCAGGATGTTAAGAGTGCTAGTACACCTATGGAGACTCAGAAACCACTGCTACCAGATGATGGAAGTCCCAAAGTTGATTTGAAGTTGTACAGGTCCATGATTGGATCTTTAATGTATCTCACTACATCTAGGCAGATATTATGTTCTCAGCATGTGTGTGTGCAAGATTTCAAGTCACACCCAATACCTCATACATGAATGATGTTAAGAGAATATTTAGATACCTTAAAGGTCATCCAAAATTAGGCCTTTGGTATTCTAAGGATTCTCCTTTTGATTTGGTGGCCTATACAGATAGTGATTATGCTGGTGCTAGTTTGGATAGGAAATCTACTACTGGAGGATGTCAGTTTTTGGGAAGCAGACTAATTTCATGGCAGTGTAAAAAGCAAACTATTGTGGTAAATTCAACAACTGAAGCTGAATATGTGGCTGCTGCTAGTTGTTGTGGTCAAGTTCTTTGGATTCAGAATCAATTGCTGGACTTTGGGTACAACTTTATGCATACTAAGATTTACATTGATAATAACAGTATCATTTGCATCATTAAAAATCCTGTTTTACATTCTAGAACTAAACATATTGAGATAAGGCATCATTTTATTAGAGATTGTAATGAGAAAAGGTTGATTCAAATGGTAAAAATTCATACTGATTTCAATGTTGCTGATCTTCTCACTAAAGCTTTTGATGTGGGGAGGTTTCAATACCTTGTTGTTAGTATTGGAATGATTAATCTCTAATTCTCAACTTGTTTTGTAAAAGTTTGTATTAGTATTGGACTGTTATTATGTGATCTTAGTATTGCTATTTTTGTTTCTAACCACTGATAGTTTTGTTCAAACCATTGTTTGTTGCTTGTGTTCCCACTAACCATTTTGCAAATAAATGAAAGTTAATTACTGATGCAAATGAAGTGTTGAAGTTAAATTGTTCATTCATTCAAGAAAAAGTTTACAGCTTACAGCTTACAATTAACTTCAAATTCAATTAAAAGACAAGTTCTATACAAGATTTCCTAAACCTATCCTAGCTCATATCATCTATTCCAAAAGCTGGTGATATGCATGACCAGTACGACGAAAAAGCTGAACATGATGGATTGATGAAAACGAAGATGATGAAGATGAATACAGTAGATGGATTTGTGATATGAGAAGTCTTCAGTTGTTCCATCTACTCTTTCCACCATAAAGCATCACTCCATCTTCCTTTTACCCTTTCCCTTACTGATATGAGATGAAGCACCAAAACCTGGTGCAGAAAGACCAAGAACCACCTCTCTGTTCTTTGGGAGTGGTGGATTTCTGGCACATGGCCTTGGTTGGGGTTGGGATGGTGAAGGTTGTCCTCTCTCGGCTTCCTCTCTCACCAACCTATTGAAGATTGGCTCAAGGCGCTCAGTGGAATCAATTGACCCTCTTGATGACTCACTATGATCTACCACACTATCATCTTCAGATGAAGGGAGAAAGGGGGATTTTCTAGGTCGTGGTTCTTGTGAAGGAAGGTACAGACGCCATGGGTTCGAATCGTCACTTGATGATGATGATGAGGAGGAGGAGGAGGAGGATGTTACATCGATAACTTCTGGTTGATTCCACATGATGATTGTTGTTGATTGTGGATTTTGGAGGAATTAGGGTTTTTAGATTAATTGATATGTGTGTTATTGGTGCCTTGGGATTCTTTTATAAGGAGAGTATATGGTTTATGTAAGTAAATGAAGGGAAGGTTAAGGTGGTTGAGGAGTTAATGAGGTCATTGGATTTTGGAAATATATTAATACCGGAAGTTGACCATATTGACTTAGACATTAGCACTTTGGCTAACCACTGATAAGTCTATGGAACCACTTCTACCTTTTTCTAACCACTGCTAACATTAACTCTCTTCTCTGTGTTTGGTTTCTGTTTGTGACTTGCAGGTATAAAGCATTGTTGTACATTGGAGCTTGTGATGTTTTTAGCTGCTAGTGTTTATTAAAAAAAATAAAATAAAAAAAAGAGATTGTGTAATCCATCATATTTTTGTGAGATATCACTTATTTAGACACAAATTTGCTTGCTGTATCTCTTGGTCAACTGATTGGAGTGAAACAATGTATCCACTGCTAGTATGTTTCAATCCACGGATAGCGGTCTTCAAACCACTGATAGCATGCTGCTTATTTTTGGATATTTCAGGGGCTGTTTGGTAACTTTGGCGAAAGCATATTTATCTCCCCAAATCACGGATGGATCATTTAATTGATCTTCAAATCACTTCAACTTGGCGCTCTATATCAACCTTAATCACTTTCCTTTGCATAATTCACAAATCCCACATCAGACCCGTCATCAATCATAATGCCGGACCAGTACTCCAACACACATAACCTTGTTGCTAATCTAATCAAAAACAATAGATCTGAAGGTTTTCATCAAATGATTGATTTCCTTATTCACAGTCCTATTATGCCTTAACCGTCACACCAACCATCCTTAAAGCCTATATTCATCAATTCTGGAGGAATGCTAAGCTTGAGGAGGTCGATGGAGTAGAAGTGTTTAGCACTGTTGTAGATGAGAATGCTATTTTGGTTAATGAGGAGAACATTAAAATGGTTTTAAAGTTTGATGATGCTGATGGTATTGTAAACTTTTCATATGCTGAGACAGTTGATGGTTTAGAAAGGTTAGGCTATACACACAGGGGTGATAATGTACAATTTTTTAAGAATTTGTTTTCAAAACAATGGAAGTTTTTGATTCACACCTTGTTTATGTGTATGAGTAATAAGACCACTGGGTTTAATGATTTTCCTTCCAAAATTTCTATTGCTATTATTTGTTTATCTGATGGAAGGAAATTTAATTGGTCTAGGATGATTTATAAGGGACTAGTACAGAACATTAGGAAGAAGGGTAAATATTATTTATATCCTAGATTTGTTCAACTAATTGTGGAAAGTCAAATAGAGGAACCTGTTGAGCATACTAGGGAGTATGAAGTGCATCATATGCTTCCTAAGGTCTTTACACATATGAGGAATCAGAAGCCAAATGTTCAAATAAGGGATGTTCCTTTGTTCTCTCATATGATTATTTTGCCTGTTATTCATGAGCTTGATGCAGGTTTTGAGGAACAACCAGTCGTATCTGAACCCACTGTTAGTGCACCTCAATCCATTGATAGTGCACTTGTTTCCACTGTTAGTGCATCTCAACCTACTTCTAGTCAAACCCAAACCACTGTTACACCAATTGTATGGACTAGGAGAAAGAAGGGCACCAAGCTACCTCAGGCTGGTGTTAGTGGTGTTGTTGATGAGGCTGTCACAAGGTGTGGAGGTGACATGATTGGAAGGGCTTCCACTACTGATTCATGCTTAGATGCTGGTCAGGATAGTGGAAACATCATTAAGACCCAACCTTTGGCAACTCCTAATGTGGAGAGTTCCTTGGAACTTAACACAGGTGGAGGAATCCCTAGCCAACTGGCTACTACAGGGTGCATAGATGATCAGGAAAGGTCTAGTGCTATGTTTATTTTATCCAAGGATTCACCTCTCGGAGCAGTTAACACAGCTCGAAGTGATGAGGATAGTTTGGAACATGAAACTGAATTGACGGATCCTAAGCTGGTACATGGTGACTTTTCCAATGAACCACCTCTCGGACCAGTTAACACAGGTCGACGTGGGGAGGATATACTTGAACGTTTTAATGAATTGACGGCTAAATGTACCAAAATGGAGGATACAATCTCAAGTCTTTAGGAGTTGGCTGTGTTTCAGGGTAAAGACATTAGGAGACTGAAGCACAGGGTATTGGTGTTGGAAAAGATGAAAAGACCTGGGGTTGCTGCTTTAAGGCATCTGAGGAAAATGAAAAAGAAGGTGGACTCCTCTCCAGCTCTGAATGTGGAGAATGTTCTGTCTATGGAGAATGTATCCAAACAGGGGAGGAGTGAAGGCATGAATTCAGGGGAGGCTGTAGATGTACCTATGGAAGAAGATGTTGATAGTGGAGATCAAGAATTTTTGGTATCTGATAAAGATGGGAATGAGGTTGTTCTTGAAAGTTTGAAGACGGTGGTAGAAGATGAAGTGATGCAGGACACAACCACTGCTAGTGTGTCTGCAACCATGGATAGTTTTCTTGAAACCACTGCTGCAGTTTCAGAAATGGCAATTGTACCCACTGCTATCATAACTACTTCCACCATTGTTACAACCATCTCTGTATCACCACCTAAATCAAAAGAAGTTGAGAAAGAAGCTGCAAGTACATTAATCAATCTAAGCAAAACCTCAGCTAACTCTGCACCAATCATTGCACCTGTTTTGTCTCTTAAATCTACTGCAAATAAACCCAAAGGAAAAAGCTTAATTATTGGTGAGCCTTTGAAGATGAAGGTGACTCAACCAGACAGTGGAAAGGGTAAAGGAATTGCAGAACCAGAGTTGAAGTTTAAAAGTAAAGCAGAACAGATTGCCTATGATGAAGAATATATAAGAAAAATGCTAGCTGAAGAAGAAGCAGCTTTAGAGAAAAGGAAGCAAGAAGAAGAGGAGGCTAATCAGAAATGGTTAGCAACATGGTATGAATCACAAAACTATCTTCAGGCTTCTAATCAAATAAAGGATGAGTATACTACTCAAAAATGGGCATTGTTAGATGATGAGGAAAGAGCTAGAGTGTTGGGTGAATGGGCAAGGAGGATTAGTAAAGAAAGGAAGCAAGTTATAAGAAAGAAACCTCCTACAATTGCACAGATGAGGAATGTACTGATGAAGATTATTAAGAATTCAGGCATACATATTCCTGATAATCTTCGTAAATGTTCATTTGAAAGAATCGATGAGCTTTATCTGATGTGTATGAGGATTAATAATGAGAATTTTACTCCTATGGGTTCTGAAAAAGATGAAGAGTGGATTAAAGGTAATCTAAAGAGGAAATCTGAGATTCATGAGACATCTGGTTCTTCTAAAAGACTGAAAGTGATTGAAGAGAGTAATCAAATTATCTTTTATGAATATGAGCTTAAAGGAAGTAAAGGATGTTGGAAAATTCAAAGACTCAATAATGAAGTTTCTGAGTATAATAAATTCTCACAGATGCTTCAGTACTTTGATAGAGATGATTTGCTGCATCTTTGGGAGCTTTATAGGAATAAGTTTGGTGATGTGCAACCAGATGATTATCATGAGAGAATGATTTATAATCACTTGAAGATTCTATTTGAACCTACTCATGATGAACCTGAATGGAAAGGACTCTACAATGTACAAGTTACAGAATGGTTTTTATATCAAACTTGTGGAGTTCATGTGTTAACTATTTCTGGAGAAGTTATTCATATGCTTGTAGAAGGTGATTATCCTAAATTGAATAAGTATCCAGAAGTTATTACTCAGATGATGAAGCCTGGTATTATCAAGATGTTGATGCCCTATGATGGTCAAGCTTACAATTTGTTGCTGAAGTATGAGAAAATTCTTAAATCTGGTAAGTGTTTGGCTACATCCTCCAATTCAGATGTTTTGAGCTTAAAGGAAACTTGAGAATTCTATTTGAATGTATCAAGTTTAGGGGAGGATTTTTGGGTTTTTGGTTCCTTGGATCAAGAATTATTCTAAGTGTTAGAACCACGGACAGAGTTGATGAAACCACGGACAGAAGAACGAATCCACTGCTGAAGACAAACCGCGGCTAGTAGTATTGTGTAACCACGGATATTGTAATTTAACCATTGCTAGTCTTGTATATTCGGTTTAGTATTCTGTATTAGATAAATATAGAAAAGATATTTATCTTGTAGGTTACGTATTGTATAATGTAAAGGACTCTTTAGCCTATAAAAGGAGGTTCTAGGTTAGATTAGATATACGTATGTTTTATATCTAAGGTCGATACACTTCAAGGTTGTAAAACCCTAATACTGGTTAGAGTATTCGTACTAATAATAATATTGAGGTGTTGAATGTTCATTGTTCTTCTTCTTAAGATTAAGTATTAAATTCTGCGTGATACTTAATAAGTCTTTGTTTAAGTCAGTTTCTATATTAGATCGTTTGCTCAACTGGGATCAACAATTTGTCTCTAGCAGGAGGACGTTGTGAAGATCTTCTTGTGGTGGTGGTCCTTTGGGGTGGTGGAGGCATAGAAGAGGATTCGCCGGTTTTCTTTGGACGTTTAGGCTCGGAATCATTGTCAGCATCGTCATCATCTCTTGGTCGTTTAGCCCTTTCAGCTGACTCTTTGCACGGTGTTTTGAGTTGATATTCCAATAATGCCTCAAAAAGTTTAGCTTCGTCAGAATTGAACGTTGCAGATCTTGGAGACATTTGCATTACCAGCTTCGATATCAATTCAGCATCGGAGACAACCGGATACGGGACTGGATTGATTTGCATAGCAACAGGGGTAGTTGACATTGTATGCTTGACCAATGCCATGAGATTAGGATAGAGTTGTCTGGCGAATATCTCTCTTGTCACTCCAGGGACGGTGTCGAGAAGAAACTTGTGAGTATATTCTCTAATCGTCTTGTCCATTTCCCCTTGGATATCTCTATTGAGAAACTGCTGAATCTGCTCTCTTTCCTCTGAAAACTCGTTCATCACATCTTGGAGTAAATTAAGTCTGTCGGCCAGCTGATTGAACTTCCTGTTGACCACGTTTCTTTTCCTTACTTGCCTGACAGCTTTCACAATTTTAGTCTTAGCCCGTGATGCCCAAGTGTTGGTCGGTTTCTTGACAGATCTGGATGCAGATCTGGTGGTAGCGTCTTTGGATGGTGGTGGAGACGAATGAGATGATGAGTCTGAAGATGATGAGACATGAGAAGGCTCTGGGTCTTTTGTTGGCTCAGAAGTCCCTTCAGAGTTTTGTTCAGGCCTATCTAGAATGTAACTGTCAGTTTCTTTTCGAATACTTTCGTCTTCATCTGCTTTAGCCTTGGCTTCTGCCTTTACCCTGGCCTCTTCTTCTACTTTAGCTCGAGCTTCCTCTTTAGATTTTTCTTTAGCAGCTTCCTCAATATCTTTATCTGTGATCCTCTCATCCTGTTCCTATTCTTCTTCTTCCTCAAAGGTGAATGGAACCTCATAAGATTGTTGCTGCTGCTCGGTGGATTCCTTATTGGTGGCACCAATTCGCTTATCGGGTTGATTAACGCATCACGAATTGGTATGGTAAATGTACCACCACTGGAACCTCCAGGGCCTCTTGTTTGTTCGTGATGAAATTCTGAAGCAGCATGCTTCAACCTTAGCTCTTTGAGAGTCTTATGATACTCTCTTTCCTCATCCTTCGGTTCATCATCCGAACTTTCTTCTTCTTCTTCAGTAACTGGAGTCTTGCCCTTATCTGCTTTAAGACTTTGTTGTTTTTCAACTGTTGTTGTATCATCTGTAACAGACTCCGAATAGTAAACCTCTTCATCCATCTCAGTATCCTCGGAGTCTTCGTCCTTTAGTTTAGGTGCCGATTGAGGATTAAGGGTGCCACCCTTTGTTGGAACTTATCTTTTTCGGGAAGGATTCCTCTTTGGATACTTGCGGGCACTCCCAGTGCTTGCTGCACTTCCAGCACTGCCTGATCTCCTGGTCTTCTTGACTAGGATGGAGGAAGACTTTTCATCCATGAAGCCGACTTTGCCTATGGTCACAGCTTCTTGATATCGTGAATACGATTGAAGGCTTTTAACATCATCGGTGAGTAGGCAATCAGTCAAAACTACACCTTTCTTCTTTGTTGATGAATCTTTGAATCTGACAACATTTAAGGTAGGCTCAAACAATGCAGAATGATGGTTTGGGTCATCAAGCCTCAAGGGAATGTCTTGATTATTCCCGAGTATCCTCTGGATCAACAACTTTATCTAATGTAAGGGGCCTTTGTGCAGGGCTTCTTGAGGTAAGACATCATGTCTTCCCATATCAGATTTGCGTAGTCAATATGCATCATGTTGACCATGCCCCAGAAGATTTGTAGTTCTATGAGCTTAGGATGCTCATAACCGATGTCTCGTCCAGAAACAGACTTAGCGATCATGATGGATAAAGTTCTCCATGGCTGAGGGATGTTCTTTAAATCGACCGAAGAATGTTTAGTAATGATCCCCGCAGCTTCATCATAGCCAATATCGACCATGAATCTGAGTGTAGCCTCTTCAGTTGGAGTAGGAACATACTCAACAGACTGGATGGCAGGGAGCAGAAGAATTGCTCGTAAGTTAGCAACGGTGACAGTGACTTGTTTGTTGTTGAGAGTCACCGTGATAGCATCTTAACCATCAGCTTTCTTCATCGTGTACCAGAACTGATGGATATAGATCTCTGATACAGTTGCTGAATTGGTGAGCATGTTGTGGTAGGGATGAGTCTTAAGAATGTCCACAGCAATGCGGCATGATGATTCAGAGCAGGTGAAGTTATCAAAGTCCACCCTGAGGTTGTTCTTTCCAATCTTCATTTTATAACCAGTAGGGAGAATGTATTCTATTGTGAGCTCGTTTGGTCCGTTAACGTTTTCCATTGTGATGTCCATATCGTGATCTGAAAGATATTGAGCCAAAAGAACCAACATATCGAAAGACATTACGTTAGTCAAAAGTTGATTTTATTGTCCAATTTATTGAATATGTGTTAATGAATGTTACGAGTCCAATGTCACTTGTTGTCCAACAGTCCAAAGTAGTCGTGATAAGTTTCGTGAGTATAATTTTGAATTTTAAAGTCCAAGTTTTCACTCATTCACACAACATATAAACAATTATAGCTTATTAGTGACATTTTGGTCTTGTGACGTTATAAGTAACTTATTTACAAGTTAGTATGCGTAACATTTCATTGGTAAAGTTAAAATTGTGGCTTATGCGTAAGAATGCAAGCTTATGCGTAAACATTGTGTAACCATACGCGTAGGTCTAAGCTTATGCGTAGGAGGCCCTCTTATGCGTAAGAAATCTTACGCATAGGAAAAGCCTCTTGGCATAAGGCTTACGCGTAAGCGTATGTTGGGAGCTTATGCATAAGGTTTACTCGTAAGAGTGAACCTTATGCGTAAGACTCCAAGTTTACGCATATCCTTCACAGGATACGCGTAGTCCCTTTGTAGAACCTTACGCGTAAGATTTACAGGTAAGATTTCTCTTACGTGTAAACATCTACGCGTAAGGTAATCCTTAAGTGTAGAATCCAATTTTACCCTTGATTCTGAATTGAATGCGTAGAACCTGAAATAAATCATTCACAACATTCGAGTTAACATTTTGTTCAATCCTCCTTCAAAATCACAGATTATCACAAGTTATCATGGTTACGCGTAAAGTTTGTATATGCGTAAACTTAAACCCTAAGGATTCAAATCCTACGCGTAAACGTTTCAACCATGGGAATTCAACCAAACTAATTCTGGGACATCTTAGAATCTATGTGATAGGTTTCCAACAAGTTTTAACATCTAACACCTCAAGAATCAAAAGTACCCAATTTAACGAGTCTTAAACCCTAAACCTTAATTTAGCCAAGTTAGAGTTTCTGGGTATGATTCAAGGTTGGTTTTGGTTAATTCAACATGTAACAAACATCATACAAGCAACTAATTTCCCAGAAACACTCACAAAAGAAAACACCCAAAACCACGTATGAACCCTAATTTTTGAAAAATGATTAAAAACGTTTTCTGGGTAAGATTTCTTGATGAAAAAGGTTTTAAGACATGATATAACCTTTGAAAACACAATCCATTTCATCCAAAACAACCTCAAGTGATTTAGAGTTCATACGCATATGCGTAGAAACTGAAATCACTCTTATAGGAAAATCAAGCCGTTAGTTTTGTGTAAAATTAAAAACCTATGCTTGGAATCAATCACAGAAACATTAACCACTTACAAATTTGAAGATTATAACACGGTTTTGAAGATTTGATTATAGGCGTAGATGATGGTTGGTGAAAGAATTAAATGTTTTGAAATAAGTGTTAAGGAAATTTGGTGGGAGGTTTTTGAAATAAGTATAAACTTTTGACAACTTTTGCCCCTCCACCTTAACCATTTTCATCCATAGCCCATAACTTCCATTTTGGTTAAGTATGAAGTGTAAGTTTGGAAAGAAACTTGACGACAATCCCCCTCGACTTTAAAATATTGAAATTTTACAAATTTGAGTTCGAGGAGTGTTTTGAAGCAAGAAACATATCCACCATTATCAAAGATATAATCAATACTAGGTAACATGCAAGTATAAGGTTTTATGAAACATAAAATATTTACTTTCTCTCCCTCAACACTTGATCGAAAAAAATATTGACATGTTTAAAAGAGTAAAGTATTGACGAAAGATTTGTACTTGCCATGTTAAAAGAAATTTAGATAGAAGAATATTTTTGTATTTTATAAATTTTATATTTTTGTATTTTGTTTTTGAAAAAAAAATATTTACAAAAGAGGTTTTGGTGTTTGACTGGTTTTAAGAATGTGTCAAAAGTTCGTCCAGTTCCTCTGGAGTTAAACACATCATACCAATCTGGTGGACTAACTCAGTAAACCTAGCGGGAGCTAAGGCTTTGGTGAGAAGGTCTGCCAGTTGATATTCAGTACCCACAAAATATAATTCAACGGTACCCTTTTCCACATGCTCCTTGATGAAATGATATCGAAGATCGATGTGCTTGGATTTCCAATGTTGAACGGAGTTGCACGAGATTGCAATAGCACTTCGATTGTCGCAGTACATCGAGATTCTGTTAAATACGTAACCATAGTCTTTGAGTTGTGTTCGCATCCAAATGACTTGAGCACAACACGCCGACATGGCTACATATTCTGCTTCGTTTGATGACAGCGATGTAAAATTCTGATTCTTCGATTGCCATGACACCATTTTATCACCAAGAAATTGTAGAGCACCTGAAGTACTTTTCCGAGAATCTAAGCAACCTGCGTGATCAGCGTCTGAAAAAGCTATTAGTTCAAAACCAGAATCCTTCGGATACCAGATCCCCAAATTAATGGTTCCCTTGATGTATCGAAGGATTCTTTTAGCCTCAGAGAGGTGAGTTTCAGTTGGTCGCGACTGATAACAGGAGCAAAGATATACAGCAAAGACAATGTCAGGTCTACTGGCTGTTAGATACATGAGAGACCCAATAATACTTCGGTATTTGGTAGGGTCAACCAATTTCCCATGCAAATCAGCGTCCAGTTTCTTGGTATGTGCCATTGGTGTGGCATAGATATCACAGTTTTGCATTCCATGTTTGTTTAAAATTTCAAGAGCATATTTGGACTGATTTAGGAAAATACCACGGGGTAATTGATGAACTTGCAGTCCTAGAAAGAACGTAAGTTCACCCATCATGGACATTTTAAAATATTTTTTTCATAAGTTTTGAAAAAGCGTTTGAGTACTTTAGATGTGTTGACCCAATAATGATGTCATCCACATAAATTTGAACAATTAAAATGTGTTCCCCATGATATGAATGAAAAGTGTTGGGTCGACCGATCCTTTAACGAAATTATAAGAGATGAGAAAGGATGATAACTTATCATACCATGCCCGAGGGGCTTGTTTGAGACCGTAGAGAGCCTTTTTCAGTTTGTAGACATGATTAGGGAACTCTGGATCAACAAATCCTTCTGGCTGACTAACATAGACCGTTTCCTTCAGTTTACCATTCAGAAATGCGGTTTTGACATCCATCTAAAAGACCGTGATGTTCATGTGAGCCGTGAATGCTAGAAAAATCCGTACTGCCTCAAGTCTAGCAACTGGTGCGAATGATTCCTCGTAGTCAATCCCCTCTTCTTGTCTATAACCCTTAGCCACCAGACGTGACTTATTTCTGATAACCGTACCTTCAGCATCCAATTTGTTTTTCCAAATCCATTTCAGACCAATAACATAGACTCCTGATGGTTTTGCAACCAATTCCCATACTTCAAGACGTTTAAACTGATTAAGTTCTTCTTGCATGGATTCGATCCAGTTGTCATATGTCATTGCTTCCTTAATATATTTGGGTTCAGCTTGGCAGACGGTAAGTGCATAAATGCAATGTTCACCATCTGTCTGAAGGCGTTGTCTAGTTACGACTGGTTGATTCGGGTTTCCAATAATGTTCACAATAGGATGGTCTTTTGTCCAATGATGTGTGGAGGGTTGATGTTGATATACATTGTGCAGATTAGGAGGATTCAAATGGATTGTGGATGATTCTGCAACATCAGAAGTGGCAGTTTCATTAGCAAAAGGATTGAAGAATGCATTTGGATCATAATCTGCAGGTGTAGGTACTTCTTGGTTCAGAAAATCATCAGCTGGTTCAGCGTCATTAGATGTGGTTTGTTCGGCTATTGTTGTAGAATCAATCAGAGGTGCTTCTTCAACAGTTGTTGTTGTTTCAGGTGTATCAGGTATTAGATTATTATCAGGTTGAGCAGCAGAAACATTTGATACATCTGGAGCACGTTGATCAATATCATCACTAAACAGAGGAGCAAATAGTTGTTCCATTTTACGTCGAGTAAGCTGTAAGCTTGGTTCAGCTGATGATGGGGTTTGGGGGAAGTTTAGACGGTTATGTCCGGGTTCCAAGCTGTTTTGCTCAGAAGCCATCTCTGTAAGCTCATCAAAATCGGCATGAATCGTTTCCATAATTTCCCTTGTACGACGATTCCAGATCCGGTATCCTTTAGAATTTTCATAGTATCCAACAAAGACTCCAATGTCAGCTTTAGCCTTGAGCTTGCCAAAGTCATCACGATCATTATTTGGGTAACAAAGGGATCCAAATACATGAAAGTGTTTGAGATTCGGTTTGTGGTTGTGGATAAGCTCGTAAGGTGTTTTGTTGTGGCGTTTATTAATCATTGGACGGTTTTGAGTGTAGCATGCAGTAGATACAGCTTCAGCCCACAAGTAATCTGGAAGTTTTGCATTTATCAACATCGTTCTTGCAACTTCCACTAACGTACGGTTTCATCTTTCAACAACTTCGTTTTGTTCTGGTGTTCATGCAATGGATGTTTGATGCTCAATTCCCACTTTCTCATAATAAGCACGTAGAGTTTGATTTACAAATTCAGTTCCTTTGTCTGTTCTAATTTGTCTGACTGTGTTCCGGAGCAGAACTTGAATTTTCGTGAGAAAGGTGATGATCATCTATGGAGCTTGATCTTTACTTCGAAGGAAATAAACCCAAGTCCATCTTGAGTAGTCATCAACAATTACCAAAATGTAGCATTTGCCATTAATCGTTTGCACACGCATCGGACCACACAAATCCATGTGAAGAAGATGAAGCACATGCTGAGAGCTTTGTTCCACCTTTGAAGGAAAGTGAGCACGAGTGCTTTTTACTTGTTCACAAGCTGAGCATAGATGATCTTTAGAATACCGAAATCTTGGGAGACCTTCAACAAGTTTGAAATGTGCAAGGTTGGTTATGGTTTGAAAGTTTAGATGTGAGAGACGACGGTGCCATAGCTAGGATTTTGTAGATGTTGCCTTAGAAAGTAGACAGATGGGAGATGAAGCAATCATGTCTTGCATTAAGATTGTGTAAAGACTTGATGTGCGTTGACCAGACATAAGATCGTTTCCTTGTAGATCACGAATGAAACAAGTTTTCTCCCTAAAAGCAACTTCCAAATCTCCATCACAAAATTGACCGACTGAAAAGAGATTGTGACCGAGACCTTCCACATAATAAGCTCTGCTAATTTCGATGTTTCCATTGATGTAATCACCAAAGCCCATGATAGCCGCGAAGTGATCATTCCCGAATCTGACAGTGCCAATGAACTTTGAGAAAAAGGTTGATAACAATTTAAGATTGCCCTGTATCACCTGCATTACACACAGACGACACAGATGGAATAGAAGTAGATGTGGAACCCGAAGAGTTAGAGGGTTCTGATGCAGTTATAGTTGAAACACACATGTTTATGATTATAGGTATCCATTTAAAGCCAAGTGAATTATGTAACCATTTCTGCCATCTCCAACTAGTCTTAGCTTTGGTCTTAGTAAATGCACTAGGTGATAAGTTCTTCCTAGGAGGTGAAGGGGTTTCTATGGGTACATCAATGATCGTAGCAGGAACACTAGAGGGTGGTTTACCTAACACAGACTTAGAAGCATTAGTGGGCCAAAAGGTATTCCATTTTCTATTATTCCGTTTACGAGATAAGATAGCATTAGCAACACATTTATCATGACAACCAGAGAACATGCTTTTACGACAACCAACACAAGAAGCTTCAAACATAACATTTAAAGTACTTAAAGGTTCATCATTCATTACATCACTTTTTCCATTACATTTGTCAGACGCAATATCTAAAGTGGGAGTAACATGAGTTTTATTCAAAGCCCTAAGGTGTTCTTCTACTTCAGAGGTCTTTATTGTTCTTTTCTTACGTCGCAACTTCCTATTCTTCCTTGTGGTGCTCTTAAGCTGTGAAGTGCTAGCATTGGGAAAAGAGGCAACTATTCCTATTTCAGTAGAGGGAAGCACATTAGTTTCTTGTGATGTGTTATTAGGCAGTCTAAGAATTCCTGGTGCAATTACGTTTGTGTTACTGTTCCTATCTTGCTTAAGTGTCACCAACTCTGCTTTTAGATCATGGATAGTGTGTAACAAATCTTGATTTTCAGAACGAGTGTTTCCATTTTTTCGTAAAATATCTTTGGTATATGCAAGATGATCATCAACATCTTTTGACGCTTGAGCACGAGTCTTTTTGAGTAAATCAAATATGACACCATATTCCGTTTTAACTTTTGAAATTTCTTGTTCATATTTTGAAATTTGACACTTTAAAGACACGTTTTCATCATCCAGTTACTCAAGTTTTGGATTAAGAGTTTTCGTATGCAACTGGTTGATTTTGTTTTGCAAAGCGAATTCTCAATTTTGACAATCTTTTTGACACCATTGAAGACGACGTTTTGCATTTGAAAGCTCGTGTAACAATCGCTCATTTCAACTTTTAAAGACTTGATTTGTGACACATTATCGGTATTCTCAACAATTTCAACAGAATCAACAGCGATATAATCAAAAGCATATGCAACAGTATGTAGTAACACAACATTTATGGTATCAGCATAGATAACATCTTCTAAGAGTCGATCAACATCATTTCTTAACATTTTCTTTTTACGTTTAGTATTTGAAATTGATGTTTTTGTTTTCTCGAAAACTGTTTTCATAAGTCCAAGCTCCTTGTGAAAATCCCTTTCCCAATATATTGCACACATTTTCAAATTTCGTACATGAGGTAAAATTCTTTTCTGAAAAATATCTCTTTGATTTCGCGCATGAGGTGATGGAAAATGTTCAACTTTTATTTCTGAATTGATTTCAATTTCACGTTCCAAAAGTTTGATGTCCAATATGAATGTTTCAAAATATTTAAGAATTTGACAACGTTCGGGTAATGTTTTTACTTCACTGAGTGAAGGTAAAGGTCCATTAATTTGTGCAGTATTGGGTTGGGGACCAGCAGTAGAAGACTCAGAAGTAGGTGTGATAACCCAAGGTGTGTTAGAATTATCCTGTTGTGTGACGAAAGTTATGGCTTTTGAATAGTTAAATGGTTTGTTATAAATAACATTTTCCATTTTTGACCGACTCTCTTCATCTGCATCTAATTCCTCCATGCGATTATATTCAACAACACTTATAATGGAATCATCAATTCTATGTTCTGCACTGTAAACTTGAGGATTTGGTTTGAATGCTCTATGTGAAAAACGTGGTTTGTAATTAGCAAGATTCGGTCCATATCCATTTGGATTTGGTTTAAAAGTAAACTTTTGAATGGTTATGATTGACCACCATGCTTGTAAACAATATTTCAAAACTCTTTGATTTTGTTTCGTAAGTCGACAATTTCTTCAAGATAGTCATCTATTTGTTTCCTTGAATGCTTTTTGTATTCACAAAACTGTTTTTGACAAGTTAACAACTCAGACTTGGCTTTTTAAGTTTCCGAAGTGAGAGCGTTAAGTTGTTGTTTATGATCATATTTCAGTTGTTCTATTTGAGACAACAAAGCATTCTTGGATGCAACTAGATCACATATCTGTTTTTCCAAAGATTTTTCATTTTGGTATGATTTAGCAAAAGCGACTTCAAAACCGTTTTCATGTTTCTCTTTTGTTTGAAAAATGTTGAGTTGGAACTTTAAGCATTCATTATCCTTAGTCAACAGTGCATTTTTATCTTTGAGTTTAGCATTAATCTCTGTGCATTTTTCTAATTGAGTCTCAAACAAGGTGACGATCCCGGGATCTGGATTAGACAAAGATTCATTTTGTTCAACCGGAGTCTCCACACAATTATGATTTAGGTCCTCAAATGAAACCACGGGGTCAATTTGATTGTCAGAGGTAACCGAGAGGTCATCTTGATCGTCAAATGTGACAACGGGATCCATTTGATTTTCTTCATGATGAGATGTGGAAGGTTCATGTTGAACACTCTGAATCTCGTCAGATGCAGATGCCGGTAGAGATATCAGATCTTTAATGAGAATAGTTTGATCCGGTACCTGAGACAAGCCGTCAGTGTCATACACTGGGCCTGTGTCACTCATATGAAGTTCTTGCATGTTTGCCATTAACATCACAGCTCCATTAGCCTGCAAGTCCTCCATGTCATCATCAGAATATGCATTTGCCATGAAGCTTTGTTCCTTGTTGGTAAGAGTTCCACCAGCTTCATCCTTGAGAGCCAAGAGTAAAGCCTCTTTGTGATAAGCGCTGCCTCTTGTCCTTGGCTTAGGGCATGCATTAGCCAGATCACCCTTCTCATTACAGTTATAACAACGAAGACCATTAATCCCAGTCTGAGCATTTCCCTGATCAACCACTTGAGTCCGTTGTTGTGGAGCACCCATGTTATTCCTTCCATTAGCATTAAACCCTTGACCACTACCCATCTGACGAACATTACCATGATTCTGAACTTCAACACGTCCATTGTTAACAACAGCTTGATTACTTGTGTTTGATGAGGTACAAATGCGATTGTTGGATTTGTTAGAGTATCGACCGAAGGCTCTAGCAATCATGACAAACCCTTGTTGCAATGCATCAAAAGCTTGTGCATCCTCATTAGATTCACTGTAGAGTGCTTGATCATTGTTGTTGTTGTAGGGAACCAGTTGAGTTTCTTGTGAGGGATCATATGGTGTGATCTGAGCAGTTGGTTATGGATGATTTGTGAAGACAAATTGTAAAGTCGGGAATTGAGGATAACAAGCTTGAGCCCACAAAGCTAGAGTTTGATTATCCGGAAGTGAAGGTGAAGCAGGGACTCCACGGATGATCCTTTCTCTATCAACTTCCTTTTGGTGGGGCTTCAAATAGTCATACAACAGTCCGTATGTAGCATGATGAAGATTCTTCGCTTGACGGATGAAAATAACATACTTTTCCCAATCAGGACCAAGACTGCTCAGGAACTTTGTGTTGACTGCAATTCTTGGCATAATGATATTATGTTTTTCCAATTCATTGATGATGTCTGAAAACCGATGATGATATAACTCTAATGTCTCTCCTGGTTCAATCATGAAGTGTTCATATGCTATGTAGATTTTTGATTCCATATCCTCTTGATTGAGTTATGTGCCTTCCATGAGAAGATGAATATGCTCCCACATTGCTTTAGCAGTCTTCTGAGCATCAACACTACGAAGTATCGGATTGGGTAATCCCAAAAGGATATATTGCATTGCAAGTTCATCGGCTTCTAAGTGTAGAAGTTGGTCAGTAGTAAGTTGATCAAGACCGACAACGTTGGTAATATCATCTCTTGGTGGAACAGCATTCGGATCTCCGGGTACAGTGATAGTAGGCATCTGAAATGGACCTTCAAGGATGACCTTCTTCAAGAACTTTCCATGTGGCTTCTTTAGATCACAAAACCTAAAGAACCTTATCACCCATTGATCGTAGTTTCTGAGAGTGAGCATTGGAAGGTCTGTCAAGGGATCTAACTTCATGAATGGATCATTGGCTACTTAAAGCTTCACACATTTTTGCAAACCAAGACGGTTCCTTTGGTGTAGTAACATTCATAGCATACTTGGCTGGATACTGATTTTGAAAGTATGTGTAATGTTTTACTTGTTGACTAGGGTTAGGTGGAACCATTTGTGGTGGAAGAGGAATTGTTCCTTGTTGTTGAAATTGTTGCACTTGTTGTGGCGAGGGTGGAGGATATTGTTGATAGAATTGTTGTTGTTGTTGTTGAGGATACATATGAGGAAAGTAGCTAGAGTATGGTGGTTGAGACATCTTAAAACTTGTGTTGATGATGGATTTTTGTAGTCGAATGAAACTTTGTTGATGAAGTAACCTTATGCTTAGAAACCAGCTTAAGTGTAGAAAGCACCTTATGCGTAAAAACCAACTTACGCGTAAAAGAGAACTTACGCGTAGGAATAGCTTAAGCGTAGATTTGAGAAAAAACTTAGCTTAGGCGTAAACCAAAGGCTTAGTAGTAGAATCCTTATGCGTAAGATTAGCTTATGTGTAAGACTAAGCTTAGGCGTAAGAAAATGCTTAGGCAAAGAGAATTCTACGCGTAAGAATTTGCTTATGCGTGAAACTAGGGTTTTGCCCAAAAATCCTTTACACTTATACCAGTGTAAAAGATATCCAAAGTCGAAGTGTTTTTAGGCTTATCCAAACAAGAAAACACTGAGTAAACCAGCAGCACTGAAGATCAAATGAAGAGAAGCTTATGCGTAAAAACTGCTTAGGCGTAGACTTTGAAGCTTACGAGTAAAACTAGGGTTTTCTTACGAGTAGAAAGTACCAACTTACACCAAAAACTGATTTTATGCCCAAAAGTGTTTAGAAACCTGATTTTTATGACGAAAAAGCTTCAATATCACCAAAATAACAAGAAAGTTGAAAACTTGATGATCCAAGATAACTTTTAACCTTATGCTTAGAAAATACTACATGAACAAAACCAAGCTCTAAAATGATTCAACACACGTAAAGTTTCAAACTTGATGCAAAAAACTTAAACTTTAACACTAAATAAACCTTAAAGTACAAGAATCTTGAGTTTTTAAGTGTAAATTTTAAAGCTTTATGTGTATGAAAGATTATGCTTATGAAAACCCACGCGTATGAATAACAAACTTCAAAAACAAGTATGTTTCACCCAACTAGATGACGAATGATACCACTGTTAGGTCACCATATTGTAACACAAGCATCAATATGTAAGAAATATAGATAAGGTGAGCGGATGAACACTAAGATCAATATACACGAATGAATATGTGAAATGTTTAGGCGTATGATATTAAGCAAAGTAAACAACCAACCTTCAACTGAAGGTATACATGTCTTTATATAGGTAGAGGAGCTAGGGCAACACACAAGCTCCCTTCCTTTCCTTATTGGGCTTGGGTCAAGGCTTATGGGCTTTCTACAAAAGCCTTGCCATTAATACTAACATAAAAGCCTAATTAAGCAACCTATTACATGTTAATTACAAACACTTGAAATATAGTTTAGGAGTGATTCTAACAAGGGGCATTAAGCTCCTTAGCCACATAATGAAGCTTTGGGAGAGAGTTATAGAGAGGAGGCTGAGAAGGGAGACGAGAGTGTCTGAAAACCAATTTGGTTTTATGCCAGGAAGGTCTTCGATTGAGGCTATACACCTTCTTAGAAGTCTCATGGAGAAGTATAGAGAGAGAAAAAAGGACCTGCATATGGCATTCCTTGACCTTAAAAAGGCCTATGATTGTGTCCCACAAGAATTGATTTGGAGAACTCTTATTGGCAAGGGAACACCAAGGAGATACGTGAGAGTCATTAAGGATATGTACGAGAGGGCTAAGACTCGGGTTCGGGCCACCGTAGGGATCTCAGAGTTTCTCCCTGTGAAATTTGGGCTACACCAGGGATCTGCTTTAAGTCCATACCTTTTCGCCTTGATTCTAGATGACTTATCACGAGGGATACAAGAGGGCATCTCGTGGAACATGATTTTTGCTGACGACATTGTGTTCGTGGCAGAATCAGCAGAAGAGTTAAACATCAAGCTTGAGCTATGGAGGGAGGCTCTTGAAGACAACGGACTTCGGGTGAGTAGAGAGAATACTGAATACCTGAGATGCGCATTTGGGACGAGCGAGTCAGGTCACCACGAGGATATTCATATCGGCGACCAGATCCTGCCACCCAAAGAGTCTTTTAGATATCTAGGATCGATGATCCACAAATCAGGGAGGATAGATGAGGACGTAACCCATCGGATTAGAGCTGGTTGGGTGAAATGGAGGGCGGCGTCGGGAGTCCTTTGTGACAGGAACGTCCCCTTAAAGTTAAAAGGGAAATTTTATAGGGTGGCGATTAGACCGGCTATGTTGTACGGGTCCAAGTGGTGGCCCATCTCCAAGGCCCATGCTAGCAGGGTAGAGGTGGCTAAACTGAGAATGCTAATATGGACTTGTGGTAAATCCTTGCTTGATATTATCCCGAACGGAGTTTTCAGAGCAAAACTGGAAGTCGGAAATATTATTTCGAAGATGAGAGAAGGTAGGTTGAGGTGGTTCGGCCATGTCAAGAGGAGGCCTCAAACAGCGCCGATTAGAAGGGTCGAAGCGCTAGTAGTAGAGGGCGCTAGAAGATGGGGCAGACCCAAACTCAGGTGGGAGGATTAGACTTAAGCTTGACATGTCGGAGCTTCACTTGTCGGAGGGCATGACCTAAGATAGGAAAGGGTGGAGAGATAAGATTAGGATCTGCGGCTAGTTTTTGGCTTGGGGCTTTGTGGGCTTAGGTAGTTTTTTGGGTAGGTTAGGCTCCTAGGCGCCTCGTTGTTGCTTTTCCGTAGTTTAGGCCCCGTGCGTTGCTTTGCTTACCGTAGTTTAGGCCCCGTGCGTTTACTTTTGCTATGCTCGTGCCGTTTAGGCTTTCCTGCTTTTTCTTGCACTGCTTTTGCTTTTGGTGCCCTATTTTTGCCTTGCCTTAGCTTTAGGCCCGTGCGGCGTTTTGCTTTGCTCTTTGTTTGCTCTCTTATGTCTGCCTGCTTTCTATGCGTTTTTCTTTGCTGCCTTGCCTTGTTTTGCATGCTTTTTTCCTACTTGTGCTTGTTGTTTACGGTCTTATGCTCTATTTTCTTTTCTTCCTCACCCGCACACCTGCACTTGCTGGAGGTTTCGTTGGAAGAAGTCTCTCTACTCTCGGGTTTATCCTGAGGTAAGAGTATGATCTGTATACATTTATACCTCCTCATACTCCGTCCCGGTGGGATTAGGTATGTTGTTGTTGTTAACAAGAAAATAGACAATACCCGTAGACCGTAGTATTTATTTTGGATGTAAAGGCTAATGAATTGGAGTTATCCAAAATGGGTCCGTATTTGGTTACTAGATACGGCCCACCATGTGGCATCTAAAACCTTACTTGTTTGTCCAAACATGAATCATCGGAGAGAGAATGTGTGTGTACAAAAGTGGGATGTTTAAGGTGAGAGTGATAGGAAGACAAATGTAGTAATAGTTTAAGGTGAGAGTGATAGGAAAACAAATGTGATAATAAATCTAAGAGCATCTCCAACGTTGTGATGTGGCATCGTTCAAAAGAAAATAGGTAGCCCACCTGGCAAGAGTTCAACCCATTGTGGGAAGTCCAACTCATCATTCGTTTAAATTGCGTATGTTTATGAACAATTGGTATTTAAACGGTACGGCTGTCCTCACAATTGCATTTTACCTATAAATGAAATTTGGTAGTTTTAAATACGTAGTATTGTTTTTAGTGGAGATAGTGGAGCAAACCATCAGCACTGTTATGCTCTACTTTTTTTATTTAAATGGGGGTTTTGATAAATCAGATGTATAAACTATCTTAAATAGTTACGTATCTTTACAAATACACATTTTGTATAAAGAAACTACTCTATTTACTCATGGTACAGATTGGATAAAATGTGTTCAGCAAAGAGAAATACACTGTTAGCATTATATCTAATCAAACATTGCAAATATAATTTGTGGCTATAGATATCAGAACTTGAATGTTAATTGACTATGGTTATATTTTTGTAAATTTTCAATTGTATCTTTTAATATATAGTAATTAATTTATGATAAATAAGATGATGTGGAAATGTGTTAAACCATGTAAGGTCCAATGCATTGTGGGTATTTTTGTATTAATTATGAGACGCTGACGTGGCGTCGTATTAAACCCAAAAAAGCTCGATGCATTGTGAATGCCCTAAGTGGAACACTGAAATAAAAATATTGTACTAACAAGTCATACACCATATAAATGTGATTGATATTTCAAAACTTGTATTAAACTATATCTCTATTACCCCCAGTGAATCAATGATAAGTGTTATTGGACGTAACTTTAGATATAATTTGGAATATGTATAAGTCATTTTTGGTTATAACAATGAAATTTGCAACATTGTGATCAAATATTTACGACTTAACTTAACTTAGTGACATATTACTAAAATAAGACTATTTATTTTAAATGTCAAGACTACATTCTCTCACATACAACACAGCTCTTACATATTTTTTACACAATTGTCTGCCTCTTTATTTTCAGTTCTATACTTCTAGTTTCGTACACATCGCAACTGAAATTTATTACGAAATGATTTTATAAACCTTAAAGTTTAAGAATTTTTTTTATATAATTTATATGAGTAGCAAAATTGATCTCAAATGAAAGAAGATTAAATATTAAGATTTCCGATATAAATTGTTTAATAATTTTAGTTATTACTTTGTATATCTATATCTATATCTATATCTGTAACACCCCAACCCGACAAGGGTAGAAGTGTCACATTCTTGTGTCATATCAGAACATACAAATAAAATATTTACAAACGGAAACCTTAAAAATGAAGTATCAAATCATATAAACAATTGACTGACGAAGGAATAAAATATCCAAATGAAATGAAATATCAAAACAAAAACTCTTCAAAGTAAGTCCAAATAATAAGGTAACTAGGGTTGGTCCACTCAGATAATCCAACTCTCAGCCCATCAAAGCCCATCTTCAAACCTAAAACCTGCCGCAAGAAAAGAAATGCGGCTGAGCTTAAAAAGCCCAGTGAACAGATATAACAAAACGAAAGCTAAACAAAAGCAGAAACGAAATGAAACAAAGGAAACTGATAACAAGATCGCAGCGAAAAGAGAACAATGAGTCAAAGGGAACCCTGCAGAACACAATTATACAGATATCCAAAAAGAACAGATAACAGGGAAAATGAAGCAAAGCAAAGCATCGAGGACATATAAACAAGCACTTACAAACCAGGCATACAAGTACTGAAACATAAGCATAGCAGACGTCGTATCCATGCAACATATATATGGCATACAATCAATTCAGGAAAATCAGAAGACATACAAGTCAAAAGGAAATCTAAAGGCAAGCGGAAGCAATTAATTAGTAAGTGAGCATGGAAATCACACAGGTCAAAAACCCTTAGTTGAAAACATAACTAGTATCATAACAGCGGTCAAAACATAGCAGTCACACGTAACAAGTAGGAATACAGTATCAGCATTATAATTAAATGAACTGGGGACATAACAGGGCAATTAAACAAGTTAACAAGCCAGACGTCATAAGTTGAACTATTTAACCAATCAAACAGTAGCATAGACAGAGATGTAAACATGGCAGGTCAACAACAAATAGATAAAGATACAACGGATAGTCATAGTCCACGAGATTAACTGAACGAAGTATACATGATAAACAGACAGAAACTATCGATTACACATTGGCATGGTCACCAGACAATTCAGAGGTTCACATAATAGTGAGATCACATATCATCAGATGAAAACAGGTAACTCAGATAACCGCATATTAATCACATCATAGCAGGATAATCAGTAGTCACATAAAACATAAATAGCATAACAAATCAGATAAACACATAATAACCCGGTACGTGAATGGAACGATAGTCTGAAATAACGGAATGAGAGTGTGACAGATCAAAGAAATGGAATATATATATCTTGGTAGTTGAGTGAGTACTGAGTAATGAACAATTAACGTAGCATATGGTGCGTTGGGGAATACAAAAGGTACAATATAGGTATATCAAAGGTGTAAGGGTTGTCAGAAATCTACCACGAGCCCGGAACATATCATATCATAAGTAACCATTGTATTCGGAGGGGTGACCTCGGAATACCATACATAATAGGAGGGGAGACCTCAGTAACAAATGGAGTAGCTAGCTCCCGGAATGTGAAGACGCGTACTGCACACGACATCATTCACCATATAAATCATATCATATCATATTAAATCCATTAATATCATATCATATCTAGGATGCATCCATACTCCCCCCGGAAACATAGTGGCCAAATCATATACATATAGTGAGCTCATAATCATATCATAATGGGGACGGTGTGCAACATCACTCGTGCACACTGGAGTCATGCCATTGGTGCATCAATGACACGGTCATGTTACCTTCATGACTAGGAACACATATTTGGCTCGGGTATCAAACTGACGGGTCAAAGCATAATCATATCATATCATAAGGGTTCATATCAAAGGTTCAGAAGTCAAAGGTGCATATCAGATTTCCATAACATAAGTTCATAATCAAAGGTTCATAATCAGATGGTTCATAATCATAAGGTTCATAATCAGAAGTTCAGAATCATAACAAACGAATATCATAGCGAACAGAATCATATCAAAGGATTATGTCGGAATCATATCAAATAGATCATAGCATAAGGAAATCATAGCAAAGGAATATCATAAGTGAAGCAAAGTCAAGGATCGAAAAGTTATGAGAAATCCCTACTGAAAAGGGATAGAATATTTGTACCTCAATCGAAGCAAGAAAAATAGAAATGTAAGTCACACGATGAATCAATCCCGCCGTCCGGAACCTATGAATTAAATAACGCTTATTAAGATCGGATTACTCATTTTAGACGGCTTTCCATTTTTAGCAGGTTCCCACTTTTAGTAACTTTCCATTTTTAGGTAAATTTCTATTTTAGGCAGGTTTCCGTAATTAGCTGATTTCCATAATTAAGTAACTTTCCAAAAGTAATTCTTCATATTTTAATAAGTTTAGGTTACAATTGCTAATTAAAGGAAATTAAATCTAATAATAATAATTTTCATTGTTTAGGGTTTAAAATGTAAATAATCTAAAATTATGGTTTTAAAGTGTAAAAATATCAAAGTCTAAAGTTCCAAGTGACAAGTAACTAAACTTCAAAATTCAATATTATCTTTATGATAGTGCAAGGTTGATTTTGTCAATTTATAAAAGTTGGGGATTGCATGCGACACTTATCAAAGCTTAGGGGTTCAAATGTAAATTTAGTTTTAATAAAATCTATGCTACGTGATACATAAAATTCCATATACAAGTTTTGAACTCAGATTAATACTTACGTCATTTACATCACACCAAAAATACAAATGCATGCATGATTGATTATTTAATGTGATATGTGAAATTCTCTAAATGAGTTCTCTTATTAACGCCACAAAAAAAACATGTATGATCATATATAAAAGTTATACTTTACTTGACATGGTTAGTCTTCCATTTATATATTATACAAGGCAACTCCTTTAGACGAATCAAGAGGATACCAAAACGGATGACCCGAAATCGCTACACATAATTATGATATTATTGTGACATGTTGATATCGTGCTAAAGTAGATTCAAAACTGATAGTTCATGTGTCCATTTCCAGTTGAGCCATATCATAATTTTATGTGACCAAAAGTGTTATCCATTATGTGTAGTTCAACTCGTGTATAAATGTATTCGAAGGGAAAAGTGAACACACGACCATAAATCAAGAAACGAAAGAAAGAAGCGAGTTGAGATGATGAGACTTTACCCTTTTAGGCGTGTAGGGAGGTATGACGCGAATTCGAAGAAACCAAGAAAACAACGATCAGTCTCTAGTTGGCTTAGGCACCCACGACAGCAGCTCCTCAACCCACAACCAGCTTCCTTAATTGGTTTAGACAAACCCACGAAAGGAACCCAAGCAGCCTCCCTTTACGACACCTTACGAACCTCCCTTGATCCTCCTTTGGTCTAGTAAACCCACGACAGCATCAAGCAAAACTCGCGACTAACCTTCTTGAGCCAATCTTGATCACAACTACTTGGACACTCTAGGTGTCGACATCAGTGCAGGAAAAAAAGTATAAACCGTCCCTTTTTCTTGCTGAGAGAACTAGGGTTTTTTTTTGTTATTTGCGAGAAGATAAGGAAAATGTCAAATGGAAATTTAGAATATAATTATGGAAAATTGAATGGGGCGTTTTTAGATGGGTAATAGGCGTGGATTATGGCCGAGTTAGGAGGGCAAATTGGTTGATCAAATCAATGTTAATTTTGTTTCCATATCTAATTAAATGTTAGTCACATTATTTAGTTTAATATGTTGTAGTTTGAAAACACAATGATCAAAATAACAATATAATGTGTGATGTTTATATTTTAGCTACAAGTATAATTGACTCATTAATATTTTGCATACACCATTTATGAGTTAAGTGTCAATACATAATTAACGAGCTTGACATAATTTACGTATCTCGCAATTATTAAACTTGAAGGGTAAATTAGTCATTTAACACGCTTGCGGTTTTTTTTTTGGGTTTTACAATATCTATACTACTTATAAAGCATGAATGGCCTTCTCTCCTAATTAATATTTTAAGACAACCATTAATACAATTTTAAGCAAATACAACTCATCAAACATAAATTACAAGCATGTTAAGCACAAATAATTCTCATCTTAAAACACTATTTCTTATTTACAATTAATATACCCCGTCACCAATAAATACAAATCACTAAGCACAATGTACACACAAATGTAGCACACATAAAACTAAAAAAAAAATATTGTAACACATACAACTAATACGCAATTTAATTCACATCTTCATCAAAATATACAACAATTTAACCCCAATGTACAATCAAATCAAGCTAATAAGCCAAGCACTAAAAAATAAATCCCTTAGGCTGTGATCGATCGGTTTGGTCGCCGATGTGCCCGCATGAGGGTCAAACTTGGTCGGTCGGCTCCAAAAATTAACGAAGGGTTCGCCCCTTCAACCGATAACTCTCGGATATTTTTGTGAGACTAACCACTTAAACTCGAGTTACCACAAGATAACCGAACCAAGTGGGTTTAACCAAGACTATCATAAGCACAAGAAAGTCTAACAAAAAAAAAGAAAAAAGAAAAAGACAAATCAAACTTATTCTCTACAGCGAGCAACAAGATCAAACCACTCCCCATCTCACAATCCTATCTAACAAAAGCTTCACAACATAAAATAATAATAATAATAATAATAATAATCTCAGACTGTGTTATCTCTTATACAAATCTTAAAATACTATTTTTAGCTTGAACATCAAACCCATCATTGATCTTAAAAAGAAACAAAACATCTAAGTCACGCCTACCCAAGACTTTTGCCTGTTACAAAGATCTTGATGCCAAAATCTGTGGGACACTACTAACGAGAACAAAAGTCATAGAGTGTGTTTGAGTGCTTGGTTATCTTTAACAGATTGAATTATGGGTTTTTGTTCGAACTAAACAGAAAGAGAAGAAGAAAGTTTGTGTTAGGAGGCTCCAGTTTTCGAGTTATAACGTGGGAGACGTTTGTGATGTATGGAGAAATAAGGATGGAAGTATTGACTGCAATGGTGAAATGAAGAGAGATGGGGTCGTGTGATTGTTTAAAAAGTTATTTGGGTTAGCTATTTCTTGGTATTAATATACTTATAAAAGTACAGTTGTTAATTTGGGCTGGTAGCATTTTTTAATCCGAAAATATGGTTAGTTTATGGTTAATTAATTTTATTTTATGGTATAGGGTTGTTTTGGGCTATAAATTTTTGACATAAATTTTGGATTTGGACTAAATAATTTTTACGGGGTTTGACTATCTTTTTGGGATACCTTTGTGCTATGGTTAGGAGTTATTTTTCGAGATCACGTTTCGTCACGAGATCCTTATGCTTCATGATATTGAGAAATTTTGGTCATTTAATTGGTTTGATAAATCACGAGGTCGCGTACTTATTTGACTTCATGAGTCGAGATGGTTGGTTGGTTGCATGATTCGCGAAGTTGTTTTAATTTAAATTATCATTATTTGTACGGTTATTGTTAAAAAAAACTTGTAATAAAACAAAATTTGCTTGCCGCAAAATATAGTCATAGAGTATATGTCGCTGCATCGCGCGGGTACCATGCTAGTATTGTATAAAGTGTGTAGATGTTTTATAAAAGACATAAATAAAATTAAAAAATTCCTAATTGAATCTTGTAATAAATTCATAGTAACTTCGTAATAAATCCGTATGATAAAATTCAAAAGAATGAGGAGAGTTATTTTACATACCAAAATTTTCTTACATATCAAGGGACTCATCTTCACCATCCATTTAAAAAGAAATCAATGACTGAGATTAAAAGCATTTTATTATTTCACCTATTTTTTATAATTTAAATCTCTTAAACCGTTAATCGTTAAGTGAAAATATTTACACCATCGCGAAGAGCATTTAATTATCTTTCTATAGACGGGCACTTTGATATACTTTCGAAAAAAGAAAAAAAAATCGTTTTTTTCACGTTTTTTTGTTATTTTTTTCGTTTTTTTACATTACTGAAATTTACATAAAAAAATCATATATGATAAAACACTAAATTGAATATCACATGTGATATTAGTGTTAAATCATATATGATATGTAATATCACATGTGATATTATATGTAATATCATATATGATATTACACTAATATCACATGTGATATTACATATCATATATGATATTACACTAATATCACATATGATATTCAAATTAGTGTTTTATCATATATGATTTTTCAATGCAAATTTCAGTAACGTAAAAAAACGAAAAAACCTAAAAAAAAAAACCGTGAAAAATACGAAAATTTTTTTTTGTCGAAAGTATATCAAAGTGCCTATCTATAGAAAGATAATTAAATGCTCGTCGCAATGATATATTTTTTTTCGCTTAACGATTAACGGTTTGAAAGATATTAATATTTGAAAAAAAAATGATGAAAGTGGGTTTTTAAAATTATTGGGATTAATCTCATCCATTAGATCAAATAAAAATGGAGGATGGAGATTGATCCCTTGGTATGTAAATAATCTTTTGTCCTCAAATGATCTTTTATCCAAAAGAATATGAGCATAAGGAATATATGGTAATTATAATAAGGACAGAGAAATTGTGTTTGGAGTAGGGGTGAAAACGAGTCGAGCCGAGCCCGAGCCTGCCAGAGCTCGGCTCGTTTATATATAAAAAGCTCGAGCTCGAGCTCGTTTCGAGCCTCACATTTTGAGCTTGAGCTCGGCTAGGGCTCGACTAATTTATATGATGTGTAGAAAAAAACAAAGTTTAAATGGAGCTTGGCTCGTTAACACAAGGCTCGAGCTCGGCTCGTTAACACAAAGTTGAGCTCGTTAACATGGTTATACGTCTAGAAAATATGAATACGTATATATTTCTAGGGCTTGTTTAGGCTCGCGAGCTTAAACGAGCTTTTTGTATAGAGCTCGGGCTCGAGCTCAATTATTGAATGAGCCCAATCTTAAGCTCGAGCTCATTTAGGCTCGGCTTCTTCGAACTTTTTATCGATCCGATCCTGAGTTTTTCACGAACGGCTCGACTCATTTTCAACCTTAGTTAGGAGAAAGAAATTGTGTCATGGAGAAATGTACTTAAGGGGACATAAAAGTATGATAAACAAAAGCTTGTCAGAAAAGAGAAACCATTAATTAATTTCGTATTATTTTGTAGTATTTCACAATTAATTTCCAATATATCATTTATTTTGTTCTTTTATGTTTTTCAAGTTAAAAAAGAAAAAATCATTTATTTTGTTCTTTTATATTTTTTAAGTTAAAAAAGAAAAAATCTTCCATTAATAAAAGATTACGATATTTGCGAAAAAAATTGTAGATAAAACTTTAACAAAAAGTAACAAAATGGAGAAGAAATTGAAGAGTATTAAAAATAGTTTATTGGTATAATTTGTTTGATGAAAACTTTATACTTTTATATATATATATGTGAGATCAAAAGACGATTGTTGTGTAATTTGCATGAAGAAAAGTATTTTTTTCGGCCAATGACATAATTGACAATTCGCATTTCAAGTGAAGACAATCTCATCATTTCACAAAAAAAAATTATTTAAGCAATATGATATAAAATTAAGTCAAATTAAAAATAAATGTTATAGTTGTTCATAGTTTTTCAAATGTCTCTTATAATATCATGCACATGTTATATTCTATGTAGTAAAGAAAGATTTAAAATCATTTGAGAACAAAAGATTTTTTATATATCAAGGGATCAATTTTCACATTTTATTTTTATTTGATCTAATAGATGAGATTGATTCCAACAATTTTAAAAACTCATTTTCATCATTTTTTTTTTCAAATATTTATATCTTTCAAACCGTTAATCGTTAAGCGAAAAAAAAATATCATTGCGACGAGCATTTAATTCTCTTTCTATAAATAGGTACTTTGATATATTTTCGACAACTTTTTTTTTTCTTTCGACAATTTTTTTTTTTTTTTTTTTTTTTTTTGTATTTTTCGCGTTTTTTTTTTAAAGTTTTTTCGTTTTTTTTACGTTACTGAAATTTGCATTAAAAAAATCATATATAATTAAACACTAATTTGAATATCACATGTGATATTAGTGTTAAATCATATATGATATGTAATATCACATGTGATATTAGTGTAAAATCACATATGATATACATATCATATCACATGTGATATTACATATCATATATGATTTAACACTAATATCACATGTTATATTCAATTTAGTGCTGAGGTTGTAAAAATCGCTAGGCGCTAGTGAGGCGGTCGGGTAGGGCCTAGCGATTAATGGGTTAGGCGGGGATTAATTAGATTGAAATTTTTATACACAAAACTTTAATATTAGATATTATATTATATTATATGTATAAGATAAGCATAGAGCATCAAAGTTCAAATATTTCAAGCGTTCAAATATAAACATAATACATAATTCTTCAAAGTTTAAAGTCAAACATAGATATTATTCGGTTTGTTGACCATTTTTAAGTGATCTTTGACCGGTTTTGTCCGATTAATCGGTTTGTTGACCCATTTTAAGCGATTTTGTCCGACTTTTAAGCAATTTTGTTGATCGATTTTGTCCGATTAATCGGTTTGTTGACCTATTTTTAAGCGATCTTTGACCAAACCGATTAAATAGGTCGATTATGATAAATCAATGCGCTTAGTGAGCGATCAGCGATTATATGGGGATTAATCGGCCGGCTGGCCCGATTTTTACAACAGAATCATATATGATATTTTTAATGCAAATTTCAGTAACGTTAAAAAAAGGGAAAAAAAGACGAAAAAATGATTTTTTTTTTTTTCTTTTTTCGAAAGTATATCAAAGTGCCCGTCTGTAGAAAGATAATTAAATGCTCGTCGCGGCTGTGTAAATATTTTCGCTTAACGATTAACGGTTTAAGAGATATTTATATTATAAAAAATAGGTGAAATAATAAAATGCTTTTAATCTCAGCAATTGATTTCTTTTTAGATGGATGGTAGAGATGAGTCTTTTAATATGTGAGAAAAGTTTGGTATGTAAATTCTCCTTATAAAGAAAAGGCTAGTTTTGGGAGTTGGAGATACGTTCAAGTTTCTAAGGCTACACACAGTTGCAAGTGATGCCTAACTATTACCATACCCCGTCACGCGCCACTCGCACTGTAGGAGGCAGCCCCCACACGCGACATACAAACCAAAGGAGAAATGGTGAGGAGCCTCACCTATCTAGTACCGAGGCAAAAAAGAGTGAACGGCCAATTTTTTATTTTATCTTTATTAATTACTATGTGGTGGTGGGTGGAGAACATATACTTGCATTAAAAAAAAAGCTTTTTTTAAACTTTACCATTTTATTACCTACAAATACTCCCAAACTTCAACATTTTTATGCACAATTCTCGTTTTATTTACTCTCATTCTATTTACTTTATTCTAAAAAGTGTCTCAACAAAACACTTCAAAAATTAAAACCCCAAAACGTCAACAAAAAAACGTCCAAACACCCAAATTTCTTTCTCGGTGCTACTCCGTCGACAAACTTTCGAGCCTCATCATTTGCTTACGAAAACCAACAATACCAAAATCCACCATTCATTGCTCCACAACAATGAGCACAATACGGAAACCCACAATACTCACGATACAATCCAAATATTGGCAGTTCTTCACAACCTTGGCGGATCTTCTTCACAACCTCAACCTCCACATATGTCTCTCATTCATCCGTTTAATATTAATGATATTCCGATGTACTCACCGCAATTTGAATCGTCTATAATTAATACCGTTGATGATGAGCAGGAAGCCGAAGAAGTCACGGCCCCAAAGAAGAAGCCATCAATGAGACGTCAAAAGAGGACGGTTAAAAATGACGAAGAAGTACGGTGTATTTCATGGAACCATGATTAAAAAAATTTGTGCAAAAGTTGGGTTTGTGCATCCGAAGATAGCGTCGTTGTTAAATGATGTTCGAACCTACGTTTCGTTCAACGGGAAATGGAAGAATATGCGTCCTAAAGTGGCTCAATATTATGGAGTCTACGATATGTCATGCGAGGGGGCGACACAAAGTGGAGCTGGAGACGGGGATTACACCAAATGGGCACTTGAAGAATATTGTGCTGAATATGAAGTACCTTTTACACTTCTTCATACGTGAGAGGTTTGTAAAAGATTCTTCGAAATGAAAGGAGGTGGAAGTTCCAAATTTTGAAAAAAGAGATACAAGTTATCGGGGTCTAGTTCGTTAATCACAATGCAGTCAGAAGAATGTAGTTTTAATCTCAATGTGAAAGCTGGAAATGAAGAGGACGAGGAGGTGCTATAAATTCGACGACCAATGGGCCAACAGGGATGACGATGTCGCCCTCTGATCTTCCCCTAGGCCAAACTCGTTAATGTCTGTTGGCCTTCCACTCACCATTATAATTTACCCACCTATGTTTATGACAACATATAACTGAAAAAACATTGCTAACAAAAAATATATTTCTTGATTTGATGTCGTTGAATCGCACGAACACCTTGTATATATCCAGTAACACAAAATTGTATCCACATGAAAATTAGAAAAGAAAAAAAGAGCCCTTATAATGGGCGCCAACCGAATAGCACAAATGCCTATAACGCGCAGATGGCAGTATCATGACTTGACGCCATACATGAACCTTTTAGTTGATAACATGCTCTCACCGTGTGCTCTTGCAAAATGCTATTTCATTGTTAAACACATACTTTATGTACAAAACATTCAATGTTTCAAAATGGAAAAACAAAAATATTAAATTAGCAAATATAGAAGTTGAAATTCTAATATATAAAAACATTACAATTAGTATTATGTTTTTATAATTACAATATCAAAATTCCACGTCACAAAAATCATAAACGTCGACGTGGCAAAAGCCTATCCAAGGAACTTCAACTTGACCTTTGCAATCATCCATTGGCCAAATAAACAAAGCAAAAAAGGGTCAAAATAAGGGGGTGTCTGGTAGTATGCATACTGGCATCTACAAGTTTTACCAGACAAAGTTTTATATACAACTTTTATGCACAACTTCAATTAACTACCAGTAGCCCATGCCCACCTGGCTACTAAGACAAGTCAAAACTTACAAGCTAGATATTTGGTTTATGGCAAACAAATTATGGCGTAGGTGGTGGCACTGGTGGAGGTGATGGTGGCTGCCTTATTTGGAAATAGTAATGGGAAGAGTTTGTAGCCGCTAGAGTGGGGAATCCTGATGATGCTGCTGTGAACATTGCGGCTGGGGTGTTAGTCTGACTATGCATTTGCATTGCCCAGTTGGAGGGTCCCTGTGAAGCCCCTCCCATGCTTCGTGTATTCGTTGCACCAACCTGAAATCATTCAACCTGTTTAGTACAAAAACCGCAAATGCACGTGCATTGGTACATAACTATATATAGGTCCTAAAATTTGGAAAACATGAAGTGAACTGTAATAAAACAAACATGTCATAAAACATAGTATTTTGATGTGCTTTTGTTGATTGAAGTTGTAAATTAGAGTATAAGATGTTTTAGTATTTGGAAAGTAGAAACGGACTTCAACTTAATGACAACAAAATCTAAAAACATGGTCATGACGATAGAAAAATGACACGTCTATAAACTCGGAGTGTAGAATGCAATTAGTTAGTGTACATAATAGTAAATCAAGATAGAGAAAGCATGTTATATATGTATATACGAGGATAACTTATACCTGATAACCGGGAAAGAAGGTGGGATATGATCTGGGATATGGCCATGATCGACCGTGCTCTGATATTACAGGAAGCCCTTTCAGTGCCATGGTAGCTGGGTTATCCGCCTATAACACAAGACCATCTTAGCTTTAAATAGGAATTCAACTATTTGATAAAGATAAATGGTCGGGACGGCCAAAGCGTCATTTGAGATTAATAGTTTCAAATAGTAAATCAAAATGAAGATAAATGCGAGAAGTAGTACGAGTTTCCGAACGGAACATGTTGGTGTACTAACTACCTGTAGTCTCCTAAGGTCATGCAAGCCATAATTTAAATGCGGGTGTCCCAAGTTCTCATTCCTAGTTGAACCTTTCCCAACGCCAGAAGGGGTTGAAATTCCCAAGTTTAAATCCAAATTGTGGCTGTTTCCTGCATCACATTGTACAAAAAATCAACTTCCTACTCATCATTATAAGTTCTACAAAATGACACCGTATATTGCAAGTGTAACATCACATACAAGTACGAGAGTATATAAAATTTACCGTATTGAGACGCAACAGTCTCCCCCACGTATGCACTAGCATCGGATCCGATAGCTGCCTTGTCGTAAGCCCTATTTTCAATAAAGTTAAAATTTGTTGGAAACAACTCAATTGAAATGTTTAGATTGTGGACTGATGAATAAAAAAAACTGCGATTCACGATCATTACTTCAGTGTGTCAAATAGCCTTATATACAGATACCTTCAATGCAAGCATTGTGGTATCCACCGGGACCTCAATCCCTAGTAGTTTTAACTTGTTCCCCAAACATTATGATTTGTTACACGTATTCACTCCGTTTAATAAATTTAAGACAACGCATTATGTAAAACCTAATAGAAATGACATTGTAACATTAAACATCAAGTATCTCACTTTTTGCCAAGAAATGGTGCCATTCGAGCTTCATATCCGTCAGATTTGTTCATGGGCACGCCTCGGTACTTTGAGCCTCCCCTCGAAAATCCATTGCCATGACGACGTAATATATGTACAAAATCTTCTTTCGAAAGATTCTTTATCGTCTATAACATAAGAAAAAAATAAACAAAATTTAATACCAAGACATTATATATTAACAACAGATTATCATTCATCAACTTCAAATGCAAACCTGATTCATATCCTCCTGATAATCACTAATATTGAAATTAATATCAGCATCAACACCACGAAACTTGATCGCCGCTCGATCATAAGCTCTGGATATCAAAATCAAAGTCTATTCCTAAGCTCAAAGAGTATAACAGATCAAATGTGACAAAAAAAATATAACAAAATTTGCATCAGATTGTATACCTAGCTGCAGCATGAGCAGTATCAAATCCACCTAAAGTCAAAACCAACATCAAATTTAGACATAGAACTAAAATAAAATAACAAATGTTTAGCCAAAAGAGGAAATATTCATTTCAGATATTGTTACCTAAATAGACCTGTTTCCCACAATCCCTACAACAAACAAAAAAGTACAATAATAAGAATGAAAACCTAGGTTCATAAATATCAACATTAAAGGGGGTGTTTGAAACGCAGATAATTAGAAACCCGTGTTTTGTAGTAATTTGTATACCGATCGAAAAAAAAAACTGATAATCAGAGTTTTCTCAAAGACAAATCCATTTTTCCAAAAACAAACTCTTGCAAATTATAAAGGGTGCTTGTTTAAGCTTGTTTTCGGGCTTACGTGTTTATGTGGTCTTAGCTGTTTCATAAGCTTATTGTTTCAAGCTTATTTTGAAACTTATAAGCTTATTTTAATTTCTTATTATGATATGTTTTACAAAAAGCAATCCCAAACACACCCTCTAAAACCTCTTTAATGTCTATATTTCTAACAAATGATCATTGTTTTAGATAAGTAAAAGTAACCGTAAGCAATCACGAATATTTTTAATAAAACTAACCAAATATGAGACTCCCATCTACCGGTTCTTCTATAAAAAGTAACACCTCTATACTGTGAGCTTCTAGACCTAGGTCCTCTCCTACTCTTCTTCCCCACTTGTACCACAGGCTTCATGTGTTGTACCTCAACCATTTCACCTTTACCTCGATACAACGAGTTCACATGCACCTCTTGACTCACTGGAAAAAGAGCCCGAGTCACCAACTCGGTCCGAGTCTGACTCGGTTGGTCCAAAACACCACTATCTCCCACTTTCAATATATCAAAGTTAAAGCAATGAATCTCATCTCCATCACCATCAGCAGACAGTGAATCATCTTCTTCTGCATTGACAAGTGATGAGTTTGTTGTGTTGGAGTCTTCTGCTTCATGTGGGATGTTTGTCATATGATGATCTTGGTCAGCAAAGGTTAGGTTGAGATCCAACATGTTTTCTTTTATGTTTTTTTGTTAAGAAGATGATGGGTTGGTCGGAGGGTGGCTGGGGTGAATCATTGGTGAGAGTTTGAGGCTGCCATTGGAGAGAGAGAGAGAGAGAGAGAGAGAGAGAATGAGATGGGACGTGTGAAGAGAGGAACATGCAAGTGCCTTTTTATCAAGAAACTCTTCTTCATGCTTCTCTTACCGGTTAAACAAGTTGCGGGTTCTTTGAAAATTAAATAAAATAAGATATTTTTCCCCACGAAAGTACGGGAAAAAATTTAACGTTTTGTAGCTAAAAAAAAAAAAATGCTAAATATTTTTAAAAAAGTATTAATGGGCATGCTTAACTTGTGTGCCTAAACATATGCCTAATCTTATGTGGCATCACTTTATTGGTGACAGTAGATGGACTTACTACTTCACAAACCAATAAAACACTTGTACATCAGTTTAGGCATAAAATTAATCATACAATTAGGTCCTCAAGTCATTTTCCTTTTACAAAATCATCCTATAAATGTGTCTACTCATAGAATGCTGACACTTGTTAAAACTGACGGTTTAGCTGCAGATAGAGAATGAGTGAGAAAAACTATATAATATTGTTGTGTGTGTAGGAGGAAATAGTAGGATGATGTAGCAAAGCTCAAAAAATAAAGCTTAACTGTAGATGCAAATAATTTCTCCCTATGCTAAACATGTTTAAGCTCTTTCAGACGCGCCAAATGACATCCTTCGAGCAACACTCGACATGAGTGAAAACGTGTTAGCCTAGCTTTATGTTTGATCCCAAGACCAAGCTTCAGCGTGATAGTAAGTGTGGGATAAAGTCGAACGCTGATAATAAATGTTATAGTAAATGCGTAATAAATGAGTTGCTGAGAATTGAACGAGGTTGGTGTATTTATACTACCTCAAGTATTGTACCTGACAATATAAGGAAGGGGTGAGCCGAGCTATCCCTAGCCTAGGTGCTAAGCGGCATGTCCACATGCGTGACAAGATCCCGCAATATCTGGATGTGGTGGCTCAGGTCTGGTCCTTAGCAATGACTGAGGGATAAAACAGGTTCATTGGGTAATAGATTGCTTACCTTCAATAAGTGGCAATTGCCATGTCATTTAGTTGTTTGTAGTTGTTTGGCCTAGCTGTCTTTCGGTCACGTGTCCTTCAGACACATGTAGTTTTTCAGTCGTCTGAACACGTTCCGTCCAAACATATACGTCATCATGTCCCCCAGTATTGCATTATCAATAGAGGACTGATGATGTAATACTTTAAAAAAAAAACTCTCATTTTTTCTTTTCTTTTTTATCGAAAGGCGTGGCACGTTGCCCCTATATGGGCTGGTTGATGCGACCAAACACCATTATTACGAATAAGTTAAAAAAAATCAATTTACTTGAGGAATCGAGATCGTGACACGTGTCTTGGGAGCGCTTATCGTGTGGTTCTGATTGCGCCACATCGTCGCCTGACACAACGCGACATTTTGTCTTCCTCCGTCTCCCCTATAAATAGTCCATCCCTTTCATTTTCACAGTTTTACTTTATGAAAATTAGAAGGGGGGTTGAATAATTTTACCGATTAAAGTTAAGTTTCAAAAAATTTGATTCAAGTTTATGTGTAATCTTCTGATGAAAAATATATATACACTTGATAACATCAAATGTATGTTATATATAACTATCATTTATCCCACGAATATTGCTCATTTATTGCAAGTTTATATATGAATTAATATTTATTAGTTTACTTTGGTCATTTTCAGTATTTATGGAGCAACTTCGGTAATGACATGGAAAACAATGAGATTTGAAGCATAATTGAAGAAACTGTATTAAACCTGCAAAGGGCATAAGGCGTATCCACTACTGGAGATACGCCGCATCAATACCTGTAAGATTTCACTAAGTATTGGAGAAATGGAAGACAAACGACGTATTTAACTCTAGTAATACACTGCAGTTAAAGCCCAAGTCAACCGTGAAAGAAATACGGCTTATAAAACTTTGGCCATACGCCATATTGAAGATCTTATCCCCAGTCCAAGATATCAGTATTTATGAAGGATACGGTGTATAACTATTTAATAATACACCATATTTAAAGATACGCTCGTATATGCTGGAAATATTCTTTCTTAGTCCCTATTCAAGATATCTGGAATACGCCCTAACGCTACCCGACACGTCGTATCGGTGCCCTGGACAGAATAGTGTAAATACAACACCCTCATACATGTTTTACATAAAACTTCCACCACCACAGCCGAGTTTCAAGCTTTGTTCTACCAATATTTCAGTCCCAAAAGTCGGTTGATCAAGAGGAGAAGGTGATGCAGGTTTTACTGACCAGGTCTTAATATTTATAGTGTCTCGCTATACCTATGGTCTACCCTAGTGCACTAACGGGCAGTGTACCCCGGTCGCAAGTAGTGTAGTAAATGGTAAAGCTAAGGTCGTCCCAAGAGCTATGTGTTTTGGATTATTACTAAGTCTAGTGTCACAGAATAATAATGGTTTCGACAGGGATTTAATTAATTAAACTACTAATGCAGAATAAAATAAAAGCAGATAAATGGATAAAGGGAAATCAATAGAGGAATAGTGGTGCTAACCTAGCCAATCCTCCTAGCTAGTTATGTCTACGTCTACCTACTTCCAATTACTTCAGGTGGGATCAAATTCGAGAGGACAACATTTGGTCAATTCGCCCTAACCTATCAGCACCGTCATAAGTCCTGTTGTTCCTGGTCCCCTAAGCCAAGTCATTAAGTGCCGCTACATGCTAGATTCATAATAGTGAGTGCCCGGTCGTTAGGAACTTAGACACTACACCCCCCAATTCTTAAGTTCATCCAAACGATATGTGATTAGTTGGTCAAATCGCACAAGTAGAAAGGGTCGTCAGTTGGTTATATCTTACCCTTCCCGTCTTAGTCCGCTCACCTAGGGTCAGTTGGTCATATCTCTTAGGCAATTGGCCTCTACCACCATTCAAAACTACTGAACCAAGGGTGACTACCGATGAACAATGCATGCATACACTTAGAAATAATTGTACGGAAGTAAACGTAAACGCAAACAAAACAATTAAGGAATCATAACTAGGGTAGCACCAAAGGGTGCTTAGCCGCTCATATTAATCATGCAAATCAATTCAATATTCAAAGGTCCGAAATACATGAATTGAAAGTAAAAGAAATATAAAACGCTAATGCTTATCGTAATGGAGTGACTTCTCCCTTGGAAACAGCTCCGTATGCTCCCCTAGACCTGCCTTGAGCTTTTTCCCACGTTCTCAGAGTGTTGTGTGTGGAATGGGATGATTAGAAATGCTGGAATTCGTGGGGTATTTATAGGCCAGATCTGGGTTACGGCGTAACCAATATAGGAGTTACGCCGTAACCTTCTATTTCTTTGTAAGTGCACTAGATCTGCTAGTTACGGCGTAACCTTATTAGTGGTTACGCCGTAGTCTTCAATAAACTCGGTTACGTCGTAAGTTATGCAGTAGTTACGGCGTAAGTATCAGCGGCGTGGAACCTCATTTGACCTAATGGAGTTACGTCGTAACCTTTGGGAAGAGTTACGCCGTAACCTCTTGATAAGTTGGTATTCTGGGTCACGCAATAGTTACGGCGTAATGCGAGAGAGGAGTTACGCCGTAACTTCTTCAAAATAGCATACTGTGATAAATCTTTAGTTATGTTTCCATTTTCGCGTCTCTTTAGCTCCAATGCTCGTAATTTACCTGAAAGTGGAAAACAAGCGTAAATCCATATAAATTACATAAATAACGAGCATTATCGGGGGAAATTGACACTTAATATTCAGGACTATTTGATGTTATCAAATATCCCCCCACTTAAACTCTACTTGCCCTCAAGTAGACCTTATTAGATAGATTCCTAAAAAGATATCTCCCAAAATCTAGAAAATATGAGTTTACAAATCCCTTATGCTAGAATAAAACAAAGCCGAACACCTCACGAAAGGGGAACAAACACTCAAATCTCTCAACTATTCTAAGTGTCAATTTCGGAGTGATCACTCAATCGCATAGTCATAGCATGTATTCTATCATAAGCTTGGCGGTTACACAAATCTCCACCACTAGAGTTAAGGGCTAAACAATTCTCGAAGGCAATATGGGTAGACACGACAAAGGTTAAGGGGTGACTTGTCATTACTAACATGTCACGGCGAAGTGGATAAAATCAATGATACATGACCAAATCCATGGCCAAGACACCAAAGATCGCTGCATCACCTAGACACGCTTCATGACTAAAGGGTAGGATAAGACATGGGATATATAATTGGTGTAAAATAAAAAACAAGCAGGTAGTCTAAATCTATAACCAAGTCATCACCACTTACCTTCCGCCCAAAGTTCAAGCTTAGAAGTCTAGAAACCGGATCATGAAATGCAAGGTAGATGTGTCATTAGAGGACGTCGTGATGGGCACACTACCTTTTCTTCTTCTGGTGGCATAACTACCAACTCCAATCTTCAAATGTGACCGAGGTGGCCTCCTATCAATAAAGCTCATACTACAGTGCTTATAACATCGCACTTTACAATATCATAACTCAATCAACTCTTTTTTTTTTTTTTTTTTTTTTCGAATCATTTTTTTTTCAACATAACATAATAACATAACATCCCCCCACTTGAGATGGGAATTCAGGGGGTCTTCAATGATCTTCATAAATGTTGTCGATGAAAGCATAATTTCCAAACCTTTCCACTCGAACCTTGAACTTAGGCAAATGATGACTTCCCAATCACAAATAAAGACTACAGGGTAGGCTAAGGTGTAAAGATGTAACGAAACAATATATTGGGTTGACAAAATGAAATGAATGGCTCAAAAAGGGTGTATCTAGGGGTATCTTGCACTAAAGGTGAGTGCAACAAAAGGGTTTCACATGGGGGTCGAAAAGTCGAGGTGACTAATCGATAGACTCACAATGGTAGGCTGTTTGGGTGATAATCCTATAATATTGCCTTCTAAAACTGAAAAGTCCAAATACATCGAGCTAGCTCAACATACCTCGTCTATGGTCTCGAAATGATGTAAAGGCCAAGTTCTAAAGTTTACAAGCTACCGACGCACTCATAATTTGGTGGATTTGGGGTAAAATATTGGAAACGGATAAGGCTAATCTCACCATGTAATGTCAAGGGTTGTATGTGCTCGGCTAAGGTCTAATCTAGTTAGGTTAGGAAAAACATGTCAAAATTTTAAAAATGGCATAATTTTTCAAAATAAACTAGAAAAATGAGGGCGAAATAAAGTTCAAGAGATAATTCTACTCCCGTCCCCCCACTTGAATTGTACAAAGTCCCTTTTGTACCAGGCATTAAAATAAAGGTGAAGAGAAAGGTAGAATTAGAGCGAGAACTTCCATGAAATTTGCTCCTTAAAGAAGAAGGCCCATGAAAAAGAACCGTGCCTTCGTTTAAGCGTCATGAACAAACTTCAATCCCTGAAATCACAATACCGACAAGCATAATTCTAAAAAGAAAAAATGAAAAACGAAAAACAAACCTAACTCACTTTCGTAGGAATCACGGTTGCATTTAGCCTATGCAACAAGCCTTTTAAACCACTTGGTGTCCCAAGTGGACGAGTGAAGTCTCGTGAGGGTTTACAGGGAACACACCCACAAAGTTCATTTAAAAACTAATACAAGGTTACTGTGTTTTAAAATGAAAGAATTAAATCAGAGGAAAGTTACGTCGTAACTCCTATGAGGGAGTTACGCCGTAACTCGCAAAACCTGGTATGAGCTGTAAAGCGAGTAGTTACGGCGTAACCGCTGAGATGGTATTACGCCGTAATTGGTAACGCGTCAAGAATTCTGCTGCTCAAATATTGGTTACGGCGTAATCACCAAGATGAGTTAAGCCGTAACTTTGTTCAGATCAGCAACTGCAGTAATTAGTTCCTCGTTTGCTGCAAAAATGGTTAGAAAACACTAAACCCAAAAAAAAAAAAAAAAAAAAAAACAAAAGAAAGGGATAATTCGGGTTGTCTCCCAAAAGAGCACTTTTCTTTATTAACGAGTCTTTAAGTTAGACTCAGAGCCGCGGGGCTTCTATGGGGGCCTTTGGACATCCCCGACTTCTTCCATGTCTTTCATTAAGTTGCGCCTAACCCATCCGACATTTATGGCAGTGCGGAGATATTCTTTGGTTTCAATTTTCCGGATCTTGCAAAATTTTTCTTCAGGCCCCAAATGGTATCGCGTAAACTCAAATTTTTCAGCTATAATAGGTGGCGGCCTCTTAAATGGGATGCTAAGAAGCTTGCATCTTCTTCTCTCGTGTACTTCATCATCTGGGTCAATGAAACCGTCTTCGCCTTGTAACTCGAGATAATCGAAATTACCATCGTCGGAATCGGTATCTTCAAGTTGGTTGAGTATTTGCTTGCATTCTTCATTTTCGACCTTAGACGAACCCTTGGTGTCTTCTTCTAGTTTTTTATGGTGAACATCGTTGTTAGGTTGATCTTTACTCATACACCCTTCCCAGATTTTCTTTTTAGTTAACGCGTCAATTTTTCTGTATTTGATTTTAACCCAATCGTTGAATCCGAGATCATCTGGCCAAGGCAGTTCTGTTATTTCAGAATCATTAGTTGAAGTCCAAAGGAATTCATCTTCCCCAGCTCTCTCAATGCTGCTTCCTCCATCACATTCATACTCAAAAGGGTTGCAGGAAGCCCAAACTTTTCCGTCGCTGGTTTTAATTTGTTCGCACCAATGATTTCGAACTCCTTCGTCATCGTCATCTTCAGAAGGAATATCATCGAGGGGCTTAATGGTTTTTCCCCGAAGAATGTGTTTCTCATATTTGAGTTCCAGATTTCTGAACAAAGTTGAATTAATTATCGCGTCCCCGAATCTTATCGAATACCAATCACTGAATGACAGATTTCCAAAATCAACGTCGTGCCTCCCAGATTCGTGTGGGCATATCCAAACTTCATTCTTCTCATTACCTCCTCCGTTGCAATAGTCACGAAAAGGATTGCACGTTGGCCAAGCTTGAGTAATCTCATCTTCTATGATGAGTAAGGGTTTGCAGTAGTGCTTAATGGGTGGTCCTACCACTTCGTTAATCGAGAACTTGGCTAACCTTTCTTCGTCATTTAGTGTAGTCCACTTGTATCTGTCATCTTTTATCCTTTCTTTATCAACACTACCATCGCAGGTTTTCCGAGGATCACATGAGGCCGACAAGCTGTAGCATTCTCCATCGTCAATTGCAATAGCCTTACACCAATGACTTCTTCTTTTAGGGTTGTCGTCCTTGTTCCCCGTGTCCTTGCTTGAATTTGAGTTACGCCGTAACTCTGAGGTGTGATTACGGCGTAACTCACTTTTTCCATCAGTATTGGACTCATCAGAGTACTTGTTGTTATCAGAGAATACAGCCTTACATGTAGTGGATTTGCTCTTTTGTTCTTCGTTTCTTCTTTGTACCTCGTCGCCAAGCTTTCCAATTAAAGTTTCCAAGTTTTTAAGTGCTAGGTCATGGGAAGAGAGGCTATTGTTTGTATTATCTTGGAAATTTTTAAGCCATTCCTCTTGCTCCTTTTGCCTCTTGGTAGTGTCCACAAGGTACTTGTTAATAATTTCCTCCAGGCTAGCTCTTCTCTCATTACTCTCATAATATGGTGGGGGTCCTCCACGAAACCCATTACGATTATCCCCGTAGAAAGGCCTATTCTCTCCATATTTAGCTTCCTCGATCGTATCTTCCTTGTCAAATTTAGGACAGTTTTTAGTCAAATGTCCCCCACCACATTTTTCGCAGCCGACTTGGATGACATGAACAGTTTCTTTGATTTTTAGCATATCTCTACCGAGATTTTCAATTTTACTGGCGATTGCTGCAATTCCGTCTAAACTTCCGCCTAGGTTTCTTTTGTTCCCACCGTCGTGCCATTTTTGAGAGTGATCCGCCATTTTTTGAATGGCTTCAATTACAGTGGTAGGAGTCATGTTCGGGATAGGTCCTTGATAGTCCAGCATTTGCCTTGTAGTTACGTTAATTCCTTTGTAGAAAATATTGACCTTCTGCTGGTTATTCATATCATTGGTATGACACTTATAAAGAAGATCGTTGTATCTGTCCCAAGCTTGATACAATGTTTCGTCGTCTTCTTGTTTGAAATTATGGATCTCCAAAAGCTGGTTAGAAATCTTCGATGGCGGGCAATATCTTTGGATAAAGTGTTTCTTTAGTAGCGCGCATGTATTAATTGCCCTGGCGGGCAATCTTTCGATCCATCTTCTATCTGCTCCAGTAAGAGTCATTGGGAATACCCTTAGCATAACAACATCATGAGACACACCCGGAATGTTGAAAAGGCTAGCGATGTATAGGACATTTTCAACGTGCTCATATGCGTCTTCGTCCATGTTTCCCTGAAAAATTGTTAGCGCGAAGCTCCCTCATAAATTGGTCTTTGATTTCGAAACGAACATCCGCTCTGATTGCCGGTCTTACGAGACCCGACCCTTGTTCCGCTCTTGTCAACGCCAAGTATTCCTCAAGAGTGAGGTCATCGATGTTAACAACTTCCATGATACCTGAAAGCTTGAAATATGATCGTGAGAAAAGTTTAAAAATGAAATGAAAGACTTAATATCAATCCTAATATAACTCCCCGGCAACGGCGCCAAAAACTTGATGCAGGTTTTACTGACCAGGTCTTAATATTTATAGTGTCTCGCTATACCTATGGTCTACCTTAGTGCACTAACGGGCAGTGTACCCGGTCGCGTGTAGTGTAGTAAATGGTAAAGCCGAGGTCGTCCCAAGAGCTATGTGTTTTAGATTATTACTAAGTCTAGTGTCATAGAATAATAATGGTTTCGATAGGGATTTAATTAATTAAACTTCTAATGCAGAATAAAATAAAAGCAGATAAATGGATAAAGGGAAATCAATAGAGGAATAGTGGTGCTAACCTAGTCAATCCTCCTAGCTAGTTATGTCTACGTCTACCTACTTCCAATTACTTCAGGTGGGGTCAAATATGAGAGGACAGTATTTGGTCAATTCGCCCTAACCTATCGGCAAAGATGCCACCACAGGAGAAATCAGGCGCACCGTCATAAGTCCTGGTGTTCTTGGTCCCCTAAGCCAAGTCATTAAGTACCGCTACATGCTAGATTCATAATAGTGAGTGCCTGGCCGTTAGGAACTTAGACACTACACCCCCCCCCCCAATTCTTAAGTTCATCCAAACGATATGTGATTAGTTGGTCAAATCGCACAAGTAGAAAGGGTCGTCAGTTGGTCATATCTTACCCTTCCCATCTCAGTCCGCTCACCTAGGGTCAGTTGGTCATATCTCCTAGGCAATTGGCCTCTACCTCCATTCAAAACTACCGAACCAAGGGTGACTACCGATGAACAATGCATGCGTACACTTAGAAATAATTGTACGGAAGTAAAGGTAAACGCAAACAAAAAAATTAATGAATCATAACTAGGCTAGCACAAAAGGGTGCTTAGCCGCTCATATTAATCATGAAAATCAATTCAATATTCAAAGGTACGAAATACATGAATTGAAAGTAAAATAAATATAAAACGCTAATGCTTATCGTAATGGAGTGACTTCTCCCTTGGAAACAGCTCCGTATGCTCCCCTAGACCTGCCTTGAGCTTTTTCCCACGTTCTCAGAGTGTTGTGTGTGGAATGGGATGATTAGAAATGCTGGAATTCGTGGGGTATTTATAGGCCAGATCTGGGTTACGGCGTAACCAATATAGGAGTTACGCCATAACCTTCTATTTCTTCGTAAATGCACTAGATCTGCTAGTTACGGCGTAACCTTATTAGTGGTTACGCCGTAGTCTTCAATAAACTCGGTTACGTCGTAAGTGATGCAGTAGTTACGGCGTAAGTATCAGCGACGTGGAACCTCATTTGACCTAATGGAGTTACGTCGTAACCTTTGGGAAGAGTTACGCCGTAACCTCTTGATAAATTGGTATTCTGGGTCACGCAATAGTTACGGCGTAATGCGAGAGAGGAGTTACGCCGTAACCTCTTGATAAATTGGTATTCTGGGTCACGCAATAGTTACGGCGTAATGCGAGAGAGGAGTTACGCCGTAACTTCTTCAAAATAGCATACTGTGATAAATCTTTAGTTATGTTTCCATTTCCGCGTCTCTTTAGCTCCAATGCTCGTAATTTACCTGAAAGTGGAAAACAATGGAAAACAAGCGTAAATCCATATAAATGATATAAATAACGAGCATTATCGGGGGAAATTGACACTTAATATTCATGACTGTTTGATGTTATCAAATATCCCCCCACTTGAACTCTACTTGCCCTCAAGTAGACCTTATTAGATAGATTCCTAATGCTAGAATAAAACAAAGCCGAACACCTCACGAAAGGGGAACAAACACTCAAATCTCTCAACTATTCTAAGTGTCAATTTCGGGGTGATCACTCAATCGCATAGTCATAGCATGTATTCTATCATAAGCTTGGTGGTTACACAAATCTCCACCACTAGAGTTAAAGGCTAAACAATTCTCGAAGGCAACATAAAACTTCCACCACCACAGCCGAGTTTCAAGCTTTGTTCTACCAAGATTTCAGTCCCAAAAGTCGGTTGATCAAGAGGAGAAGGTGATGCAGGTTTTACTGACCAGGTCTTAATATTTATAGTGTCTCGCTATACCTATGGTCTACCCTAGTGCACTAACGGGCTGTGTACCCGGTCGCGTGTAGTGTAGTAAATGGTAAAGCCGAGGTCGTCCCAAGAGCTATGTGTGTTGGATTATTACTAAGTCTAGTGTCACAGAATAATAATGGTTTCGATAGGGATTTAATTAATTAAACTACTAATGCAGAATAAAATAAAAGCAGATAAATGGATAAAGGGAAATCAATAGAGGAATAGTGGTGCTAACCTAGTCAATCCTCCTAGCTATTTATGTCTACGTCTACCTACTTCCAATTACTTCAGGTGGAGTCAAATTCAAGAGGACAGCATTTGGTCAATTCGCCCTAACCTATCAGCAAAGATGCCACCATAGGAGAAATCAGGCGCACCGTCATAAGTCCTGTTGTTCCTGGTCCCCTAAGCCAAGTCATTAAGTACCGCTACATGCTAGATTCATAATAGTGAGTGCCCGGCCGTTAGGAACTTAGACACTACACCCCCCAATTCTTAAGTTCATCCAAACGATAGGTGATCAGTTGGTCAAATTGCACAAGTAGAAAGGGTCGTCAGTTGGTCATATCTTACCCTTCCCGTCTAAGTCCGCTCACCTAGGGTCAGTTGGTCATATCTCCTAGGCAATTGGCCTCTACCGCCATTCAAAACTACCGAATCAAGGGTGACTACCAATGAACTATGCATGCATACACTTAGAAATAATTGCACGGAAGTAAAGGTAAACGCAAACAAAACAATTAAGGAATCATAACTAGGCTAGCACCAAAGGGTGCTTAGCCGCTCATATTAATCATGCAAATTAATTCAATATTCAAAGGTATGAAATACATGAATTGAAAGTAAAAGAAATATAAAACGCTAATGCTTATCGTAATGGAGTGACTTCTCCCTTGGAAACAGCTCTGTATGCTCCCCTAGACCTGCCTTGAGCTTTTTCCCACGTTCTCAGAGTGTTGTGTGTGGAATGTGATGATTAGAAATGCTGGAATTCGTGAGGTATTTATAGGCCAGATCTGGGTTACGGCGTAACCAATATAGGAGTTACGCCGTAACCTTCTATTTCTTCGTAAATGCACTAGATCTGCTAGTTACGGCGTAACCTTATTAGTGGTTACGCCATAGTCTTCAATAAACTCGGTTACGTCGTAAGTGATGCAGTAGTTACGACGTAAGTATCAGCGGCGTGGAACCTCATTTGACCTAATGGAGTTACGTCGTAACCTTTGGGAAGAGTTACGCCGTAACCTCTTGATAAGTTGGTATTCTGGGTCACGCAATAGTTACGGCGTAATGTGAGAGAGGAGTTACGCCGTAACTTCTTCAAAATAGCATACTGTGATAAATCTTTAGTTATGTTTCCATTTCCGCATCTCTTTAGCTCCAATGTTCGTAATTTACCAGAAAGTGGAAAACAAGCGTAAATCCATATAAATGATATAAATAACGAGCATTATCGGGGGAAATTGACACTTAATATTCAGGACTATTTGATGTTATCAGAAGGTCCCATACCGGAATACAAAGTGTATTCAATCAGTTTGCATGTTAATTACAGTATGTCTTTCATTTGCGAATCTTTTGTAATTTCCTTTGCATTTGCTACCTACATTATGGGCTAACACCATTTGGTGTTAGCCATGTTATGAATAATTTGCTCATGTTATTTCGTTTATAAAGATTTGATGCATTGTCTAGATTTGATGTTTATTGTCTAGATCATCATAGTGTAGCTCTTTAGCTAAGTAGGTAATCTGTATCACTATAGTCAGTATTCGTAAGATGGGGTAAAAAGCCGGATCATTAGTGCCCTTCCTTAGGACTTAAGGAGTAGGAACCCGAGGTTAGACATATAATGCCAAAACATTTAAGTTAGTATAGTGCTCTTCAATAAAGTGATCGCGTGAGAAGAGTAGGTTAAACCAGGACCAATGGGTTATCGTAGGTAAATCACATAGATTAGTTAACAACACTTCTTGCATGAATGTAACTAATTAGACCGATAAATTACTTTAGAAATATAGGTTGTTTTTGATATTTTAGAAAGTCTCCCCCTCAACATGTGCGTCATATGTTTGAAACTGCTTTAGCACATGGAGGCAAGAGGACTTAGAAATCTCATTTTAAGAATGAGGAATTCAATTCTTTGATCAACATTTGTTTTTCTAAAGATATCATCATCACTTCCCTTATCAAATCGAGTATTAAAAGGACTTAGTACTAAATATTTTGGGAAGGATGAGGTTTTCATATGATCGCTCCCCCTCAATTTGTGTATTGAGATTTGAAAGTGTTTTGCACATATTAGAGAGAACCTGCACTTAGAGATAAATCAATCACGTTTCAATTTTTTTAGGTTTGAGATAGATGCTCCCCCTTAACATGTGTATGGAAAATTTGAAATCGTTTGGCACATGTAGGGAGGAGTGTTTGTTATTATCTTTGTAAAACCACGTATTGAATTATCAGTTTATATCCAATTTAAATCACAAATTCTGCCCCGATCACAAATTTCAAATCCTTTGAGATATGTGATCTCTATTGATTTAAATTGTTTTTGAAAGCTTTTGAGGAGAATTATGACTTGCTTTTAAAACATTTAACTGATAAAGATCGAATTCAGAGACTTTAAGCTCCAATGATTAAACATGCTTAAGTATCTTATGAAAACACAACCTTAGCCTTGGTCTGGATCCAATTGTATAAAAACATTGTTCTTTTTTATTATCTAAAATTAGACCTTGCTCGACTACGTGCCAATTGTTTGAAAAGTAACTTTTTGATTTGATGGAAATCATTCTCCCCCTCAATCAATGACATAAGTTGTTGAATGATTGTTAGAGATTTTGACAAATGATAAGTCCAGATGATTTTCAAATATACAGTCTAAGTTATTTTCAAAGCAATTTTGTTTTCATTAGATGACAAATATTTTTCAGAAGAATACTTAGAAGGAAAAATATTTGTGATGGAAATATTTGTCTTTTTGGCAACAAACATTTGTTTTTAGAATCAGAGCATGAGGATTCAAAAATTAAATTAAGCATGGCTCTATTGTTTCATTTTAAAACAGGTTACTGCCTGAAATGACAAGAAACAACTATTTTTCTCCATCCCATTTTTTTTATGTACATTCGAACTTCATCTAAAGACCCGTGTCATTCTTTGAGTGACAAATCAAAGTCTGTAGATGTTATCGAAGATTAGAAATAGATGGGAAAACATAATTTTTGTGCTTTTTCAAAGATTTTATGATTTTTATGGATTTTTGAAATTTTATATTTTTCTATTTTCTTTTTGTGGGTTTTATAATTTTGTATTTTGCTTTTTGAATAAATATGTACAAGAGATGGATGAAGAAAAGCCTTTACTCCTCGTTTTCCTCTTGAAGACGTTTGAGTGTTTCCGGTTGTAGACTCTTTAGACCAAGTCATGGAAGGATAAACTCAAAACGCTCTCTAGGAAGAGCTTTGGTGAAGATGTCTGCTAACTGATATTCAGTGTTCACAAAATATAGTTCCACCACACCATTCTCCACTTGCTCCTTGATGAAGTGATGTCGAATGTCGATATGCTTTGCTCTTGAATGTTGAACGTTGTTGCATGAGAGAGCAATGGCACTCTTGTTATCACAGTACAGAGGGATTTTGTTGAATTCAAAGCCATAGTCAGATAATTGGGATCTCATCCATAGGATTTGAGCACAACAAGATGACATGGCTATGTATTCTGCCTCTGTAGAGGATATTGAGGTACTCATTTGTTTCTTCGAAGACCAGCTCACAAGCTTATCACCCAAAAACTGAGCACCTCCTGACGTGCTTCGACGTGTATCTTGACATCCTACATGGTAAGCATCTGCATAGGCTGTTAGTGACATACCGGTGTCTTTCGGGTACCAAAGACCCATGTTGATGGTTCCTTGGAGATACCGAAAGACCCGTTTAACCGCTTCAAGGTGCTTTTTGGTAGGCTTAGCCTGGTATCTAGCACACATGCATACAGCGAACAGAATGTCTGGTCTACTGGCGGTAAGGTACATCAGGGATCCAATCATACTGCGATATTTAGTTTGGTCAACCATGATCCCTGAGTGGTCCTCATCCAGTTTAGTACGCTCCACCATGGGAGATATCTTTACCAGAGCCGTTTGCTCATGGATTAGCCAATCCTTTTGTAACCATGGTGGATTGATAACCTATTGGTGTTACCATCTCAAAAACCATTTATTTCTTTTAAACTTTGTTTCAAAACATTTAGTACTTAACAAAAGTTTTTCAAAATCAGTAACTGGTTTAAAACTGCAAGCAGTACTTTGATTAAAGTAATGTTTGATCAGCAGTACTTTGAATAAAGTACTGATATATCAAAAATTTAATCATCTAAGATTCATACCCGTTATTCATCATCATCATCAGCTATATCTGTCCATCTGATAAACAATTTGATAACCATAAGTGTTGTTTCATTGTCTTCTTCAACGTCCATTCCATGCTCCAGCATCCTTCTCATGAGATCTGATGTAAGAGGATATCTTCTATCAGCTAACATGTGAATCATTGTCCCATCTTCTAGCTCTAGAACATCTACTCCAGATTCTTCAAAGAATCTCCAGCAAGTAATCTCCCAATCTTCTTGATTTTTCCAGATCTCAGCCGTACTTGTTTCTTCAGTTTCCCAAAGAGTTATGAGATCTCCAAGCAAGACTAATCCAAACCCTTCTGATGAATTGTGTTCATAATATTCTTTCACCACATGATATAAATGGAATAAATCCACTCTATCAATTATATGCAATAAATCCCATAGCATATTGAACACCTTGAAACTTTCATCTTCTTTGTGAAACATCAGATAATTCCCTTCTTTTGACTCTACAACTTCAAAAGTAGTTATTGGAGATTTGTTCATCTTCAACTCAGCATCATCTTTAGAATACTCAAAATCTACAATTCTTAAGTAATTCTTCAGTTCATCATTTGTTTCAGATCTTAATTCAACTTTCTTTGACGGCTGTTGATCTTTAACTCCAGTTATTCTTTTTCTTTTTCTTTTTAAGCTTTCTTTTCTTTCTTCTTCTTTGTAAGCATCATCATCTTTAAAATCTTTAATATTATCAACTTGTCTCTGATAATCTTCTCTGACAGCATCATACAACTCTTTCATATTAACATAATTCAGCTTGTTCAATCTAACATATCCTCTTCCTTTCAGATAAGTCATCATTGCATTCCTTTCCTTAGCAAGATTTGGTCTTCTTGGTAGAGAAGAAATAGGAAGTGGTGATGGTATAACAACTTCAGCATTCAATTCTTCTTGTAATTTCCTAGCTGCTTCTTCATTCATAGCTTCTTCATTATCAACTTCAGCATTCAACTCAGCTTGTATCTTTCTAGCTGCTTCTTTATTCATAGCAACTTGAGCAGCTCTTATCTGTGCTAAAGTAGGTTTTTTTTTCTTCTTTGTCTCTACCAACTTGCCCTTTCCTTTATCTTTTGGATCAATAACAGGTTGAGAAGTTCTTGGTTGTTCCTCTTCTTGCACTCCTGGAATACTAACACCCCTTGGCCTTGATAAATCATGCAAGATCTCAGCAATGGTTTCATCATCACTTGCTGTATGTATAGGTTTGGGTGTATCAGCTTCCTTTTCTGGTATGACAGTTGAAGGACCAGCTTCCTCTTCAAAATCTATCAACCTTGGTGAAATTAATCCTTGTCTGTAAGTACCTTGATCATTAGTACTTTGAACTTGAACATCAATAACTTGCTCCTCAGTACTTTGGACTTTGATTTCTTCCTTAGTACTTTCAATAACATGTTCTTCAGTATCTTGTGTCTGAATATTTGTACCTTGAGGTTCTTCAGATTCTTCATTCAAATTCTTATCTTCTAAATTCCTCCCCAATTGGAATGAAGATTGCTTTTGAACCTTTTGGCGCTTGGTCTTCTTAAACTGCCGTTGCTTCTTCTCTTTAGCTTTGACCCATAGACGATGATGTTGAACCAATGGCCAGACAAAGTTCTTGAGTCTTCTAAACTTGAGCTTTAACTTTTTAATCTGTTTAGCTTGAGCTTCAGTTGTTTTCTTCAATTTGACTAACTCCCATGTCAGAACATAATTATCCAATACCAAACCTTCAGGGGGTATAGTAGGGGGATCATCTCCTCAAATTGGTGAATGTTCCTCTTGTTGAGAATCAGAAACAGACATTTGTGGAGATGGTGAAGGTGAAACTGCAACATCATCTTGAACTTCAGTACTTTGCGAAGCAGTACCTTGGGATGCAGTACCTTCTTGAGATGCAGCACTTGGAGAAGCAGTACCTTCAGAAGCAGTACCTTCTCTATCGTCACTGGCAGCAGCCTCATCTCTGACAGCTTGAACAACTTCCATCATAGAAGTAGTTAATGGAGTGTCCCTTCCAGTGAATAAATCACTCTTCCTAGCCATGAAAGTAAAAATCTTGGCTTGTTGGACCACAACAGGTAAAAGACTTGTAGGCTTGGGTACATCTGAAAGTTTTTTATTTAGAAACACTTGAATAAACCGAGGATACATCAACCATTTTGAACCATGAGTGATGTGTGAAAGCATCCCATCTAGAATTAGCCTTGAAAAGTTGAAAATACGATCTGTAGCCAATCCTACTATAGCAGATGCTATATTAGACCCAAATTGCTCCCATGATGTACTTTTAGCACTATTACAATGAAGTAAGACATGCACTAAAAACTTCCAGTGAGGACAAAATAAAGGTTTCCTGAATGTTTGTTCAGTTAAAGACCCTTCATAACCAATGTTGCTAAATGTATCCCAAATCAGTTGCTTATCAAAACGAACAGCCCCATCTTCATCATCAAACAGTAGATCTACACGAATTGAGGCTTCAGTAACCTTTACAGTTCTCCCAGCAACTGTAGCTTGAATATATTCTTCATCATTCTCCATATGAACCCTAGCAGTTTCCCAAAATTGTTGAATCCAGGGCTCAATAACATCTGGTTCTACTAATAGTGCATAACTAATTGGCGACCCAGTAATAAAATCAATGATATCATGAAAGATAACATTAGCTTCAGTCTTGTCTAAATTCGCCACCATGTTGTGTTTAGAAACTGTATTATGATTCGCCATTGATGATTATATGATCACAGTAAAAGATAGAACGAATATTATAGGTGAAAGTGAGAGAAATATGGAAAAGATTTGAAGATATCAATATGAGAGGGAAATTCGGAGAGTAGTTATTTATAGATGAGATTTAAAAAAAAATCACAGCCATTAATAACAAAGTTACCGTTAGTAGGAATTACCCCACAATATTACCGTTTGGACAATACTTTAATAAGACAAACAGTACTTTCCACGTGTGCAGTACTTTCCAAACAGTACTTTCCAAGCATTACTTTCATAAAATCAAAAAGCAGTACTTTTCCATTCTCTTCCTTACAACAGCAAACATGAATATCCTCCCCTCAAGCAATGCATAGGACTATACTTACACTTAATAGTCCTCCCCTTAAATGTAGCTCAGTAATTGATCATGCCAATACTTACCACTAAGTGAGTAAATCTTGAAACATCAAATCCTTTGGTGAGTAAATCAGCTACATTATCTTCTGTATGCACCTTGACAACATTAATGAGCCTATGCTCATAACAATCTCTGATGAAGTGGTGCCTAATCTGAATATGCTTGGTCTTGGAATGATAAACTGGATTCTTCACAATACAAATGGTACTCTCATTATCAATATTGATAGGAGTATTCTTGAAATTGAACCCATAGTCCAAGAGTTGATTCCGCATCCACAACACTTGTCCACAACAGCTTGCAGCAACCACATATTCGGCTTTAGTTGATGATGTTGCTGCAATTGTTTGCTTCTTACACTGCCATGAAACTAATCTTCGTCCAAGATATTGGCATCCACCTGTGGTTGATCTTCTGTCATAGTTGTCACCTGCATAATCACTATCTGAAAAAGCTTCCAAGTGAAAAGGTGAATCCTTTGGATAAACCCCAACTTAGGTTGTTGTTTCAAATAACTAAAAATTCTCTTCACTGCATTCATATGAGAGATCTTTGGTGACACTTGATATCTTACACATAAACAAACAGCAAACATGATATCAGGCCTTGATGCAGTAAGATACATAAGACAGCCAATCATTGATCTGTATAACTTGACTTCAACTGGTTGTCCATCTTCATCCTTTCCCAATAAGTTGATAGATTTAATAGGTGTAGTAACAGGCTTCATATCATCAAAATTGAACTTCTTAAGTATGTCAGCTACATACTTGTCTTGACTTATGAAAATTCCTTCCTTTGACTGCTTAACTTGAAGTCCCAAAAAGAAAGTTAACTCACCTATTGAACTCATTTGAAATTCATTATGCATCAGCTGTTCAAACTCCTTGACCATAGATTGTTTGGTAGCTCCAAAGATGATATCATCTACATACACTTGAACTAGCATGATATCCTTCTTATCTCTCTTGATAAACAAGGTCTTATCTATAGCTCCTCTCCTATAACCATGTTGCAATAAAAAGGTAGAGAGCCTTTCATACTAAGCTCTGGGTGCTTGATGTAAGCCATAAAGAGCTTTGACAACTTTGTAGACTTTGTTAGGATGTTTAGGATCTTTAAAACCAGGAGGTTGTTTGACATATACTTCCTCTATAATTTTGCCATATAAAAAGGCACTCTTGACATCCATTTGATAAACCTGAAATCCCATATAAGATGCAAAAGCAAGAAAGATTCGAATTGCTTCAATCCTTGCTACAAGAGCAAACACTTCATCATAATCAACTCCTTCTTCTTGTCTGTAGCCTTGTGCAACTAACCTTGCTTTGTTTTTGATGACATTCCCTCTTTCACCTCTCTTGACTCTGAACACCCATCTTGTACCAATGACCTTCTTACCATCAGGAAGATCACATAATACCCAAACTTCTTGAAGTCTGAATTGTAGCAGTTCTTCTTGCATAGCTTCAACCCAACTTTCTTTAGTCAATGCTTGAGCAATATTCTTGGGTTCCTCTTGAGAGATAAAGCAAGTAAACAGGAATGTGTGATGGTCCTTATGATTCATCCTGTTTTGTTTATAGACAAAGCTAAGTAAAGCATTATGTGGTTTAGTAAAACTCTTAGCTTTGTGTCTTGACATCACTCCAAAAGTAGAAGGACCAATGATTTGATCAGTGGGATGATTCTTATGAATTCTTAAGTTTGGAGACTGTGGAACTCCATAAGTATCATCCAAATTAGTAAAATCAGCATCTTCATTGGAATCTGAGAAAATACCTTCAACTTCAAACTCATCATCAGTATCTTCTAAGCCAGGCATAGTAGGATCATCCAAATCATCCAAAGTGCTGGAAACTTGTGCAGCAGTACTTTGGTCAAAAGTACTGTCCAAAGTACTGTGAGAGTATTCTGCAGTTTTCTTCTTTTTCTTTGCTTCTTTATAAGCTCTTCTTTGGTCATTTGAATAAGAATGTGCTAAGACATCTTGAAGAAGCATCTGATTTAGTTCATCTTGAATAGATTGATCCTCAGCAGACAATGAGGATTTTGGTGCATCAGTACTTTTCTTTGGTTCAACAGAAATTGGTTCTTCATCAGGAACAACATCATGTCTAATATGAACTCTATGAACAACATACTGTAAATCTTCTTCATTGTGTACAGGTTGATTTTCTTCTCTAACAGGTACATAGTTCATAGAAGGAGTTAAAACTTCAAGATCAAACATCTAATCAGGACCTTTACCCTTCTGATTGTCTTGATCTTCTAAAAATTCAACATGAAGACAATCTTGAACCTTCTTAGTGACTCTATTGTACACTCTAAAGCCTTTGTTGTTGGTGCAGTACCCTAATAGATAACCTTCTTCTGACTTGCCATCAAACTTGCCCAAATTATCAATAGTATTTAGAATAGTGAGAGGACATCCAAAAGGCTTCAGAAATCGTATGTTGGGTTTAATTCCCATCAGCAACTCATAAGGTGTCTTCATCTGGGGTTTTGTGACTGAGACTCTGTTAAGCAAAAAAGCAAGCAGTACTTACAGCTTCAGCCCAGAATTGAATAGGTAAAAGAGAATCTACAAGCATAGTTATGGCTGCTTCAATCAAAGTCCTATTCTTTCTCTCTGCAACACCATTCTGTTGTGGTGTTCTTGCAATGCTGAACTCCCTCTTGATCCCTCTTGATCCCATTATCACATCGAATACCTCTAACCTTGAGTCTCAGTTGGTTTTCAAGTGCTATTATAAGAGTATGGATAGCATCAAAAGTATCATCTTTAAATCCTAAGAAAAACACCCAACTAAATCTACTGCAATCATCTGTCACAACCAAGCAGTACTTTTTCTTGTTTAGGCTTGCAATTGCAACAGGTCCAAATAAATCCATATGTAACAGCTCTAATGGTTCTCTAACAGTCCTTTCCTCAAGCTTCTTGCATGAAGCTTTGTGTTGTTTACGCTTCTTGCACGCCAAACAGGAGTGATCATTCTTGTAAGTCTTTGAAGGTAAACCTCTAACTAAATTTCCTTTGACCAGTTTGTTGATATTCTTGAAATTCACATAGCCCAATCTTCTATGCCATTGATGTGCTTCTTCAGATGTTGCTTTTGCCACTAAACATGTAGCTCTTCCAGAAGAGTGAAGACTCTTCAAATCCATACTATACACATCATTTGTTCTTGGTACTCTAAGTACTACCAAGCTATCATCAACAGGCTTGAACTCAGGGGAAAGGATGAGACATTCTGTGTCAGTGAATAACACAGGATGCTTTTTATCACAGATTTGAGATACTGACAATAAGTTGAACTTGAGCTCCTTCACATATCTAACATTCTCAAAATCTATGCTCCCTGTCTTGATGGCTCCTTTTCCAGTTATTCTTCCTCCATTGGGATCATTCCCAAATGCAACTCTTCCTCTACAAATAGATCTAAAATCTGATAGAATCTCCTTGTCTCCTATCATGCTTCCAGAGCAACCACTATCCACAATAAGATGATCTTTAAGCTCCTCCTCTGGGTTGCCCTGCACAAAGATAAAAGAGTTAGTGTCTTTTAGGAACCCAAGCCATTACTGACTTGTGTTCCCCTTGTGGAGTAACATACTCAAATTCTTTGAGTATGTAATCTTCACAGTTTTTGTAGACAGAATCAAGCATTATCTTTTGTTTTAAAACTTGTGGTGAATTTTTAGCAAAACTTTCTTTTTCAACAAAAACCTCCTTTTCTTTTATCACAAAATCATCTGTTTCACCAGTACTTGTAGAAAGTACTGTTTGTTCATCATCAGTACTTTCCTTCTTAACCCATTTAGTTTTAACTTCTGGTGTAGAGTCCCTTGATCTAGCTACTCTTCTGGAAATGTAACTCCTTCTAGATTGATAGTAATTAGGTCTCCTAGGACTCCTATTCCAAGAGGTGTTTGGGGAAAACTGAGCAGTACTTTGAGAAAGTACTGTATTTTTCTTAACAGTACCTTGGAAAGTGTTTGAAGGTACTGGAGGTTTTGAAAAGGGTCTTCTCTGGTGAGGGTGCCTGTAGTCTGGTGAGAAGTTTCTATGGTTGACCCTATTCGAATGGTTCCAAGCTGGTCTATTTTCTCTTGGTTTTTGGTTGACAGATCTGTTCTTAGGGAACTTACTTAGGTATTCTGAATGTAAGTCACAATTTTTAATCAAGTGATCAGGACTGAAACAAACAAAACAAAGTTTTTGTTCTGTAATCCCAAAATTTCGTCTTCTAAATGTGTTACCAAACCTATCCTGATTTCTAGGTGAATGATGAAAGCTGGTTTGACCAAAATTATCCCAAAAAGGTTTAGTATGATTGTGAAAAGGTTTTCTTAAAGGTACTGCTGAAGGTGTAGCAGTACTTTGAGGTGTAGCAGTACTTTGAGGTGAAAGTACTGCTTGAATTTTAGCATCATCTACCTTAGGTATCTCAATTGTTTCCTGTTGGGTTTCAGACCTAGACTGACCAATAAGCTTCTTTCTAAATTCTAGGTTGTCTACACCAAAACGAGAAACATCAGGTCTTATGGGTTGATGACTACCAGTGGGATGTGGGACAACATGATAACCTTTGTCTTTCTTATATTCTGCAGGTGGTTCACTAAATTATTCCTCATTACTAGATGTGTCAACATAATTAATAAGCTCATCATCACTAGATGTTATATCCTCAAAATCAAGGTCATCCTTATCACTAGGTTGGTTTTCTTCTACACTACTGAAATCCATACCAAAACCTAGACCAGTCCTGTTGTAAACTCTTCTTTGTTTTTCAATATAACTAACCTGAGAAAGACCATATTCTTTCCAGGCATCAAACTTAGCTAACAAATCATCTCTCTCCTTAGTCAGTTTCTCAATTTCAGCAATCTTACAATTTAATTTCCATTCGCTTAGTTTAACTGATAATCCTGTTGTTCATATTTTTCTGCCCAAGCCATTTCATTATTTTCATGTGTTATAATTTTGGCTTCCATAGACTCTAGGGTTATTTGATAACCTGCTACCTCAGACCTAGCTTTTATACAATTATCTTGTAAGATATAACTTTTCACATACACATCAAACCATAACACAAGGTGGAGTATAAGATGGAATTCTAGAGAGAGAAAGTTAGAGGTTTAGGGAACTTAGTGAGAGAAAGTGAAAGATATTATTATGAGCTCCAACTCTCTACCTTGGGAGGTAGAGAGTATTTATAGTCTTACACAAATCGCCACACTTTGGGCTGTGGATCAGGCATACAGTGGGTAAAGACCCGTCCGTCCTCCACGGTGTTACTTAACTAAATACTACTTAACTTAAAATAACTACGACTACGAGCTTTCTAACGATTACATATACTTGAGGTGACCGACTCTTTAATACTGGGAATTTCTAATTCCTAACAATCTCCCCCTAAGGGAGGTCACCTCAATCATGTACCTCAATGATGTAGTCCTTTGTACTTGAGCTCGTAGTCATTGATTCTTCACAATGCATGTTTGGTTATTCCAAGTGGAGGTCTTTTACTGATCCACGTGATGATAATTTTGAGCCATCATTTGAGATCATCAGCAATCAACAATCTCTGAGACTTCCATTGTGGTGTTGTGACTTTGGGACCGACATGCTCACATTCTGGATCATGATATCTTCTCATCAGAGTAGCGGAAGCATTTGTTGAATCATGATATTGGCAGCAGCGTAGCAGAAGCATGGAGTGAAAATATCAGAGTCATTGATGCACTAATCATGATTTCTTTTGAGATGAATGTGTTAAGTGAGCATGCGGCTATGGATTGACCGCTTCATTCTGATCAGCTGCAAACATCGGGCGTACCTGCATACAACAGTTAGCAACAAATCGCACGAAAGTGTCTTTGATCACTTTCGATGAATTGAGGTACACGGCCCACGGTTCCCCGTTGATCAGTACAAGTACTGCCTGTGATCAGGTAGGATTCCTAAGAATCTCCTTGACAGGGTTTCGCAGCTGTTCTAGCTGTTCTCAAACCGGAACGTCTCAAAGAAGACAACACGGAGTGAGTGAACCAGCGAATTTTAAGTCCACTGATTGATGAAAAGAGATTTGAAAAACAA
>BPTQ01000007.1:119819556-119951213 GCA_019973895.1 Chrysanthemum seticuspe
TCCACATCATCAACGGAGGTATTGAAACCTATCGCCTACCTGGTTTATTTAGGTACACATCATTAAGATCTGTGAATCAACATCTGTGGTACAAAAATCGAAACACTGATCTTACTTGAACAAAAGGATGTAATGTTCGTAGTGTTTTCACTACAAGTATAAAATTGAATCCATCTAGAGAATTATCTAGAAACCTACTATCGCTAACTTCTTCAGCGTATAACCGTACTGGGTTAGAAGCTACGGTATTCCAGCTTCATAGTAGGTATCTCCATTCTGTTTCAAACAGAAATCCAAGTAATGGCTAAAATTACTGTATCTAAGTTACAAAGGATTAAGGAGAAGGATACCAATACGGTAAAAAATTATAGAATGATGGCAAAAGCCATTTTTCATGTAACGTGATAAATAGTGTATAAACGGGATATGAATTCTCCAATTTCAAATCCAAAAGATGCACGTGTGTAGCAATTACCAATCTCTAAACAATCTTTAACATGGAAATGGCTACTAAAATCAAAACGATAAAGGTTTGTGGTATAATGGAGGTAACTTCCTAAGTATACACCTCTTATCTAGAAATAACGGCCAGTACACGGAGCACGTGGGCGATAGGAACTGGGTAAGTAGGACCAGGTCCAGCTGGAAATTCACCCAAGAAGTAACCATCAAATGGGATGGAACCCAAATATGCAAAGCGGTTTTCCTTTTCAAAACTTTGCACCATGGAATGCATATTCACCTTATCCATACATGTCTAACATGAATGGAATGTTTAACACTAATGGACCCATGAACAAATGGGGACCAAACTTTTGAGTTAATTGTTTTCTTAGGTATGCTTAAAGGTCGACCTGGACCAGGATGAATGGGTCAAGGATAGCGGGTGCACGAGGCACATGACCGGCAATAAAGATCTATTCTCCACATATGAATCCTTCAATGGAGGTAATATGGTGTTTGGAAATAGCAAAACTAAAATCATCGGTAAAGGTACAATTTCTAACAAATCTCTAACCATTAACGATGTGTGCACGTAGAAAACCTAAACTTTAACCTCTTAAGTATAGGGCAAATATGTGATAAATAGTGCAATGTACTTTTTACCGAAAACGGTAGTAAGATATTAAAAAATGGCATAACCATAGGAAGAGGAATTAGGAAACATTGAATCTATGTCATTAAAATCGGTAATGAACCTAAAGACAAACTTTGTCTTACCTCTATGGATGATACTTCGACCTTATGGCATCGAAGATTGGGTCATGCCAATATGCGACTTCTTCAATCGCTATCATCCAAAGATCTATTAAGAGATCTACCTAAGTTAAAATATGAACATCACTTTTGTGATGCTTGTAATGTAGGAAAACAAGTTCATTCTAGTCACAAAGCTAAAAACATGGTGTCTACAACTAAGTGTCTAGAATTACTACACATGGATTTATTTGGTCCATCCGCTATCCAAAGTTATGGAGGCAACTACTACACTTTGGTCATAGTGGATGATTACTCTAGGTACACATGGAACAAATTCTTAAAGAATAAAACGGAAACGTTTAATTATTTTGAAATATTAAGCAAGAAAATCTAAAGACAACTAGGAAGTCCTATAGTGTCTATTAGAACGGATCATGGTAGGGAATTCGATAATGAAGTGCAATTTGGAGCCTTTTGTGACGCTAATGGTATTACTCACAACTTCTCGGCTCCGCGCACTCCACAATCGAATGGGGTAGTTGAAAGAAAGAATAGAACCCTACAAGAAATGAGTCACACCATGCTTAATGAGCAATCCATACCTCAAAATTTTTGGTTCAATGTCGTTGATACTTCAACGTACATACTTAATCGAGTCTTAATTAGACCAATCTTAGGTAAAACTCCCAACGAGTTACTTCGAGGCACAAAGCCTACGTTAGATCATTTTAGAGTCTTTGGTAGCAAATGTTTTCTTCTCAACACTAAAGATTACCTTACAAAATTTGATCCTAAATCAACAAAAGGTATCTTTCTAGGTTACTCCCCCTAATAGCAAAGCCTACGTCATAATAAATAAAGAAACAATGAAGGTAGAAGAGTAACTAAATGTAAAATTTGATGAAAGTCCACCCAAACCCTCTCCACCTCTTGTCGATGACGAGATTGTAGAAAGTGAAGCTATTGTAATAAAGAAAAATATAAATGAAGAAGAAGAAAAATCTTCAAATAATGAACTCATAAATATTAAAGAGTCCAAAGATCATCCCATAGATAAGGTCATAGGAAAGTTAAACGAAAGAACCTTAAGGTCTCAAGTTCAAAACCAAAGTAGCCTATTTTGTTTTGTTTCAACCATAGAACCTAAGAATACACAAGAAGCCATAAAAGATGAAAGTTGGGTAATGGCTATGCAAGAAGAATTAAACCAATTTATTTCTAATTATGTTTGGACACTTGTCCCTCCACCTAGTAATCAAACCATAATAAGAACCAAATGGGTTTATAAAAACAAGTTAGATGCAAACGGAGTAGTGTCTAGAAACAAGGCTAGACTCGTTGCCCAAGGGTATAACCAACAAGAAGGAATAGACTTTGATGAGACCTATGCCCCCGTGGCTAGATTAGAGTCTATAAGAATACTTCTTGCTTATGCTTGTGCTAATGATCTAAAGCTTTATCAAATGGATGTCAAAAGTGCTTTTCTAAATGGTTTTATTAATGAAGAAGTATATGTAGCTCAACCTCCGGGCTTCATCGATTTTGAAAAACCTAAACATGTGTATAAGTTAAAGAAAGCCCTTTACGGTCTTAAACAAGCACCAAAAGCTTGGTATGATAGACTCAAGTCATTCTTAATCAAACACAACTATACCATGGGGTTAGTTGACAACACACTTTTAACTAAGAAAAGAGAGTCACATATAATCATAGTTCAAATATATGTAGATGATATTATATTCGGATCCACTTGTCAAGACATGTGTGATGATTTCTCCAAAATCATACATGACGAGTTCGAGATGAGTATGATGGGAGAACTTAGTTTCTTTCTTGGTCTACAAATCAAACAAGTAGAAGATCGTATCTTCTTTATTCAATCTAAATACATAAAAGAGATGTTAAAGAAATTCGGTTTAGAAGAGTCAAAACCAATTAGGACACCAATGTCATCCAACACCAAACTCACAAAAGATGAAGATGGCGAATCCATCGATAATACTAAATATCATGGCATGATTGGTAGTCTTCTCTACCTCACGGCTAGTAGGCCGGATATCATGTTTAGTGTTTGTCTATGTGCTAGGTTTCAAGAAGACCCTAAAACATCACACCTAGAAGCCGTAAAAAGAATATTTAGATACATTAAGGGTACAACACAATTAGGATTATGGTATCCTAAGGGCACGGGAGTAAAAAAAATTGTATATGCAGATTCTGACCATGCAGGTGATTATGTTGACCGAAAAAGTACAAGTGGGGTATGTACTTTTATGGGATGTTGTTTAACATCTTGGTTTTCTAAGAAACAAACGGCATTAGCAATATCAACAACCGAAGCCGAATACGTCTTTGCCGGTAAAGCATGCCAACAAGCACTATGGATGATTCAAGCGTTAGTTGACTACGACATTCATCTAAGTGACATAGCCATTCTATGTGACAACAAAGGTGCCATGGATTTAAGCAAGAATCCGGTTTTACATTCTCGCACAAAGCATATAGAGATTCGTCATCACTTCTTAAGAGACAATGTTCAAAAGGGGAACATCTCTATTGAGAAGGTAGCGTCCGAAGACAACATAGCCGACGTCCTCACCAAACCGTTGAAGCGGGAACAATTCAACCTACTTCGTCTTGGTCTTGGTCTCATGGAACAATCGTCGTAATTTACTTTTTAAAATCTACAAGGTATGTAAACCCTAGCCTTCTTCTTTCTAAGTCTAGGATCTCTATTTCACGCACAACTCACAAGCAATACGGGAATTTTCAAAACCCAAGATAAGTTTTTCACTTATAACTCATCTTATTTTCTTTCAAAATAAGTACAAGTTGCAAATATATAATTACACACACACCTTCTTTTCAAAGGATAAAATGATCTTTATTCGCACATAGAAACCTCCTTTTGGAATGTTTTCTAAAAATGATACCTCTTCCCGTATCAATTTCACAAAAGCAATTTCTCACGATTAGGACAAATCGCTTTTTCATTATTAATACAAAGTAAAAACCCGTTTTCATTGCATCTCATGTCTTTTGAATGCTAAAGGGGACACATAACTAATATGTGTTTTCGGGTACATTCATTTAAGCCACAATGAATTAGGAGCATTGGTAGCACTGAATTATGTACTCAAGTACTAACTATGTGTTTTCGGGTTATCTCACATAATAGTATGCTTTTTTACTTCTAGTTTATTTTTTCTTTCTTCTTAGGAGTCGAGATAACCGCAACTCCAAATAGTTTGCATATAGGCACACACTAGGCGCAAATGTTTCCAAACAGGAGAATTTTGAGCTGCCTGTATCACCAACACCACGGATCCCAGCCTTAATGCTGGACGGATCCCTCAAGGGAAGGATCCGTGGGATCCGTGAGACAGAAGCTAGTTTTATCTTCTATTTTTTCTCACTTTGGATGAAAACTCCAATATCTTTTCATTTTTTTTTGGAGTATGTTCTTTAATGCTTGTGTTCTCATGATCACATTCCTTAAATTCATATCTAATCATTAGATTTTAATCCATATTTTGGGTCAAGCATTCATTACAATGCATTGTTTTTCTATATATATAGGACTCCCAAAATGCTTGCATATTCATCTCATCTTCACAAACAAACACCACCATGTCTTCCAAAAGACCTTCCAACTTAGATGAATCACCTAATTCAAACAATGCATTTCAAGAAATTCAAACCTTTGTCCTACCACCTTCCAAAATACCACAATCAAAATCTATGATATCCGCTAGGATTAACATCCGGCCTTGTTGCTTAGCCACACTATCATCGAATGGATCATCACCAACCACTAACTCACCAAACAATTCTTCCATTATAGCACCTCCTTCATCACCAACAAGTACACCAACTTCATCATACATCAACTCACTACCTAAAGTCACTCTTTTGGAACTCCTTAAGACTCCAACTAGATCTCAACAACCAAAATAAAAAGAACTAGCCTTTTTGACACCTCTCACCTCTCCAAACACAATATTCAATGACCTTGAAACATCATCACCCTTAGCACCCATTAAGCTACAAGAACATCAAGGTTCTTTTCCACCACCACTTTCAAACATTCCGGACATTGATTTGTATTTTCCTATTTTTCCACTACATCTTCCGCAACTCACAAATCAAAATAACCCGGAAAACTTCCGCACTCATTACCCACATCACTTACATTGTGAACATTGCCAATCCACTAGGAAAATTGCAATAGAAGTTAGGGAAGAAATGCGATTCTTACTCAACCTCATTCTTGATCGCATCAATACCATTACTCATCAAAACCTGCATCCATAACCTTATGAAAACATGGACGGAATCATTATTACTATTTTCTATTTTTAGTACTTTTCTTTTGAGTCATTTTCATGAACAAGTCTTGTTCTTATTTTTACATGCTTGTAGGTGGTATAAATACCAATACACTTTGTTTGTTTTATTACAAGGCTTTGTTTACATACCTTGGCTCCCAATCTTGATTCTCGTCAATCACAAGATTACTTATGCATGTTACTACTAACCTTTTCTTTGTAGGGATTTTTTTTTATTTTTCTTCACTTGACGCCCCAAACTAGGGGAGCTACCGTCAAGGGGGAGTAAGCGATACGTGGACTATTTCTCCACACTTTTATTTCTTCGATGGGTTAACTTTTTGTTTCGACAAAAAGGGGGAGAAGAAGTAAAACTTAGGGGCTTTCAAAACATACATCTATTCTTAAGTTTTACTCATCATAACATTATGTTTTGTCATCAACAAAAAGGGGGAGATTGTTAATACAAATAAACCGTTAAAACATTTATTAATATTTTGCGATCTCTTTGTGTTTTGTTGATAACAAATATAATGTTATCTTAAGTACAATTATAAGGATACATGTTATCTTTGTAAAGCATTTACATATAGCCATTTAATACAAATTGTTGTAATAGTTTATTAGGATGGGTAAAAATCACAACCCATGGATCATATCCATAACCCATGGTATTGACCCATACCCACTTGACTAGATACATTGTACTCATTAGATACATTGTATCTAAAAGAATACCCATGGACCAACCCATGAACCATTACCCATAACCAAAAAACCCATGGGCAAAGAGGAGCGTCCCACGGATCCCTAGATTTACACTAGACGAATCCCTTGTGGGAGGGATCCGGGGAACAGTAGCAAGTTTTGCCTATAAATAGAGAGCCATTTCTCCATTCTAACTCACCCCTCTTCTTACTAATTCTCTCATATACTCTCATTCTCTTCTAACAAAAGATCACTTGATCTAGAGAGTACTTCTTTCTTTCTTTCTTTAGTGATTCTCATATAGGTCCTTCTCTAAGGCGAGATCACGAGCATTCTACAAGTCATCCAAGCAAGGGGTCCTTGATTGATTTGTTCCTCCACAAGATTTCTGTAGCAAAGATCTTGTACTTGATATTTCACATATTTGTTGTGTAATAGTCGTGTTGGTTACTGGCGGTAAGGTACATCAGGGATCCAATCATACTGCGATATTTAGTTTGGTCAACCATGATCCCTGAGTGGTCCTCATCCAGTTTAGTACGCTCCACCATGGGAGTGTCAACAGGGTCACTAGAATCAAATCCAAATTTCTTTAAGATCTCATTTGCATATTTAGATTGATTGATAAAAATGCCTCCGGGACTTTGTGAAATTTGTAATCCCAAGAAAAATGACATTTGTCCCATCATTGATATTTGAAATTTGGAGCCATCTCCTTAGAAAAACGGTCAAATTCATTGGGGTCAGTCGAGGCAAAAATAATATCATCAACATAGATTTGAACATGAATTAAGTGTTTGCCTGACTTTCTGGTGAACAATGTCGGATCAACTGCTCCTTTGCTGAATCCATTAGATAGAAGAAACTTTGATAGCGTGTCGTACCATGCCCTTGGAGCTTGCTTCAAACCGTAAAGGGCCTTCTTCAAGCGATAGACATGAGTAGGATGCTGTGGATTCACAAAGCCTTCTGGCTGGCTGACGTATACAACCTCTTTCAGATCTTCGTTAAGAAAAGCAGTCTTTACATCCATCTGATAGACTACCATGTTCTTACTAGCATCGTTAGCCAAGAAGATTCTGATTGCTTCAATACCTGCAACTGGAGCAAATGATTCTTCAAAGTCAATACCTTCTTCTTGACGGTATCCTTTTGCAACCAGTCGAGCCTTGTTCTTTAGTACATCACCATGCTCATCAAGTTTAACTTTGAAGATCCATTTTAGAGCAATGATCATAGCACAGTCAGGGGCAGGTACTAATTCCTATACATCTAGTCGATCTAACTCATGAATTTCTTCTTGCATGGCATTGAACGAGCTGTCCTCAGTCATGGCTGTTTTAACATCTTTTGGTTCGACCTTAGATAGTACGAAGTTGAAGAAGCACCACAAGGCATCAGTTGCAAGTTGTTTACGAGTGGATACTGGACGAGAAGGGTTCCCAATGATGTTGTCCAATGGATGGTCATGTGTCCATTTTCTAAGGTGCTCGTGTGGTTATTGTTGAGGGACTGAAGTAGCAGAGTTTGGATCTCCTGATGAAGATGGTTCTTAAGTTGGTTCAGGAGCAAATATGTTCTCAAATGGAGCATCTTCGGGAGTAGCAAAGGGGTTATCTCCATCATATTTGCTAGAAACATTTCCATGATGTACATTCGATGATTGAGGATTTGAGAATGACGATGAGAGATCTGCAGCTGGCGCTTCTTGAGACAGAGTCAATGAAACAGATGGATTATCTGTGTTGATTGGATTAGAAGTCGTCACTGTTGATGTTGTAGAATGATCATTAACAATAGGTTCATAATATTCATCAAACATTGGATCAAACAGTTTCTTCAAATCTTCTTCAGACGGAGGTACATATGGAACTGCAGGTGAGGGATTCTGTACAAGAGAGGAACTGATAGTGTTAATACAAATAAACCGTTAAAACGTTTATTAATATTTTGCGATCTTTTTGTGTTTTGTTGATAACAAATATAATGTTATCTTAAGTACAATTATAAGCATACATGTTATCTTTGTAAAGCATTTACATATAGCCATTTAATACAAATTGTTGTAATAGTTTATTAGGATGGGTAAAAATCACAACCCATGGTATTGACCCATACCCACTTGACTAGATACATTGTACTCATTAGATACATTGTATCTAAAAGAATACCCATGGACCAACCCATGACCCATTACCCATAACCAAAAAACCCATGGGCAAAGAGGAGCGTCCCATGGATCCCTAGGTTTACACTAGACGGATACCTTGTGGGAGGGATCCGTGGGATCCGGGGAACAGTGGCAAGTTTTGCCTATAAATAGAGAGTCATTTCTCCATTCTAACTCACCCCTCTTCTTACTAATTCTCTCATATACTCTCATTCTCTTCTAACAAAAGATCACTTGATCTAGGGAGTACTTCTTTCTTTCTTTCTTTAGTGATTCTCATATAGGTCCTTCTCTAAGGCGAGATCACGAGCATTCTACAAGTCATCCAAGCAAGGGGTCCTTGATTGATTTGTTCCTCCACAAGATTTCTGTAGCAAAGATCTTGTACTTGATATTTCACATATTTGTTGTGTAATAGTCGTGTTGGTTTGGTCCACCGTGTTACGGACTTGGTATTTAGCTTTGTACCGGAAAAAGGTGTAAGCAACGCTGTGAAGGCTTCTCCGCCAAGTTGAAGGAGTTTGTTGACCTAGTGCTTGAACTCTCGAGTAGGTGACTCGGGGAGTGGAGTATGGCAAGGAAGGTGTCCTTGTAGCCGAACCACTATAAATCGGTTGTGTCATTTCTATCCCTTGCTTTACTTTATTTACTTGCTTTATCATTAGATCTATACTTTCTCTACATTCATACGATTTCACATAATATCGAATCTAAAGTTTTTGAAACTAAATTAAAATCGGCAAAACTATTCAACCCCCCCTTCTAGTTTTCCACACATAAGACTACAAGATAAATGTTGAGATGCGGGTCCAAAACTTGATTGTCTTGGAGCCATTTGCTCAGACAGCTCTTTAAACGTGACGTGAATTGTTTCCATGATATCACGGGTTCTTTTATTGTAGATTCGATATCCCTTCCGGTTTGGTGCATAAATAGAGAGCCATTTCTCCATTCTAACTCACCCCTCTACTTACTAATTCTCTCATATACTCTCATTCTCTTCTAACAAAAGATCACTTGATCTAGAGAGTACTTCTTTCTTTCTTTCTTTAGTGATTCTCATATAGGTCCTTCTCTAAGGCGAGATCACGAGCATTCTACAAGTCATCCAAGCAAGGGGTCCTTGATTGATTTGTTCCTCCACAAGATTTCTGTAGCAAAGATCTTGTACTTGATATTTCACATATTTGTTGTGTAATAGTCGTGTTGGTTACTGGCGGTAAGGTACATCAGGGATCCAATCATACTGCGATATTTAGTTTGGTCAACCATGATCCCTGAGTGGTCCTCATCCAGTTTAGTACGCTCCACCATGGGAGTGTCAACAGGGTCACTAGAATCAAATCCAAATTTATTTAAGATCTCATTTGCATATTTAGATTGATTGATAAAAATGCCTCCGGGACTTTGTGAAATTTGTAATCCCAAGAAAAATGACATTTGTCCCATCATTGACATTTGAAATTTGGAGCCCATCTCCTTAGAAAAACAGTCACATTCATTGGGGTCAGTCGAGGCAAAAATAATATCATCAACATAGATTTGAACATGAATTAAGTGTTTGCCTGACTTTCTGGTGAACAATGTCGGATCAACTGCTCATTTGCTGAATCCATTAGATAGAAGAAACTTTGATAGCGTGTCGTACCATGCCCTTGGATCTTGCTTCAAACCGTAAAGGGCCTTCTTCAAGCGATAGACATGAGTAGGATGCTCTGGATTCACAAAGCCTTCTGGCTGGCTGACGTATACAACCTCTTTCAGATCTCCGTTAAGAAAAGCAGTCTTTACATCCATCTGATAGACTACCATGTTCTTACTAGCATCGTTAGCCAAGAAGATTCTGATTGCTTCAATACGTGCAACTGGAGCAAATGATTCTTCAAAGTCAATACCTTCTTCTTGAGGGTATCCTTTTGCAACCAGTCGAGCCTTGTTCTTTAGTACATCACCATGCTCATCAAGTTTAACTTTGAAGATCCATTTTAGAGCAATGATCATAGCACAGTCAGGGGCAGGTATTAATTCCCATACATCTAGTCGATCGAACTCATAAATTTCTTCTTGCATGGCATTGAACCAGCTGTCCTCAGTCATGGCTGTTTTAACATCTTTTGGTTCGACCTTAGATAGTACGAAGTTGAAGAAGCACGACAAGGCATCGGTTGCAAGTTGTTTACGAGTGGATACTGGACGAAAAGGGTTCCCAATGATGTTGTCCAATGGATGGTCACGTGTCCATTTTCTAAGGTGCTCGTGTGGTTATTGTTGAGGGACTGAAGTAGCAGAGTTTGGATCTCCTGATGAAGATGGTTCTTAAGTTGGTTCAGGAGCAAATATGTTCTCAAATGGAGCATCTTCGGGAGTATCAAAGGGGTTATCTCCATCATAGTTTCTAGAAACATTTCCATGATGTACATTCGATGATTGAGGATTTGAGGATGACGATGAGAGATCTGCAGCTGGCGCTTCTTGAGATAGAGTCAATGAAACAGATGGATTATCTGTGTTGATTGGATTAGAAGCCGTCACTATTGATGGTGTAGAATGATCATTAACAATAGGTTCATAATATTCATCAAACATTGGATCAAACAGTTTCTTCAAATCTTCTTCAGACGGAGGTACATATGGAACTGCAGGTGAAGGATTATGAACAAGAGAGGAACTGATAGTGTTAATACAAATAAACCGTTAAAAGGTTTATTAATATTTTGCGATCTCTTTGTGTTTTGTTGATAACAAATATAATGTTATCTTAAGTATAATTATAAGGATACATGTTATCTTTGTAAAGCATTTACATATAGCCATTTAATACAAATTGTTGTAATAGTTTATTAGGATGGGTAAAAATCACAACCCATGGATCAGATCCATAACCCATGGTATTGACCCATACCCACTTGACTAGATACATTGTACTCATTAGATACATTGTATCTAAAAGAATACCCATGGACCAACCCATGACCCATTACCCATAACCAAAAAACCCATGGGCAAAGAAGAGCGTCCCACGGATCCCTAGGTTTACACTAGACGGATACCTTGTGGGAGGGATCCGTGGGATCCGGGGAACAGTGGCAAGTTTTGCCTATAAATAGAGAGCCATTTCTCCATTCTAACTCACCCCTCTTCTTACTAATTCTCTCATATACTTTCATTCTCTTCTAACAAAAGATCACTTGATCTAGAGAGTACTTCTTTCTTTCTTTCTTTAGTGATTCTCACATAGGTCCTTTTCTAAGGCGAGATCACGAGCATTCTACAAGTCATCCAAGCAAGGGGTCCTTGATTAATTTGTTCCTCCATAAGATTTCTGTAGCAAAGATCTTGTACTTGATATTTCACATATTTGTTGTGTAATAGTCGTGTTGGTTTGGTCCACCATGTTACGGACTCGGTATTTAGCTTTGTACCGGAAAAAGGTGTAAGCAACGTTGTGAAGGCTTCTCCGCCAAGTTGAAGGAGTTTGTTGACATAGTGCTTGAACTCTCGAGTAGGTGACTCGGGAAGTAGAGTAGGGCAAGGAAGGTGTCCTTGTAGCCGAACCACTATAAATCGGTTGTGTCATTTCTATCCCTTGCTTTACTTTATTTACTTGCTTTATCATTAGATCTATACTTTCTCTACATCCATACGATTTCACATAATATCGAATCTAAAGTTTTTGAAACTAAATTAAAATCAGCAAAACTATTCAACCCCCCTCCCCCCTTCTAGTTTTCCGCAATTGGCATCAAGAGCTAAGTTTATAAAAGTTTTAAAGTAAACCGTATTTTAAAAACTTTTCGATCACTATGGGTTCTGAAAATTACAAGGAAGGGCAATCTATGCAACGACCACCACTACTTGAAACTAATGGTTTTATATATTGGAAAAATAGATTCGAAACGTATGTGAAGTCTAAAGATATTGATCTTTGGTACATTATTGTTGAAGGCGATTTTGAGGCTACCTCAAAAGATGATAAAGGAAATTTAGTTAACATACCTCATGATAAACTAAACGATGAAATGAAGAAAAAGCTTTCTAAAAATAGTGAAGCTAAAATGGTTTTGTATAATGCTTTACCCAAAAAGGAAATTGAAAGAATTTCTATGCTTAAAACCTCTAAAGAAATTTGGAATTCTTTAGTTGTAACTCATCAAGGTAATCAACAAGTTAAAAATAATAAAATTGATTTATTTGTTCAACAATATGAACAATTTTCAATATCGGATGAGGAAACTATAGATCATTCATTTGCTAATTTTAATACTATTATTACATCTTTACAAGCACTTGATGAATCGTTTTCTAGCCATAACCATGTTAGGAGATATCTAAGGGCATTTCCATCTAAGTGGAGATCCAAGGTGACGGCGATCGAAGAGTCAAAACATTTGACAATCCTCACCCTCTATGAACTCATAGGCAATTTAAAAGTCTACGAGCTTGTCCTTGCTAAAGATTCTGAATCCTCAAAGGTGAAAGAGAAACACAAATCTCTTGCCCTTAAAGCTAAAAAGGCTTCAAGCGATGAAGAGAACTCCTCTTCGGATAGTGAAGACGAGAAGTATGCTATGGCGGTAAGGGACTTTAAAAAGCTCTTTAGAAGGAAGGGAAGATACGTCAAACAACCGTATGAGGATAAGAAAGGATTCCGGAAAAGCAAAGAGGAAGAGAAGCCAAGGGATGATTGTGCTTGCTTTAGATGTGGGGACCCAAACCACTTTATTAGTAAGTGTCCCAAACGGGATGATCAAAAGGCGTTCGTGAGCGGCACGTGGGGAATGAGCGATGAGGAGGACGAAGAAATTTGTCTCATGGCAAATGATGAGGTATGTCACGAATACTATAGTAGCTCATCACTAGATGATGACTCATTGCATAATGAATATTACAAACTTTGCAACATTAGCTTAAAACTAATTAACAAAAACAAGCTTTTAAAAAGTCAAAACCAACGTTTAGATAAAGAGGTCATAGAATTAAAAGCAAAATTGAAACGTCTAGAAAAAGGTAAAATAGCAAGTGGTGAATGTGAAATTTGCGTTCAACTTCAAACACTAGTTGATCAACTAGATTCTAAAATTGCTAGAATGAGTACGAATACTTTAGATATGATATTAGATAGTGTTAAAACCGGAAAAAACCAAAAAGGTTTAGGTATTCAACAACTTGATCCATCAACTAGTGAAAACAAAGAAACATAATTTGTTAAGGCACTAGAAAAACAAGCCACTGTTGTGGCGGATCCCACGGATCCCATAAAAAGGGAACCGGCTAGTGTACAACCAGGGATCCGTGGGTCTGCTGTAGCAAACAGTGGTAACAACATAGCTTCTTCATCGCGAACAGATTTTGTTATTGTTAATTAGAAGAAACCAACTCATTTTACCACTAGACAACCTCCTCCGAAACATAATCCCATTTTTGCAAGAAACAAAGCTCCATCTTTTTCGAAAACTAATCCATCTAGGAAACATAATAATGTTTACCCAAGAAGTAACCATCAAATGGGATGGAACCCAAATATGCAAAGCGGTTTTCCTTTTCAAAACTTTGCACCATGGAATGCATATTCACCTTATCCATACATGTCTAACATGAATGGAATGTTTAACACTAATGGACCCATGAACAAATGGGGACCAAACTTTTGAGTTAATTGTTTTCTTAGGTATGCTTAAAGGTCGACCTAGACCCGGATGAATGGGTCAAGGATAGCGGGTGCACGAGGCACATGACCGGCAATAAAGATCTATTCTCCACATATGAATCCTTCAATGGAGGTAATGTGGTGTTTGGAAATAGCAAAACTAAAATCATCGGTAAAGGTACGATTTCTAATAAATCTCTAACCATTAACGATGTGTGCACGTAGAAAACCTAAACTTTAACCTCTTAAGTATAGGGAAAATATGTGATAAAAAGTGCAATGTACTTTTTACCGAAAACGGTAGTAAGATATTAAAAAATGGCATAAACATAGGAAGAGGAATTAGGAAACATGGAATCTATGTCATTAAAATCGGTAATGAACCTAAAGACAAACTTTGTCTTACCTCTATGGATGATACTTCGACCTTATGGCATCGAAGATTGGGTCATGCCAATATGCGACTTCTTCAATCGCTATCATCCAAAGATCTAGTAAGAGATCTACCTAAGTTAAAATATGAACATCACTTTTGTGATGCTTGTAATGTAGGAAAACAAGTTTATTCTAGTCACAAAGCTAAAAACATAGTGTCTACAACTAAGTGTCTAGAATTACTACACATAGATTTATTTGGTCCATCCGCTATCCAAAGTTATGGAGGCAACTACTACACTTTGGTCATAGCGGATGATTACTCTAGGTACACATGGACTAAATTCTTAAAGAATAAAATGAAAACGTTTAATTATTTTAAAATATTAAGCAAGAAAATCCAAAGACAACTAGGAAGTCCTATAGTGTCTATTAGAACGGATCATGGTAGGGAATTCGATAATGAAGTACAATTTGGAGCCTTTTGTGACGCTAATGGTATTATTCACAACTTCTCGGCTCCGCACACTCCACAATCGAATTGGTTAGTTGAAAGAAAGAATAGAACCCTACAAGAAATGAGTCGCACCATGTTTAATGAGCAATCCATACCTCAAAATTTTTGGTTCAATGCCGTTGATACTTCAACGTACATCTAATCGAGTCTTAATTAGACCAATCTTAGGTAAAATCCATACGAGTTACTTCGAGGCAAAAAGCCTACGTTAGATCATTTTAGAGTCTTTGGTAGCAAATGTTTTCTTCTCAACACTAAAGATTACCTTACAAAATTTGATCCTAAATCAACCGAAGGTATCTTTCTAGGTTACTCTCCTAATAGCAAAGCCTACGTCATACTAAATAAAGAAACAATGAAGGTAGAAGAGTAATTAAATGTAAAATTTGATGAAAGTCCACCCAAACCCTCTCCACCTCTTGTCGATGATGAGATTGTAGAAAGTGAAGCTATTGTAATAAAGAAAAAGATAAATGAAGAAGAAGAAGAATCTTCAAATAATGAACTCATAAATATTACAGAGTCCAAAGATCACCCCGTAGATAAGGTCATAGGAAAGTTAAACGAAAGAACCTTAAGGTCTCAAGTTCAAAACCAAAGTAGCCTATTTTATTTTGTTTCAACCATAGAACCTAAGAATACACAAGAAGCCATAAAAGATAAAAGTTGGGTAATGGCTATGCAAGAAGAATTAAACCAATTTGTTTCTAATGATGTTTGGACACTTGTCCCTCCACCTAGTAATCAAACCATAATACGAACCAAATGGGTTTATAAAAACAAGTTAGATGCAAACGGAGTAGTGTCTAGAAACAAGGCTAGACTCGTTGCCCAAGGGTATAACCAACAAGAAGGAATAGACTTTGATGAGACCTATGCCCCCGTGGCTAGATTAGAGTCTATAAGAATACTTCTTGCTTATGCTTGTGCTAATGATCTAAAGCTTTATCAAATGGATGTCAAAAGTGCTTTTCTAAATGGTTTTATTAATGAAGAAGTATATGTAGCTCAACCTCCGGGCTTCATCGATTTTGAAAAACCTAAACATGTGTACAAGTTAAAGAAAGCCCTTTACGGTCTTAAACAAGCACCAAAAGCTTGGTATGATAGACTCAAGTCATTCTTAATCAAACACAACTATACCATGGGGTTAGTTGACAACACACTTTTTACTAAGAAAAGAGAGTCACATATAATCATAGTTCAAATATATGTAGATGATATTATATTCGGATCCACTTGTCAAGACATGTGTGATGATTTCTCCAAAATCATGCATGACGAGTTTGAGATGAGTATGATGGGAGAACTTAGTTTCTTTCTTGGTCTACAAATCAAACAAGTAGAAGATGGTATCTTCTTTAATCAATCTAAATACATAAAAGAGATGTTAAAGAAATTCGGTTTAGAAGAGTCAAAACCAATTAGGACACCAATGTCATCCGACACCAAACTCACAAAAGATGAAGACGGCGAATCCGTCGATAATACTAAATATCGTGGCATGATTGGTTGTCTTCTCTACCTCACGGCTAGTAGGCCGGATATCATGTTTAGTGTTTGTCTATGTGCTAGGTTTCAAGAAGACCCTAAAACATCACACCTAGAAGCCGTAAAAAGAATATTTAGATACATTAAGGGTACAACACAATTAGGATTATGGTATCTGATGAGTGTCTAAATACTCATCATTTTTACATAATATAAACTGCAAAATCATCTGAAAACACTCAGAAACACATCAAAATGACCAAAATATCACAAATCAGTGTTTTATGTGTTTTAAATGCAAAAATATCAAAATCAGATGAAAAACGTATCAAATTTGCAAAAATTGCAGTTTTAGTCCCCCAAGTTTCTAAAATTGTCAAAAACAGTCCCTGGTACAGAATTTCAAAAGAAAAGTCATCAAAGGTCCTTTTAAAATCATAAGTTGTCAAATTTAGTCCTTTGGTGAAAAATATCAAAAGTTTGAGAAAATTACGAAAATGGTCCTCCAAGTTTGAAATTTGGCAGAAATGGCCCCTGGAAAATGACAAAGTGGCAAGTTAGGTCCTTATACTTTTGAAGATTGTCAATTATGGTCCTTGGAGGAACTTTGTTTAATATGGCAGTTTTGGTCCTCAAGTTTGGAGAATTACACAATGGTCCCTATCTTATTAAAACCTTTACACCATTTAGACCCTTGCCAATTTGGACCCTTGATACCTTGGACCCCTGTCACTAAGCTTTTTGAACCCCCCTTTGTTATTAATACCACCTGGTCAGTCAACCAAGTCAAACAAACTCACCCTGTTGGCGCCTAAAGTCCTCCATCCCCAACTGCTTCCCCTGCTCACTCTCCACACACCATCCCCTCAGCTCACCTTCACCTTTTCCTTGTCCCCCCACCTCAACACAATAACAAGATACATTAAATGCATCTTTTTCTCCCACACTCAAACTCTCCACCTGGCTAAAACCCTTTGGCGCCAAAAATGCTTTCAAAGGCTAGGATTTGTTTGAGCCATCCAATGGCTGCCAAATGAAGTGGGATTTGTCTGACAACTCAAGTGGATCTCAGAACCTATAAAAGAAAGGAAGAAAGAGAAGCATAGTAGTTAGCAAGTAGAGTAGTGTAGTTCTAAGTATGTCGTTTTTTAGTTTTTAAGCTTTCTAGTTAATGTTTAACTTTTCAAGTGTTTTGTAATCTCATTCTAGTATAATAAAAACTTATGTACACCTTCAATTTCAGTTTTTACATACAAATTCAGTTTATGCTATTTTTAAGTGAAAATTCTCAAATCAGCTTATTGTTGTTGCTAGTGTTGTTAATGAACTCATAAGCTCATATAATCTCACTATATAGCTTCTGAAACCTTTTAGTAGGTCTAAAACTTTGTTTAGTCCCATAAACTCAAAAATATCAAAAATTCCAATAAATTAGCTTGAAAATAAAAATTCAGAGAAAAAGGTGCAAGAAGGCTTGGAGCAAGGGTGCTTTTGGATTAATTATTGGTTTAGAGCTTCTGGAGAAGCATTAGGAGTGATTTCAGACCTTTGTTCTCAGTCTACAGTTGAATTCCAATTTGTAAGCTATTCTCTTAAAATTTGCATATTCTAGTTAAAGTGGTTAAAACCTGTTAATGTTAGCTTAATCCTATTTAAAAATAGTTAATATAAAGTTTCTAATCATCTGTATGGTCTTAATCAGTGGAAACCCTTGAAAAGCTTCAAATCTGTTTCAATAAAGGGGTGTTTGGATTGCTTGAAAATCAGTAGCTAGAGGTTATATTGTTGCATTAGATCAGTTGAAATAGTCTTGTTATAGTGAGTAGCAGTAATATCTGTCCTTGTTTGGTGCTTATTTTCATCTTAAGTCAAAATTAAATTAAAACTGTCTTATGATCCTTACTGTTGGAATCTGTCCACTGTCATCATCACATTTAGGATTAGAATCAGTAGAAGTAGCTTGTTAAAGCCTCATTTCATCACATTTCATTGAATTCAGTCCTGCATTTGATTTCAAAATTCACCAAAGTCAAACTTTTAGTTTTTGTTAAAAAGTCAAACATTGAAAATCTCAGTTTTGGCCAGGATAGATGGATTTTTTATGGGCTCATCACTGAGTCAATTTCAGTGATTCTTGGCATTTTAGAAACCTCTCTTGGTCTAGTTTCTTATGAGCATTTTTCCAGATTTTTGCCAATTTTTTAAAAGCCTCAAATGAGCTTGTCAAAACAAGCTCATATCCCCTGCTCACTGTCAGTGAATGCTGAGAATTTTTCTCAGCTTTTGCAAAGCTTGCACAGGTTCCATCATAGCTTCCCTAGGTCTATAAATTGGTTTACAGGTACTTAGCCAGGTCCTTTTCATGTCCCAATTATTGGTTTTCCATTTCAGCTTATTTAGCAGCTTTTGCATAAGCTTAAAGTTGTACCCCTTGTCACTGTTTCTGCCATAATCTCAGATCCTCAAATCATTGCATTTTGATATCCAGTAGCTGTAGCTTGTTGATTTGTGTTGCTTTTTGGTTACTTTAGCATATTAGACCTTCCATATCAGTTTGGTGCTTGTTGTGCCTCATTTGCTTATTGGAAGTGCTTATTTCATAAGCACTTCCTTATCAGTTTCATATTCTGCCAAACAAGCCCCTGTTTTTCTATTTTTCCCAGCTTTCTAATTTTATTTTAGACTTTTCCTGAAATTTTCAGATTTTTCTAAGTTCATTTGCTATTTTTCTTAATTTAAACTAGTTTTTAAGCCTTTTTAATTAGCTTTAAATACAAAAAAATTAGAAAAAGGTTCAAAAAAATATGTTTTCTATTTTCCTAGGTTAAGATAAATGTAAAAAGCTTAAAAAGTATTTTTCCCTATTTTTCTCCTTTTATTTGGTATTTTTAATAATTTAAATTAGTTTTAAATAGTTTTAAATTAATAATAAATACATAAAAAGTCTAAAAAATATATTTTCAGTTTTAAAATTAGTTTTATCATATTTTAGATTTTTCTAAGTCTTAACTTTATTTTTCTAGTCTTATTTCATATTTTCTTTTATTTTAGAGTATTATTAAATAGTTTAAAATAGTTTTTAATTAATAATAATTACATAAATAGTTGTAAAAATAATTTTATTTTTCTAATAATTTTCTTATATTATTAGGTTTGTAAAAATGTATTTTTCATATTTTTAGGATTTATATTGTATAAGTTTCACTTTTTATTTTGTACGTTTACGTTATTTGTATTTAAACGTAAGTTTTTCGTTTTAAGTTTTAAACGTTCATCACTTTAAAAATAGTGATAGCGTTTATTTAATATCTTTTATCTTTTTAATTTTCTTAATTTGCATTTAAGTCGCTTTGTTTATAACCTTTTTCATTAGTGTAATATCCAATCCTAATCCTTTCTGATCGCTATCATTAGTGATCATTCTACCGTCTGAATCAGTGTTTGCACACCATTGAGTCTCCTTGGGACTTAACGACCCGGGAATTCATTATATTCCCTGATCTTCATTGTATTTGTGTCTGAGCTGTTTTAAGTCTGTTTAGACTTGACTGTTTGGCACGAATCAAATTTTGGCGCCGCTGCCGGGGAGGCTTTAGCGTGTGTTTAGCCATTTTCAGACCCATTCTTGCACATATCCCATCTTTTGTAAAAATTTTTTGTAAAGTTTTCAAAAATCCAAAAAGTTCATTAACACTTTTCCTAAAGTGTTAAAAACGCCAAAAATATTTTCAGTCTTTGTTTTTATCATCATGTTTTTCAAAAACACCAAAAATATTCCTCTTTACCCTCTTACCTTTTTGATTCTTCATTTCTTACCTTCTGATAACCTTTGATTCTTTCCATGTCTTATCCTCACCCTCTTGGTTGTCAATGGTGTGGTGGTCCTTATAATGGTGGCAATTGCCCCAGTTGTTGCATGGTGGAATCAGGAAACGGGTCTGTCTATAACCAAGATCCCTATTCCTACCATAACACGACTGATTTATTCCATCAGCTACCACACTGTGAGACTCAGCAGTTTTACTGTTGTGAGTATTGTGGTGGTTCACATTCCAGTTCTGATTGTCAATCAGGAAACACGCTTGTTTATGAGCAGGTTCCTGATAACAATTATGACTACAACACATACCACTCACAGCCACATCAGTTTTACTGTTGTGAGTATTGTGGAGGTCCTCACTCTAGCTCGGATTGTCAAACAGGGAACCCAATTCCTTGTAACAATTACGAATCTTCGTATAATGACCAAACTCCGCAGTACCAAATGATTCAAGCGACTCCTCTTGAAACTACGACAGACCTTCTACTGAAGACTCTGGAGTTATTAAAAGAACTTAAGGAGGAGTCGGCTATGTCATCCCATAATCCAAATGAAAAATCAATGGAAGTTTTGTTAGCCGAAGAGCGAGCTGCTAAATTAGATTCCCATATTGCGTTTGAAAAATCTGTTAGGGAATCAATTGCAATAGAAAAAGCGGCCAAATCTAGCTCTCGATTCCGTTTCATTCCTGATGACGATGATGATGAAGATATCCTTGATATCCTACAATTTTATAACAGTTCATCAAGTTCATCAGTTGAGACTCCTTCCATGATCCATCAGGGAGAAAAGACTATGATGGAATTACTAGCAGAAGAACAAATGTTAAGTATTAAACATATGTATGCTAGTCCGTCTAAACTCCCTCAGTCTGTTGTTATCACACCCAATACTCCCACTCACTCTCTAAACATGGGGGATGAGCTTCTTAGCACTATTCCAGAAATGGAATCGTCTAGTGTTGAGGACCTTATTCCAATCCCGAGAGAGTCACAGGGAGCTATTGGCCATATGTGTGATATCTCTTCCCCTCTTGAGTGTTCTCAAGATCATTTTGAAACTTTCTCTGATCTTAGCGACGATTGTGCTTCCTATGGAGACATCGAGTACGTTGAGGCATCACTTCCTCAATCTGATGCTGATCCCTTTCTTGAGGAGTTCTCCGGTGAACTCACTCACATCAATCCACTCTTTGATTTCGGAGCCGATCTGGGAGAGACTGAAAGTCTCATTGATAATGATCGTTCACTCACTTCTTATCCCAACAATCCAAATGAGAATGTTGATCACTTAGTTCCCGAAACATTCAAAGCTACTTTCACTAATCCTCTATTTGAATTCAACTCTGAATTCACTTCAATTTCTGAGAATCCACTCTTTGATACTCAGACTGAGGATAGTGATGAACCCACAATGGAACAAGAGTTCACAAATTCACATCATGTGAATGATTCTCTTCATGAGGAGTTCTCCGGTGAACTCTCTCATATCATATCTCCACTGGAGTATGATTGCGTGGATGGCAAAAATCATGATCGGGGGGAGAGAATCTCAATTTGCATAGTTATGACAAATCTTCCCATCCTCCCTCCCGAGATGCCTTCCAACCCAAAGAGCTCAACCAAGAAAATCCAAATAAGTGCAACTGCACTTAATCCCGAGGAAGAAGATCTAGTCATGATTGTTATCATGATCTTCTTTCTTTTCTTCACCTACTCGGTGACTTCCTCTCTTCTTCACTCCTTCGGGAATGAAGACACTATTTTTGATCCCGGCATTTTCAATTATCATTTTTGAGCCGGTTCTATGTATATCTCATCGGTGTGGAACTTTCACATACTTCAAATGTTTGTCCAAACATCTTGATTGAAAGTCCGATGGAGATTGTTTCTTCCACTTTGCTTCCCCATGAACCAATGAATTCGGGGTCGAGTCAAGCTAGCGACTCGGAAATCAAAAACAGTAGCACACACTATATGGGTTTTCACCCATATTTCTGTCTTCTTACCCCCTTTCTACCACCTAAGTGTGGGGGTGATGCCCCACATGTTATATATATAAGTTTCTTAAAAAAAAAAAAAAAAAAAAAAAAAAAAAAAAAAAAAAAAAAAAAAAAAAAAAAATCTTTCTAAATAATGGCCGTAGTATTTCCTTTTTACGTTCTTTGTTTCGGCATAACCGCCGGTACTTTGAATATTGAGGGCAATATTCATTTCTAAGTGTGGGGGGGGAATTCTCACGAATTTCATATATTATCTACCCAATTCCCCCGTTTTGGCCAAAATTTTTTTTGGAGTAAGTGTTTTACACTTTCTCATTTGGTTATCAGTCCGCCATGTCTGTAAGACAAAAGGATTGGCTAATCCAGGAGCAAATGGCTCTTGGTAAAGATATATCAAATCCGTTTATATGGCTTGCAATTTGCCCAAAATTGTATGGTTTTCAGCTCACCATATCCTAAAAAGTGAAGAGTTGGCTAGCCCGCAAGGTTATGGCTTGTGGTAAAGGCAGTGGAAAATCCATAATTGGTAATCAGCTCACCAAAGATAATTCTGATAATTTATCTAAGAGTTGGCTAGTCCAGAAGGGTACGGCTTCTGGTAAAGACACATCAAATCCGTTTACAGCTTGTGGTTTGCTCAAAATCACATGGTTATCAGTGTACCATGGTTCTTACTTGAACTGAAACATTTGGCTACTCCAGAAGTAATGGCTTTTGGTAAAGAGTTTAAAATCCATTATGTTTTCTCAAATCATTGCTAGGGACTAGCAATATCTCAGTGTGGGGGATTGATGAGTGTCTAAATACTCATCATTTTTACATAATATAAACTGCAAAATCATCTGAAAACACTCAGAAACACATCAAAATGACCAAAATATCACAAATCAGTGTTTTATGTGTTTTAAATGCAAAAATATCAAAATCAGATGAAAAACGTATCAAATTTGCAAAAATTGCAGTTTTAGTCCCCCAAGTTTCTAAAATTGTCAAAAACAGTCCCTGGTACAGAATTTCAAAAGAAAAGTCATCAAAGGTCCTTTTAAAATCATAAGTTGTCAAATTTAGTCCTTTGGTGAAAAATATCAAAAGTTTGAGAAAATTACGAAAATGGTCCTCCAAGTTTGAAATTTGGCAGAAATGGCCCCTGGAAAATGACAAAGTGGCAAGTTAGGTCCTTATACTTTTGAAGATTGTCAATTATGGTCCTTGGAGGAACTTTGTTTAATATGGCAGTTTTGGTCCTCAAGTTTGGAGAATTACACAATGGTCCCTATCTTATTAAAACCTTTACACCATTTAGACCCTTGCCAATTTGGACCCTTGATACCTTGGACCCCTGTCACTAAGCTTTTTGAACCCCCCTTTGTTATTAATACCACCTGGTCAGTCAACCAAGTCAAACAAACTCACCCTGTTGGCGCCTAAAGTCCTCCATCCCCAACTGCTTCCCCTGCTCACTCTCCACACACCATCCCCTCAGCTCACCTTCACCTTTTCCTTGTCCCCCCACCTCAACACAATAACAAGATACATTAAATGCATCTTTTTCTCCCACACTCAAACTCTCCACCTGGCTAAAACCCTTTGGCGCCAAAAATGCTTTCAAAGGCTAGGATTTGTTTGAGCCATCCAATGGCTGCCAAATGAAGTGGGATTTGTCTGACAACTCAAGTGGATCTCAGAACCTATAAAAGAAAGGAAGAAAGAGAAGCATAGTAGTTAGCAAGTAGAGTAGTGTAGTTCTAAGTATGTCGTTTTTTAGTTTTTAAGCTTTCTAGTTAATGTTTAACTTTTCAAGTGTTTTGTAATCTCATTCTAGTATAATAAAAACTTATGTACACCTTCAATTTCAGTTTTTACATACAAATTCAGTTTATGCTATTTTTAAGTGAAAATTCTCAAATCAGCTTATTGTTGTTGCTAGTGTTGTTAATGAACTCATAAGCTCATATAATCTCACTATATAGCTTCTGAAACCTTTTAGTAGGTCTAAAACTTTGTTTAGTCCCATAAACTCAAAAATATCAAAAATTCCAATAAATTAGCTTGAAAATAAAAATTCAGAGAAAAAGGTGCAAGAAGGCTTGGAGCAAGGGTGCTTTTGGATTAATTATTGGTTTAGAGCTTCTGGGGAAGCATTAGGAGTGATTTCAGACCTTTGTTCTCAGTCTACAGTTGAATTCCAATTTGTAAGCTATTCTCTTAAAATTTGCATATTCTAGTTAAAGTGGTTAAAACCTGTTAATGTTAGCTTAATCCTATTTAAAAATAGTTAATATAAAGTTTCTAATCATCTGTATGGTCTTAATCAGTGGAAACCCTTGAAAAGCTTCAAATCTGTTTCAATAAAGGGGTGTTTGGATTGCTTGAAAATCAGTAGCTAGAGGTTATATTGTTGCATTAGATCAGTTGAAATAGTCTTGTTATAGTGAGTAGCAGTAATATCTGTCCTTGTTTGGTGCTTATTTTCATCTTAAGTCAAAATTAAATTAAAACTGTCTTATGATCCTTACTGTTGGAATCTGTCCACTGTCATCATCACATTTAGGATTAGAATCAGTAGAAGTAGCTTGTTAAAGCCTCATTTCATCACATTTCATTGAATTCAGTCCTGCATTTGATTTCAAAATTCACCAAAGTCAAACTTTTAGTTTTTGTTAAAAAGTCAAACATTGAAAATCTCAGTTTTGGCCAGGATAGATGGATTTTTTATGGGCTCATCACTGAGTCAATTTCAGTGATTCTTGGCATTTTAGAAACCTCTCTTGGTCTAGTTTCTTATGAGCATTTTTCCAGATTTTTGCCAATTTTTTAAAAGCCTCAAATGAGCTTGTCAAAACAAGCTCATATCCCCTGCTCACTGTCAGTGAATGCTGAGAATTTTTCTCAGCTTTTGCAAAGCTTGCACAGGTTCCATCATAGCTTCCCTAGGTCTATAAATTGGTTTACAGGTACTTAGCCAGGTCCTTTTCATGTCCCAAGTATTGGTTTTCCATTTCAGCTTATTTAGCAGCTTTTGCATAAGCTTAAAGTTGTACCCCTTGTCACTGTTTCTGCCATAATCTCAGATCCTCAAATCATTGCATTTTGATATCCAGTAGCTGTAGCTTGTTGATTTGTGTTGCTTTTTGGTTACTTTAGCATATTAGACCTTCCATATCAGTTTGGTGCTTGTTGTGCCTCATTTGCTTATTGGAAGTGCTTATTTCATAAGCACTTCCTTATCAGTTTCATATTCTGCCAAACAAGCCCCTGTTTTTCTATTTTTCCCAGCTTTCTAATTTTATTTTAGACTTTTCCTGAAATTTTCAGATTTTTCTAAGTTCATTTGCTATTTTTCTTAATTTAAACTAGTTTTTAAGCCTTTTTAATTAGCTTTAAATACAAAAAAATTAGAAAAAGGTTCAAAAAAATATGTTTTCTATTTTCTTAGGTTAAGATAAATGTAAAAAGCTTAAAAAGTATTTTTCCCTATTTTTCTCCTTTTATTTGGTATTTTTAATAATTTAAATTAGTTTTAAATAGTTTTAAATTAATAATAAATACATAAAAAGTCTAAAAAATATATTTTCAGTTTTAAAATTAGTTTGATCATATTTTAGATTTTTCTAAGTCTTAACTTTATTTTTCTAGTCTTATTTCATATTTTCTTTTATTTTAGAGTATTATTAAATAGTTTAAAATAGTTTTTAATTAATAATAATTACATAAATAGTTGTAAAAATAATTTTATTTTTCTAATAATTTTCTTATATTATTAGGTTTGTAAAAATGTATTTTTCATATTTTTAGGATTTATATTGTATAAGTTTCACTTTTTATTTTGTACGTTTACGTTATTTGTATTTAAACGTAAGTTTTTCGTTTTAAGTTTTAAACGTTCATCACTTTAAAAATAGTGATAGCGTTTATTTAATATCTTTTATCTTTTTAATTTTCTTAATTTGCATTTAAGTCGCTTTGTTTATAACCTTTTTCATTAGTGTAATATCCAATCCTAATCCTTTCTGATCGCTATCATTAGTGATCATTCTACCGTCTGAATCAGTGTTTGCACACCATTGAGTCTCCTTGGGACTTAACGACCCGGGAATTCATTATATTCCCTGATCTTCATTGTATTTGTGTCTGAGTTGTTTTAAGTCTGTTTAGACTTGACTGTTTGGCACGAATCAGTATCCTAAGGGCACGGGAGTAGAAACAATTGTATATGCAGATTCTGACCATACAGGTGATTATGTTGACCGAAAAAGTGCAATTGGGGTATGTACTTTTATGGGATGTTGTTTAACATCTTGGTTTTCAAAGAAACAAACGGCATTAGCAATATCAACAACCGAAGCCGAATACGTCTCCGTCGGCAAAGCATGCCAACAAGAACTATGGATGAAACAAGCGTTGGTTGACTACGACATTCATCTAAGTGACATAGCCATTCTATGTGACAACAAAGGTGCCATAGATTTAAACAAGAATCCGGTTTTACATTCTCGCACAAAGCATATAGAGATTCGTCATCACTTCTTAAGAGACAATGTTCAAAAGGGGAACATCTCTATTGAGAAGGTAGCGTCCGAAGACAACATAGCCGACGTCCTCACCAAACCGTTGAAGCGGGAACAATTCAACCTACTTCGTCTTGGTCTTAGTCTCATGGAACAATCGTCGTAATTTACTTTTTAAAATCTACAAGGTATGTAAACACTAGCCTTCTTCTTTCTAAGTCTAGGATCTCTATTTCACGCACAACTCACAAGCAATACGGGAATTTTCAAAACCCAAGATAAGTTTTTCACTTATAACTCATCTTATTTTCTTTCAAAATAAGTACAATTTGCAAATACATAATTACACACACACCTTCTTTTCAAAGGATAAAATGATCTTTATTCGCACATAGAAACCTCCTTTTGGAATGTTTTCTAAAAATGATACCTCTTCCCGCATCAATTTCACAAAAGTAATTTCTCACGATTAGGACAAATCGCTTTTTCATTATTAATACAAAGTAAAAACCCGTTTTCATTGCATCTCATGTCTTTTGAATGCTAAATGGGACACTTAACTAATATGTGTTTTCGGGTACATTCATTTAAGCCACAATGAATTAGGAGCATTGGTAGCACTGAATTATGTACTCAAGTACTAACTATGTGTTTTCGGGTTATCTCACATAATAGTATGCTTTTTTACTTCTAGTTTATTTTTTCTTTCTTCTTAGGAGTCGAGATAACCGCAACTCCAAATAGTTTGCATATAGGCACACACTAGGCACAAATGTTTCCAAACAGGAGAATTTTGAGCTGCATTTATCACCAGCACCACGGATCCCAGCCTTAATGTTGGACGGATCCCTCAAGGGAAGGATCCGTGGGATCCGTGAGACAGAAGCTAGTTTTATCTTCTATTTTTTCTCACTTTGGATGAAAACTCCAATATCTTTTCATTTTTTTTTGGAGTATGTTCTTTAATGCTTGTGTTCTCATGATCACATGCCTTAAATTCATATCTAATCATTAGATTTTAATCCATATTTTGGGTCAAGCATTCATTACAATGCATTGTTTTTCTATATATATATAGGACTCCCAAAATGCTTGCATATTCATCTCATCTTCACAAACAAACACCACCATGTCTTCCAAAAGACCTTCCAACTTAGATGAATCACGTAATTCAAACAATGCATTTCAAGAAATCCAAACCTTTGTCCTACCACCTTCCAAAATACCACAATCAAAATCTAGGATATCCGCTAGGATTAACATCCGGCCTTGTTGCTTAGCCACACCATCATCGAATGGATCATCACCAACCACTAACTCACCAAAAATGCTTCCATTATAGCACCTCCTTCATCACCAACAAGTACACCAAAACCTTATGAAAGCATGGACGGAATCATTATTACTATTTTCTATTTTTAGTACTTTTCTTTTGAGTCATTTTCATGAACAAGTCTTATTCTTATTTTTACATGCTTGTAGGTGGTATAAATACCAATACACTTTGTTTGTTTTAATACAAGGCTTTTTTTACATACCTTGGCTCCCAATCTTGATTCTCATCAATCACAAGATTACTTATGCATATTACTACTAACCTTTTCTTTGTAGGGATTTTTTTTATTTTTCTTCACTTGACGCCCCAAACTAGGGGAGCTACCGTCAAGGGGGAGTAAGCGATACGTGGACTATTTCTCCACACTTTTATTTCTTCGATGGGTTAACTTTTTGTTTTGACAAAAAGGGGGAGAAGAAGTAAAACTTAGGGTCTTTCAAAACATACGTCTATTCTTAAGTTTTACTCATCATAACATTATGTTTTGTCATCAACAAAAAGGGGGAGATTGTTAATACAAATAAACCGTTAAAACGTTTATTAATATTTTGCGATCTCTTTGTGTTTTGTTGATAACAAATATAATGTTATCTTAAGTACAATTATAAGAATACATGTTATCTTTGTAAAGCATTTACATATAGCCATTTAATACAAATTGTTGTAATATTTTATTAGGATGGGTAAAAATCACAACCCATGGATCATATCCATAACCCATGGTATTGACCCATACCCACTTGAATAGATACATTGTACTCATTAGATACATTGTATCTAAAAGAATACCCATGGACCAACCCATGACCCATAACCAAAAAACCCATGGGCAAAGAGGAGCGTCCCACGGATCCCTAGGTTTACACTAGACGGATCCCTTGTGGGAGGGATCCGGGGAACAGTGGCAAGTTTTGCCTATAAATAGAGAGCCATTTCTCCATTCTAACTCACCCCTCTACTTACTAATTCTCTCATATACTCTCATTCTCTTCTAACAAAAGATCACTTGATCTAGAGAGTACTTCTTTCTTTCTTTCTTTAGTGATTCTCATATAGGTCCTTCTCTAAGGCGAGATCACGAGCATTCTACAAGTCATCCAAGCAAGGGGTCCTTGATTGATTTGTTCCTCCACAAGATTTCTGTAGCAAAGATCTTGTACTTGATATTTCACATATTTGTTGTGTAATAGTCGTGTTGGTTACTGGCGGTAAGGTACATCAGGGATCCAATCATACTGCGATATTTAGTTTGGTCAACCATGATCCCTGAGTGGTCCTCATCCAGTTTAGTACGCTCCACCATGGGAGTGTCAACAGGGTCACAAGAATTAAATCCAAATTTCTTTAAGATCTCATTCGCATATTTAGATTGATTGATAAAAATGCCTCCGGGACTTTGTGAAATTTGTAATCCCAAGAAAAATGACATTTGTCCCATCATTGACATTTGAAATTTGGAGCCCATCTCCTTAGAAAAACGGTCACATTCATTGGGGTCAGTCGAGGAAAAAATAATATCATCAACATTGATTTGAACATGAATTAAGTGTTTGCCTGACTTTCTGGTGAACAATGTCGGATCAACTGCTCCTTTGCTGAATCCATTAGATAGAAGAAACTTTGATAGCGTGTCGTACCATGCCCTTGGAGCTTGCTTCAAACCGTAAAGGGCCTTCTTCAAGCGATAGACATGAATAGGATGCTCTGGATTCACAAAGCCTTCCGGCTGGCTGACGTATACAACCTCTTTCAAATCTCCGTTAAGAAAGCAGTCTTTACATCCATCTGATAGACTACCATGTTCTTACTAGCATCGTTAGCCAAGAAGATTCTGATTGCTTCAATACGTGCAACTGGAGCAAATGATTCTTCAAAGTCAATACCTTCTTCTTGACGGTATCCTTTTGCAACCAGTCGAGCCTTGTTCTTTAGTACATCACCATGCTCATCAAGTTTAACTTTGAAGATCCATTTTGGAGCAATGATCATAGCACAGTCAGGGGCAGGTACTAATTCCTATACATCTAGTCGATCTAACTCATGAATTTCTTGTTGCATGGCATTAAACGAGCTGTCCTCAGTCATGGCTGTTTTAACATCTTTTGGTTCGACCTTAGATAGTACGAAGTTGAAGAAGCACCACAAGGCATCAGTTGCAAGTTGTTTACGAGTGGATACTGGACGAGAAGGGTTCCCAATGATGTTGTCCAATGGATGGTCATGTGTCCATTTCTAAGGTGCTCGTGTGGTTATTGTTGAGGGACTGAAGTAGCAGAGTTTGGATCTCCTGATGAAGATGGTTCTTAAGTTGGTTCAGGAGCAAATATGTTCTCAAATGGAGCATCTTCGGGAGTAGCAAAGGGGTTATCTCCATCATATTTGCTAGAAACATTTCCATGATGTACATTCGATGATTGAGGATTTGAGAATGACGATGAGAGATCTGCAGCTGGCGCTTCTTGAGACAGAGTCAATGAAACAGATGGATTATCTGTGTTGATTGGATTAGAAGTCGTCACTGTTGATGTTGTAGAATGATCATTAACAATAGGTTCATAATATTCATCAAACATTGGATCAAACAGTTTCTTCAAATCTTCTTCAGACGAAGGTACATATGGAACTGCAGGTGAGGGATTCTGTACAAGAGAGGAACTGATAGTGTTAATACAAATAAACCGTTAAAACGTTTATTAATATTTTGCAATCTTTTTGTGTTTTGTTGATAACAAATATAATGTTATCTTAAGTACAATTATAAGCATACATGTTATCTTTGTAAAGCATTTACATATAGCCATTTAATACAAATTGTTGTAATAGTTTATTAGGATGGGTAAAAATCACAACCCATGGATCATATCCATAACCCATGGTATTGACCCATACCCACTTGACTAGATACATTGTACTCATTAGATACATTGTATCTAAAAGAATACCCATAGACCAACCCATGACCCATTACCCATAACCAAAAAACCCATGGGCAAAGAGGAGCGTCCCATGGATCCCTAGGTTTACACTAGACGGATACCTTGTGGGAGGGATCCGTGGGATCCGGGGAACAGTGGCAAGTTTTGCCTATAAATAGAGAGTCATTTCTCCATTCTAACTCACCCCTCTTCTTACTAATTCTCTCATATACTCTCATTCTCTTCTAACAAAAGATCACTTGATCTAGGGAGTACTTCTTTCTTTCTTTCTTTAGTGATTCTCATATAGGTCCTTCTCTAAGGCGAGATCACGAGCATTCTACAAGTCATCCAAGCAAGGGGTCCTTGATTGATTTGTTCCTCCACAAGATTTCTGTAGCAAAGATCTTGTACTTGATATTTCACATATTTGTTGTGTAATAGTCGTGTTGGTTTGGTCCACCGTGTTACGGACTTGGTATTTAGCTTTGTACCGGAAAAAGGTGTAAGCAACGCTGTGAAGGCTTCTCCGCCAAGTTGAAGGAGTTTGTTGACCTAGTGCTTGAACTCTCGAGTAGGTGACTCGGGGAGTGGAGTATGGCAAGGAAGGTGTCCTTGTAGCCGAACCACTATAAACCGGTTGTGTCATTTCTATCCCTTGCTTTACTTTATTTACTTGCTTTATCATTAGATCTATACTTTCTCTACATTCATACGATTTCACATAATATCGAATCTAAAGTTTTTGAAACTAAATTAAAATCGGCAAAACTATTCAACCCCCCCCCCCCTTCTAGTTTTCCACACATAAGACTACAAGATAAATGTTGAGATGCGGGTCCAGAACTTGATTGTCTTGGAGCCATTTGCTCAGACAGCTCTTTAAACATGACGTGAATTGTTTCCATGATATCACGGGTTCTTTTATTGTAGATTCGATATCCCTTCCGGTTTGGTGCATAGCCAACAAAAACTCCAATGTCCGCCTTAGCTCTTAACTTTCCTAAGTCTTGACCATCATTCGTTGGATAGCATAAGGCACCGAACACACGAAGGAAAGATAGATCTGGTTTTCGGTTGTGGACAAGTTCGTAAGGAGTCTTTCCATGAGAGGTGTGAATGAGGGAACGGTTTTTGGTGTAGCAAGCAGTGGCAATGGCTTCAGCCCAGAGAAACATTGGAACCTTTGAGAAAATTAGCATAGTCCTTGCAGCTTCGACAAGAGTCCGATTTCGTCTTTCAACTACACCGTTCTGTTGAGGAGTGCGTGGAACACTTCTTTGATGGCCGATTCCAATGCTTTCATAGAACTGACTCAGTTCTTTGTTAACAAACTCAGTTCCATTGTCTGTTCGGATAATTCTGACAGTTTTATTAAGTCGAACCTGTAGCTATTTAATAAGTTTGACGATGACATATGGAGTTTCATCCTTTGACCTCAAAAACTTAACCCAAGTAAACCGAGAATAGTCATCAACCACGTCTAACACATATTTCTTCCCATTTATAGTTTGCACTCTCATAGGTCCACATAAATCCATGTGAAGAGTATGAAAAACTTCCATAACTGAGTTTGAAGGTTTGGGTTTATGGGCATATTTCTTGCTTTTTCCCAATTGACATGTTGAACAGAGATGATCTTTTTCATACTTCAATCTGGGTAAACCTCTTACGAGGTCCTTTCTAGACAAATCATTTATAGTTCCGAAGTTCAAGTGATTGAGACGACAATGCCATAACCATGACTTTGTTTTAGAGGCCTTTGATAACAAGCAGATTGGAGAAGAGTTCATCATATCTTCGATAGAGATGGTGTACAAGTTTGTTCCACGTTTTCCTCTTAAAAGTTCCACACCATCAAGTTCTCTAACGAAACAAGTATGTTTTCTAAAGGCCACTTCTAGATCAGAATCACAAAATTGACCGACAGAAAACAAATTATGACAAAGACCTTCAACATAATATACCCGAGAAATTACACTATCACCAACCACATAATCTCCATAACCCATAATTTCCCCAAAATGGTCATTTCCGAATCTAACAGTCCCGATAAATTTACTCACGAAGTTCATGAGCCGCTAGCGATCTCCAGTCATATGCTTGGAACAGCCTGAGTCCAGGTACCACATAATGATTTGAACGACCTGCACTTGAACACAGACAAGAATGGATGACTGGACAATTGGGATCCCCATGCAAGAACGGGTTCCACTTGGTTAGCAAATGTGATTGGAGCACCCACATCAGAAGTAGAAACAATGATATCATTAGAGGTAGATGCCGGGCTAGTAGTAACAGTAGATCTATTCAAAGTATGTTCACTTCTTAAAGGTATGGCTCTACCAGTAGGCATCCATTTCCTAATGGGCATTGATCTAGATAATTTAGGGCACAACTCATTAAGATTGAATTTACGGCCAGTAGGTATCCAATGATAGCCTACATTACTAAGTTTTCTTCTTGTTGGTTTCCAATGTTTTCTAGCCCTCTTCCACCTTGTTTTTCTGACCTTCTTATCTTGTTTTCTAGTGTTAACATTTTTTACCGGAGATTCGACAGCATTACTCAAATCATCCACAACACATTCATGATAAATACCAGAAATCAAGCATTCATTACATGTTTTGCAAGTAGTAGCAGAATTCGAATTAATTACAGTACGCTTATAGCTAATACTAGAATCAACACGATTCGTCTTATTCAACACAAATTTATTGTTCCTAGGGTGGTCTTTTACTTTCTTCCATCGATCACTCTTAGCTTACGAGGTCCTATCTTGCTTTGTATTGCCTGGAGGCTTTGACCCGCTTGCTTTTGTATCACTGATTACTCCTGTAGAGGGAATGATGGGAACATTAGTTGGTTTTGCTACCTTTTGCATTCCTGATCTAGAAGTGTTGGGATCTGAAGTACTTGCAGGCACATCAAAGTTCACATGCTTGACTTTCAGCACAGAAAAAGGCATATCATGGGTTGCATGCTTAACACTAGGCATAGAGCAAGGCATAACGACTTTATCTTTCTTACAAAAGGATGTAGGGCATGTTGCTCTTAAACATTCTAAAAGTTCTTGAGATCGGTTGCCATATAAACATGCATACCTAACTTCACTATCAAGTGGTTTATTTATGCTATTCACTTCGACAATCTCACGGAGACATTCTAGACTATCCTTAAGGTACGAAAAATATTCTTGAAACACAAGTTCGTTATTTCTAAGATGAGGAGGAATATACTTTACAGTAACAACATACTTAGAATCCGTAGATGCCTTTGATATAGCATTCTTATCACAGACAAGTGGCATTTTCCCTTTTACCTGACTCTTCAGATTCTCAATTTCCTTTTGTAAAGAAGTTATTTTTTTCATTTTTCTTGTCACGAGTGACTTTCATTGAATCATATAACTCTTTGAAATGTTGTTTAACCTTTTTGTTTTCTTCAAGAAAACTCTCATTTTCTTGTTGTAAAACATTAATGATGTTTTGAAGATGAAAGTTTTGAGAATTCTGAGAATCTAAAGGAGGAGGCATTTGGGAGCCATTCACATTATTCTTATCACCCTTTAATTGTGAAATTTGGGTTTTCAATTTTTTGATCGTGTTACACTGAGCTCGAATCTGTTCATCACGTTTGCTTATTTCAAAAACTGCATCAAACTCAGGAGCATCCGAGGATGTCTGGACATTTGAGGTTTTAACATTTTCTTTGAGATGTTGATATTTTGATAGCAAAGCAAAATGTTCAACTTCTAGCTTAGAAAAATGTTTTACCAAGTTATCATGATCATCCTGGTCTATTTTCCCATTCAGTTTTGAGTTTTTATTTTCAAGCTCAATAACACGATCATGGGAAACTTTCAAAGTAACAGATAATTCATGAAATTGAGAAGCAGTAATAGAATACTTTGTAACAGTATAAAACCATCTTGAACCACACAACTAGAAATCAAGCTCTCATTTAAGATATGCAGATTCTTCCTTTCAATTTCATTACATTTGAGTTCACGTTCATAATCATTGACCTCAATTATCATTTCATCAAATTCCTTTTCCATTTCTTTAATCTCTAAATCTATCCCTTTTTGAAGACTCTCAAATTGATTTTTTAATTGTTTAAAAAAAGGCATGACCTCAGTTAAATAGCATTCTTTAGTTTGCTCAAAACCCCTTTCCCCTTCAGTTATATCCCTATAGGTGTGATTCTCTTCTTACATGTCTTCTCAAAATCAACGAATAGTTGGTAAACAACATACAGGCTGATTAAAGTCTTGCTCTTAGTGGGAAGAGTTCTAGGCACTAAATGCATTGGTGTTTTTTTTTTTTGAACGGCAACTTATTGCATTGGTGTATTTGGAGGATACACAGTAGCTGGAGGCACTTTCCTAAGGGGAGGGTTTGTTTCAACAAGTTCATTAGCTTTTTGCTTATCCATGTCTTTTTTCCAAAAAACTTGTTCTGGGTTAATTGAGTTTGAGGCTTAAACTTGTTCAAGGAAATCCAATTTTCTTTAGTGTAATCATGGGGTTTAAGCGTTATATTTTGTTTTTTATACTGAGGATCTTTTAGCTTCTTTTCCATTTTCTCCCTAGAGGCATCTTCTAATTTTCTATCCTCTTCAGTGCTTCCAATACATGATGGTGTTTGTCTAGGCTTAAGGATCTTATCACCATCATAGACTACCTTTTGAGCAGCTCTAGCAATTTTACCATACTCAGGATTGGGTTCCTCTACAAGGGGAATATTATGCTTATCGCTTAGGACTCTATGCTTAGTGATCATATGAGCAGTCTGAATGGTGTTCCCTTGTACGTACAACTTGTTTTCAAGTTTGTTCTTTAAAGTTTTTAGGTTGGAAAAATCATTTAAAAGTTTTGATTCCTTAGCATTAAATTCCTGCTTAAGCACTTTCATATTTTCTTGAAGTTCTTGTTTTTGCTTAGCAGTTTTATTAAGCTTTTCTTGTAAGGAATTTAACTATTGTTTTAATATTTCTTCCCTAAAATTACTTTTTCTAATAATTGTACGCATTTGGGTATCCATCTCCTGCTCACGTGAGGTCAGCTCAAATTTAGCACGCTGTTCATAGATGGCAACTTGTTCCTTATAGGCATTAAGTTCAGAGGTTATGGAATCATCAGGAGCACATGCAGTGTATTCATGAAAAACATAGTCATCATTGACTGTAGAAGATGCATTACTTGGTACCTATTCACTTCCATCTTGCTTCACATATTGATCATATGGGACAACATTGCTATTACCCATATTTTCAATATCTGATTCAATAATTTCAGTAGATTGTACTTTGTCATGCATCTTTTGCACATCAACCTCATCGTATAGTTTTAATACCTCTGAGATGATAGATTCTTTGGAAGGATTGGCCTGTTTTGGTGAAGAAGCCCTTGGAGTGACCATTGGTGAGATACTAGCCATGAAGATGGTCTGGGCAGTTGGTTCATCATCAACATCTGAATCAAATGCATCACAATCTGCAACTTGAAATGCGTTGGGATTGTTCTGACCCATGCCCTGCATTGGTTGTTCATCCACATCAGCATCATAAGTTCTGGCGTTTCCCTCAGCAAGGAATATCAATTCTTCCTCATTCAACACAGCTCCACTGTCTTGAGCTTGCACCAGCAACATCTTGTCCCTGAAGTACTCTGTATTTTGTGGACGTTTTGGAAGAGTGCAATTCCTTGCGATGTGACCTTCTCCACCACAGTTGTAACACTTGATAGGCTTTGCTTGACCCTGAGCCATGTTCCTTCCACGATTCTGATTACCCACATATCCACCACCACCGCCAGCATTACCATATCCAGCACCAACATTCCCATATCCAGCACTAACATTCCCTTGCTCATTATGTGGAAGGTATGCATTTTGTCTTCCTTGCACATTTTGCACTACTACCTTTTCGTCTTTAACCGTAGCATGATTGTGAAGATTGGATGCAGTTCTGAGGTGATTGTTGGTGTGTGGGGTGAAGTTCAAGTTCTGCTTGACCATTAAAGCCAGTTGATTGACAAGCTGTTCCATGAATGTGTCTAAATCTGGAGGCTTATACCCTGGATTTGGAATGAGTTTGTGATTACCATTTCCAGTAGGTATGACTTGAGATGCCTTGGTAGTAATACCCACATTAGTGTAGAATGCAGTTGAATCATTTGAAGAGCTAGCATTTCCAGCATTGTTGTTGAACTTTTCAAGGATCATTCGTTCAAACACAGCATGCTTCTCATTTTGGAGCAAATAAGCATACAATTGCTCATAATTGGTGTTCCTCAAACCTTTGTTTAGCTTGACTGCAGTGACAAATTTGTGCCATTCGGGATTCATGTTGTTCACAAACTTTGAATTAAGCTGAATATTTGGCATTGTCATTTTGATATTCATCATATCATTCACAAGCTTGTAGAATCTTACATGATATTCAGTAACACTTTCCCCTGGATTCACCTTAAAGTTCTCAAAATCATCATACAGCTGAGATTCCCTGTCTTCTTTAGTCAATTCAGAACCCGAGAGAAGCATCTTAACATTGTCCTATACTACCTTAGCTTCAGTGTTGTGATTGATCAACTTGTAAATATCCTTAGGTAAACCCTGAAGTATGATGTTTGAAGCCCTGATGTCAGCATCGTATCTCTTCTTCTCCTTATCTGTCAGTTCATCATACGTCTTTGGTCTATCCAATCCTAGTATTACTGAACCATCAGCAGCAGTTTCAAGAATGTCTCTGGTAGTCTCAACTTGATATGGTCCTTCATCAATCGACTTAAGTATGTTAACCCCATTTTCTTTTCCTAAGCAATATAGTTTGATTCTTTGAGCCCAAGAGTCATAATCGGTTCTGTCCAGCATGGGAGGACGAGTGTCAGATCCTGCAGCTTGTACATCATCAGCAACGGAAGAGGTGATTGTAGACATGGTTACTGATTCTACGGGATTTCACAACTCTTTGATTAAACCGAGAAATAGATTCTTTCACTGGATTTTACTAAATCAAGAGAAAACCGTAAAACGTAACACGAAGAAACAATAAGTCTCAAAAGACAAATCGCTCACTTGACAAGTCGCACTGGTTCCCAAATCGCTTTAAACGACAAATCGCTTAAGCTGACAAATCGCTAGAACAGATAAATCGCTCAAACACACAAATCGCTCAAACACATAAATTGCTTAACTGGACAAATCGCTTAAATAGACAACTCGCTTAAATAAATAAGTCGTTTAAACAGACAAATCACTACCCAAACAAATCGCACAAGTACAACCACTACTTTGTCCTTTCTTGTCGTTTTGTCTCAATAGACAAATCGCATAGTGTACAAATCACTTCCCAGAAATAGACAAATCGCTTCAATAAGCAATCTTTCTAGAGACAAATCGCATAAAAACAGGGACAAATCGCATACAATAAAACTTGTCCGAGACACAAATCGCTTACAGGAAACTTTCTAAAACACCACTTTTCAATCCAAAAACAACCCAACCACACTGATTCAAGCCTTCCAAATCAAAACCTAAACACTTATAATGATTCTAAACATAAAAGTACTATCAAAATCCAAACTTTAACACTAGAGATGATCCAAATGATGCAAACTACTCTAAACTCATTCAAACCCAAAAACCTTATGAAAACCACTAGAAATCCAAGAACATGAAAGATGAATGATCAAACCATGGCTCTTGATACCATTTGTAATATATTGGTTTTCATAAACACATCAAATCATAACAATGAGAGGCGTACAGTTTAGGTTTTAGAGAAAGAAAGTGGAAGAGTTTAGGGAACTTAGTGAGACAAAAGAAAAATGATATTATGAAGCTCCAACCCTCTACCTTGGGGGGTAGAGGGTCTTTATAGTTTCTTACAAGACATGCCTCCTACGGGCTGTGGATCAGGCATACAGTGGGTAAAGACCCGTCCGTCCTCCACGGTGTTACTTAACTAACTACTTATTAACATAACTTGACTACGACTACGAGCTTTCTAACGAATACATATACTTGAGGTGACCGATTCTTTAACTACCGGATTTTCTAAATCCTAACAATAATGGAGCAGGTTGGCCAGGTACCAGTGGAGCGGTGCCAGTAAATTAGAGTTGTTGACATCCGATCAAATTGACAGTGGAGAAGATGAATTTGTGACAGTCATTTTATCAATTTGATAAGATGGAGAAGATCAATTAGAGCTCTAATTTACAGGATAAAAGGCATCCGATCTGCTCTGATTAATGTTAACCAGCTCTACTTTTTTTCCTTTTGTTTTTTAGGATAAAATGCATCCGATCAAAGGCTCTAATTAATTGGTTTGATAAGATGGAGAAGATGAACTTGTGACAGTGGATGGAGAAGATGTGTATGTGAAGAAGAAGGGTCTAGAGAATTGGGGAAAAAAAAGCCAAAATTATATTGTTGATAAGAAGCCCGACAAATGTAAGTTTGTATAATTGGATATGCTTTTAAAGGTTTTCTAACGTCGTTGACCAGTCAATTTTGTATTTTCACGACAAATACAAGTTTGTCAACACCAAATACTATAATATATTATGAAAATTTATGTTCTTTTAGTTATTGATGAAAATATAAGAAGGAACAAATCAATCCCAATTTTAATATTCACACAGGGTGGTTAGGCAATGACCGTCTCATAACTCGACCAAATTTGGTGAATCACGTGTTTGATGTGGTTAATAATTAAAACTGTGCTAATCTTGGATTGCATGAAGAGATCGGCACTATGTGTTATTGTAAAAATGATCAAGAGCACACAACAATCCACAATTACACCCAGCCAACCACCATTTGGTGTATCTTTTATTATAACAATGTAAGAAGATAAGTCCCCAACTGGGTGCTTACCACTACAAATACACAAGAACAAGACTGATCTCTTCTAGGAAGACACCAATCAACTCACTACAAGATCACTCAACACTCAGACTACAAGATCAAATAAAGAGATTGATCTTGATACAAAACACTAACTGATATCAAGATTGATATCAAAGAATAACAAAGACAACTGTGTGAAATATTAGAGAGAGATAAAAACGACTGATAGAAAAGAGATTATCAAACCCTAAGCAGGATAAGAGTTTATATACTCTATCAAGTTTCACTTCAGTCCTTGCACTTCTCTTTTCTTCACTTTAGATAGAAACCTTCAATAAAACTTTCATACTTGACAATATCAGTCCTTCATATTATTTAACAGTTATGATCCGACACCATCTAGAAATACATTTAGTGAAGAAGTTAAAATCCTATTCTATATATACTTGGATCATTTATATTAAATCCAATTAGAGACTTAGAGTTATTGGTTCAATGATCCAAAATCAGCTTGCGCAAATATGTAAATATCACTGTATATTTCTTGTTTAGTTTCTTGCAAAATCGCTTTTCATGAATTGTCGTTAAAAGAATTTTTCCGTATTTTTTTTCTGTTAGTGTATGTGGAGGGTATTTTCAACTTTTAGATATCAAAACGTGTCTTTAGATTACAATGAACTTAAAACCAACCAAACAGATACCAATATGAAAAAGTCATTCGCAAACATAATGCTTGAAATTCACAGAAACAATACACTCCAATATTGAAAGTATGCCATGTTTATTACAAGGAGTCAATTTAATACACTTACAGAAATTTATATATGGAAAATACTACATGTTGTAGAATTTTTAAATCTGCAAATACATGTTTGTAGCATAAAATTTATATATTGGGTTTAGTCCGTACAATAGCAACGTACTTTCAGCTTTGTTCCATTTTAGTACGTGTACTTTTTTTTGTCCCACTTAATGTAACGTACTTTCAGGTTTTGTGCTACTTTAGTACGTGCAAGTTTGATTTACCGGATAATGAACGAAAACAACCTACTTTGTTTCATTTAATTACATGAATGGTCCCTGTGATTTGTGGAGTATCACGAATTTAGTCCTACTTCGTTTTTTTTTTTCCTTTTTTTACGTTTTCGTTTGGTTTTTTACGTTTTCGTCTGATTTTTTTATGTTTTCGTCTGATTTTTTTCGTTTTTTACTTCTTTTTTCGTTTTTTTACTTTTTTTTCGTTTTTTTTTGTTTTCGTTTGGTTTTTTACGTTTTCGTCTTATTTTTTTACGTTTTTTACTTCTTTTTTCGTTTTTTTTTCGTTTTTTTTACTTTTTTTTTTCGTTTTTTTTTTTCGTTTGGTTTTTTACGTTTTCGTCTTATTTTTTTACGTTTACGTCTGTTTTTTTTAACTTTTTTTCGTTTTTTCTACTTCTTTTTTCGTTTTTTTTTACTTCTTTTTTTGTTTTTTTTACTTTCTTTTTCGTTTTTTTTTACGTTTTCGTCTGATTTTTTTACGTTTTCGTCTGTTTTTTTGCATTTTTTCCGTTTTTTACTTCTTTTTTCGTTTTTTTGCATTTTTTTCGTTTTTTTACGTTTTCGTTTGGTTTTTTACGTTTTCGTCTGATTTTTTTACGTTTTCGTCTGTTTTTTTTTTTTCTCATTTTTTTACCTTTTTTTACGTTTTCGTCTAGTTTTTTTGTACGTTTTCGCCTGTTTTTTTACGTTTTTTTTTTTCGTTTTTCTTCGTTTTTTACGTTTTCGTTTTTTTTTTTAATTTTTCGTCTGTTTTTTCTATGTTTTCATCCGTTTTTTACGTTTTCGTCCAACGAAAATATAAAAAAACGGATGAAAGCATAAAAAAACAGACGAAAACGTAAAAAAAGGGACGAAAACGTAAAAAACGAAGAAAAATGTAAAAAACCACAGATGAAAACGTAAAAAAAGGAAGAAAAACGTAAAAAAACGTAGAAAAAAATATTCGAAAACGTAAAAAAACGGACGAAAACGTAAAAACGGAGGAAATCGTAAAAAAAAGATGAAAACGTAAAAAAAGGGACGAAAACGTAAAAAACGAAGAAAAATGTAAAAAACCACAGGCGAAAACGTAAAAAAACGAAGAAAAACGTTAAAAAACGAAGAAAAACGTTAAAAAAAATATTCGAAAACGTAAAAAAACGGACGAAAACATAAAAAACGGAGGAAATCGTAAAAAAAAAAGGTGAAAACGTAAAAAAAGGGACAAAAATGACTTTTTATCTGGTAGCCCGTACTTTGAGGTACTAAAGTAGCACAAAACCTGAAGTACGTTGCATTAACTCGACCATTTAGGTGCTAAAAAAAACCACGAAGTCATTTAACCGGTAAAACTCATTTTCTTAACCGGTAGCCTGTACTTTGACGTACTAAAATGGAACAAAACCTGAAAGTACGTTACATTAAGTGGGACAAAAAAAAGTACACGTACTAAAATGGAACAAAGTTGAAAGTACGTTGCTATTGTACGGACTAAACCCTTATATATTATGTCACATGTTTGTAGCATAAAAAAAGCCTAAAGACCTACATGTTCATCATAATCGTATTATAGTTGGACTTTATAGATCCGTTCAAAAAAAGTTGGGACTTTATCTATACTACTTTATAATGTATTTAGGCTTTCTAAAATTAGAAAGCTTAAAAATTCAGACTTTTTTACTTGCTTATTATGGAAAGAGTTTTTCTAACAAAAAATGAGCTTCAATCATGAGATGACATGTGTCACTTCTTAACAAACTCCAAGCCTAACTTATAACAAACTCCAAACCTAACTCCTAACCACTAAAAATTAAGATAAAAAGCTCCAATTATAAAATGACATGTGTCATTTCTCAACTAAAAATTCATCTTTATTTTTAAATTAAAATATCTTCTTATCTACTTATTTTTTTTATAATCTAATTTCACCATATTTTCTAAAATTTTATGCTCTTTAATTCAACATCTATTTTGATATATTTTTATAAGTTTTTAGTTTTTATATTTTTAATGGGTTTATTTTATTTTAATTCAATTTTTTACAACTTTAACCTTTATTTCATTTATTTCAATCAATATAATCTTGATTCGTCAAAATCATATACTTTTGGGGTAGTGTTTGACGCGTAAGAGATTGCGAGGGTATTTCTATATGCGGGAATAATGATGTCGCGGGAAAGTTACGGGTAACCCAAACAAACACTTACAACTAACACATATACATTCGAAGTGTTGTGAAACGAATTCACTAAACGGGTAAGCAAACACATATAACTATACTTATCGCCGCCGCTGTGCGCGGGTACCCGGCTAGTAGATGATAATATGATTATGCTATTAGTACAAAAGACATTACGTGATGTAAGATGTACATTCCTTTTTTGGATCGAGCGTAATTGTACATTTAATGGCCATGTATGAGTTAAAAATTATAACAGAAATTAGACAAAAGAAAAAGTAAAAAGAAGGCCAAAGTTGGTGTCTGTCTAAACTTTCCGAATTAGGCAATAGCACAAACCTTAAAAAAAATACATCGATTTGGATAAGCTACACCTTTCCAAATCCAGCGATACCTTCCCACAAGTTTCACGCCATTCTTTTCCTTAATCACAACCGGCTATTACCGGTAATTTGTCACAATCGTAAACCATTACTACCCCTTTTTTTGCACCACAAAATTTATATCGGGTCCCATGTAAGACGTCTCAACAAATAATAGGCACATGCTGTAAACAATTTTTAAATACGCGAATATGCACATTGTATGAACTTTAACCAGTTTTTGATAAGTATGTTTTTCTACTAATTTGGAAGGTAAATTCGAGTAAACATATTTTATAATATAAATATATTACATTTTTATTACATAAAAATAAAAAAATAGTCAAAGATAAAAGTGAAAATTAAAATTTGAAAGTTGAAAGTCAAGATTGAATGTTAAAACCAATTATATTTAATGCATTGTTAAATGTTGAGGAAATAATTAACTGGTGTATATATTTTTGTTAAGTTTTTTAGGTTTGAAGTTTTTTTTAATTGGGTCAAATTTCATGCCTTGATGGATGATAACTACAAAGTGAAGCCAATCAAAGAGTTCGGTCAAAGAGGATTCAACACCTCAAATGCCGTGTACTAAGAAATTTTACACGGCGATTAACGTGCATTGTTAGTTATCTTATAATTGATTTAATGTTTTATTTTCAGTTTCAATAAATATTTTTATATGTTCTTTGATCATGTTAAGAATTTTTGCTTCAGTTAAATTATCGCATGTTACGAAACACTTACCACAATATTGCATATCGTTAATTATCTGCCGCTACGAACCGCTTCCGCTAGGCGCGAGTACTCATCTAATTTGTCTTTATTTATTTATTTAGTTTTAATTTTTTTAAGTTTTTTTTCTCAACTTTAATCTTAACCATATATATATATATATATATATATATATATATATATATATATAGTGTAAAGTTATTTTCAAAACCAAAAAAAATGTGAGAACTGCGAGAACCAATCCTAGCCATTAAAATATGTGATCAATGGCTAAAATTACTTGTGGCATAATTGTAATTAAATTCCAGTCCATGTATTAATTTTTATAAGATGGAGGGGTAATATAGGAATCTCACTTTAACCTAAAAACACTCTTTCATTCATGAGCCGCTCTTTTTTTTATGGGCAAATCACCTAGAAATGTAGTTAACTTGTCACTTTTTTTCATTGTATGTAGCATTTTTTTTTTTTTCTCATTATGTCAATAAACTTCAATCGTTAGTCCTTTGTGTGTACCCGTTACCAAAAAAACCTGCATCGTTAGTCCTTTATGCTAACGACCGTTAATAAATAACTTAAAATTTGGTTATCTTACGCTAAACTTGCATCGTTGGTCCTTTATACTAACGATCGTTAAAAATAACTTAAAATTTGGTTTTCTTACGTTTATGTCCGTTTTTTCACGTTTTCGTCCGTTTTTACACGTTTTCGTTCGTTTTAGCACGTTTTTGTTCGTTTTTTCACGTTTTCATACGTTTTTACACGCTTTCATCCGCTTTTTCAAGTTTTCTTTCGTTTTTTCACGTTTTCATATGTTTTTACACGTTTTCATCCGTTTTTACACATTTTCGCCCGTTTTTCACGATTTCATTCGCTTTTACACGTATTCGTCCGTTTTTACATGTTTTCTTCCGTTTTTTCACATTTTCATGCGTTTTTACACGTTTTCATCCGTTTTAACACATTTTCGTCTGTTTATGCACGCTTTCATCCCTTCTTACACGTTTTCGTCCGTTCTAACACGTTTTCGTCCGTTTTTTCACGTTTTCATCCGTTTTTACATGTTTTCATCCGTTTTTACACGTTTTCGTCCGTTTTTCACGTTTTCGTCCGTCTTTACAGGTTTTGGTCCGTTTTAACACGCTTTCACCAGTTTTTTCACGTTTTCATCCGTTTTACACGTTTACATCCGTTTTTACACGTTTTCATCAGTTTTCATCCGTTTTTAGACGTTTTCGTCCGTTTTTCACGTTTTCGTCCGTCTTTACACGTTTTGGTCCGTTTTAACACGCTTTCGTAAGTTTTTTCACGTTTTCATCCGTTTTTACACGTTTACATCCGATTTTGCACGTTTTCGACTCTTTTTGCACGATTTCGTATGTTTTTACACATCTTTTTCTGTTTTAACACGTTTTCATCCGTTTTTCTCGTTTTTCTCCGTTTTTACACGTTTTCATCCGTCTCTACACGTTTTCATCCGTCTCTACACGTTTTCATCTATTTTTTTCACGATTTCATCCGTTTTTACACAAAATGTGCAAACATGAACGAAAACATGAAACAACGGATGAAAACGTGTAAAAACGGATGAAAACGTGAAACAACGGATGAAAACGTGAAACAATGAAAGAAAACGTGAAACAACGAACAAAAACTTGCAAAAAAGGATGAAAACATGTAGAAACGGATGAAAACGTGAAAAAATGGATGAAAACGTGAATAACGGACGAAAACGTGTTAAAATGGACGAAAACGTGTTAAAACATACGAAAATGTGTAAAAACATATGAAAACCTGCAAACATACGAAAACACGCAAAAACGGATGAAAACGTGTAAAAATAGATGAAAACGTGAAAAAAAAAACAGACGAAACCATGTTAAAACGGATGAAAACGTGTAAAACAGATTAAAACGTGAAAAACACAGAAGAACCCGTTTTAAAACGGACGAAACCATGTTAAAACGGATGAAAACATGTAAAAACGAACGAAAACATGCAAAAATGGACGAAAATGTGTAAAAATGGATGAAAACGTGTAAAAACGGATGAAAACGTGAAAAAACGAATGAAACGGGGAAAAACAGAAGAAAACCGAAAAAACAGACGAAAACGTGTAAAAACGGATAAAAACGTGAAAAAACGGACGAAAGCGTGCTAAAACGAACGAAAACGTGTAAAAACGTACGAAAACGTGAAAAAAACGGACGGAAATGTAAGAAAACCAAATTTTAAGTTATTTTTTTAACGATTGTTACTATAAAGGACCAACGACGCAAGTTTAGCGTAAGATAACCAAATTTTAAGTTATTTATTAACGGTCGTTAGCATAAAGGACTAACGATGCAGGTTTTTTTGGTAACGGGTACACACAAAGGACTAACGATAGAAGTTTATTGACAGAATGAGAAAAAAAAGAATGTTACATACAATGGGAAAAAGTGGCAAGTTAACTATATTTCTAGGTGATTTGCCCTTTTTTTATTCTTTTTATCTTCTTATTTCACAACAAACACACAAAAACCACCCACTAAACCACCATGTCCGCCACAATCTGCTGAATATGTAAGTTTTTTTACTTTAATATGTGTAAATCAAATTTTTAATCATAGATTCGATCTGAAATTTTTTGGCTTAAAATTTTTTTTTTGGTTGTCGATCTAAAAACGAAATATGTGTTCGATCTGGAAAAAACAGGTTTTCAATATGATCATTGATTCGATCTGATATCTTTTTGGCTTTCAATCTGATTTTTTGGCTTTCGATCTGAAAAAAATGTGTTTCGATCTGAAATTATTTTGGGTAGTAATTATGATTTTTTGGAGCTTTCAACAATTTTAGATGACGAGTGAAATGTGTTTCGATCTGAAATTTTTTGGGTAGTAGTTATGAGTTTAAGATGTGTTTCGATCTGAAATTTTTTTGGGTAGTAGTTATGAGTTTGAGATGACAAGTGGCTTGAGTGTTAGTTATTTTTAATCTTTTATGTAGTGATTGGACTCTACTTCTAGAGAGATTTCTGCCTAGACAGATTGCTATAACTCGTGGTCAAGGTATGTATATCCTTTGTAGATTTTGTTATCTCATCTGGTGATATAGGAGTGCATATGTGTTTTTACAGGAGTGCATATGTATTTTTACAAGAGTGCATATTTAGATGTGAAATTTACACAGTAATGTGTAGTGTACATGTGTCAATTTTGGTAAAGTTCAGTTTGAAAAGGTGAATCCTTTCGGGATGATTTTGATATGCCGGGTGAAAAGGTGGGTCATGGGTCTAAACCGCGTAAACAAGATACATGTTTTATTCAAATTTACTTAACATTTTTTGAAGTGTAAATCAAATAAAAGATCAATGCTTTTATTAGTTTTATGATGAACTCAGGGAGTAATGTTCAGTTATATGGGGTGTTTATCAAGTCTTATTATATTTTCTAGAGCAATAATTTTTATGAGTGTTTGGATTGTTTTATTTGTGTATTGAAATTTATCATTAGCAAATGTTTAAGAAAATCAGGGACACAAAAGTGATATCTGGAGCAAATCTATCCCAACATATGGTTAATGCTTATTTTTTATGCCAAACATGCACACTTTTTAATGAAACACAGTTAATATTGTTATCAACATATCCACATGTAATTCAGATTAATTTTGACGATCAATGCACACGTGTTTCTTAAAAAAAGAAACATGGTGGTTATATATAAAATGAGTATTTTTTTAGTGTGTTTACTGTTTGGGTAATTTTAGATATGTAGTTTAGGTGATATGTTGTTCTTGTCAATAAAAATACATGTCCACATGTTTGTCCGAATGTTAGAGTCTAGTGTTATTAGAAAAATACATGTGCATAATTGTCTGAATGTTTGTCCTTTAACTTGGTTCGAGGTTAGTGTTATTAGAAACATACATGTGCATGTTTTTCCTTTAACTTGGTTCTTTAGTTTTTGGAACACACATGTTCTAGAGGCTTGCGATGTATTTGGCTACCGTGTAATTATTTTTTTGATGTTGTTGAAACAGATTATTCAATACGAGGGAGGTGCTAATTGTGCACATATGTTTTTGCAACTCGAATCAATAACAAGTGTGTCCATGAATTTCTTACAAGATCTGATTCATAATTTTTTTCGTATTCTTGTTGTAAAGTGATATTGGTTACATATATCCAGGTTTATGCTCAAGACGAAGAATACAAATGCACTGAAAATGATAGAGACGAAGAATGTACATGTGCATTGTACATGCGAATACGACAAAAAGTTTACATGCATGTGCATATATGCAAAAACGATCAAGATAATCAAGGATGAAGAATGTACATAATACGACGAAAATTTTACACGCATATGCATATATGCAAAAACGATCAAGATAATCACGGATACGTGAATCCATGTGTGCACATTAAAGACAGTGTTGCAAAACGTGGTGTTTACACATGTGCATCCTCAATTAAATTTGTTTTTTTCCTGTAATTAAGCATTTGTAGTGAAGTAAAAAATTTAGCAGGTATTAGATTTTGTAAATCATTAACTTGTACAATTTTGAGTTATTAACAAAGTTTTGTTGTTTGTATACATATTTATGTAATTTTTAAAAAAAATACATGTGCAAATTCAAGACACCTATGCATAAACGAAAATACAATTGTCACATAATGCAAAACACATGTGCACATAATATTTTTTTTAAACGAGTATAACGCCAAAAAAAATAAAAAATAATAAAAAAAAATCCTAGAATTTAGGAAACTTAAAAAACGTTTTTTGTAAAAAAATCAAAAATAAAATAAAAATGTATTTTTACCATTATACCCTTTTGAATTACATAATAAAATTTAATATCCAAAAAAATCTGATTGGTTGATGCTGGTTCTCGCAGTTCTCGCAATTTATATATATCTTTATTTTCAGAACTCTATTAAGTGTGAGAACTGCGATAACTCTTTTTGAACCGTAGGATGATAAGACCAAATTTAAAAACTTTTATGACATTTACGAGCTAAAACTTTAGTCTTAATAAAGCGTCTCATGGATAGGAATTATATAACTAGCACAAAAACCGTTTACCACTCAAATTCCACCCAAAAAAAGTGAGGTTCGCCCCTAGATCTTTAGGAATAAAAGCATTCATCTTTAATGCTTAGTGAGTGTACAGGTAGTATAATAGATTCTAAAACTTGTTTTGTGATGCATTTCGAGATCGCTAGTGAGACTACACATGTGTAGTTAGGAGTAACTAAATGATAAGAGGCATTAGGATAACCCTTGTTTGAAACCTGTATTATAATTACATCTTCCACATCGGTTGAGCAATTACCCCACACCTTTGCGATGTACTCATCTTTAGTAAATGATACCCCTAGTTAACCCCTCAGAGCCTATCCTTTTCGCGGTTCTCGTGATGTTCCGGTTTTCCGAAATATCAATGAAGAACATTGTTTACAATCCACCCCCAAATATACACCCAAATCGCCTTAGCCTACCTTGTATGCACTCATCTTTAGTGCATTATTGTTATCACTACTAAACCCTTAGTTCAATTATCTAGTTACTTGCATGGTTGCTAAGTCGAGTCATATCATTTGTATACAGTTTTGGAACAATTGGGACTCATGGGTTAAAGTAATATTTTATGAAGTAACGGGAAAGAACAATAAATTCAAATTCCCTTGTCTACGTATTTAAATACTCTAAGTGTTTTGATCTTTTCAAATCAGGTCAATTAGTTTAGTTAAATAAAAACTCAAGTGTAGGGATGCTCCTATAAATCCCTTATATTTTGATGTTATCATAGAGGATGGTAGAGTAAAAATGTATGGACAAAAAAAAAAAAAAAAAAAAAAAAAAAAAAAAAAAGGGCTATCATCCTACATCCATCTTTATTTTTATGCTTTTAAGTTTGTGTTTCTTTTGTTTCAAGTTATCTAGTGTTAGGGGGTCGAATCTTGGCTTAGCAACGCCACGCTTTACATGCTTGTAACATAATATTTTTGACTTGCCACCACTAAATATCCCCTATCCAATAAAACTCTTTACTTCCCTACCCTAAGCCTAACGTGACAACCCTTGTAAAGACCTCTTAGATAGTTATTCCTAGGTGCTTACGCCAAAGCGGTGGAGGTTTGATCTATTCTCAAGCTTATGGTAATCTATGTACTATGCCAGATAATGAGTGTTTATCTTCCATTTCCATTCATATTATATTTCATATAAACCCGAGAGATGAGAGAATCCAAACACCAATTGTGAGGTGCTAGTGTGTAATTTCCTTGCTTGTTATGATTATTGGGATGCTTGTACTTGATGTTCACTATTTTAAACCAATGCTTCATGCCCCCTAACTTATAAATTGATTGGCCAAAAGTACATTTGCTTGAGGATAAGCAAATTCCAAGTGTAGGGATATTTGATAAGGATTTAAAACTTACATTTTTAGGGGGTCATTTAAGCCCTAAATCAACACATTTTATATCCGTTACTGCTTAAAATCGTTCCTTTTCACTTTTTAGGTCTTTTGAAAGCAAAATGTTGGAATGAAGCATATTTGGACGAAAAGGAGCGAAAACATGAAGAAAATGGCAAAGTCAAGATCAAAGGAACTCCAGCACACCTAACGGCGTCCCAACCAAAGCGCGACGCCATCCCTCTATTGAAGACTTGATCAAAAGTGTACGCGACGGCTCAGCGGAATTTCTGGTCCTAAAGGCTGATGGCGTCACGCCTTAATTCTGGAAGGTGTCACTCACAACTTTCACACCAGACGCCCAAGATCCAAGATTCAGACGAAGTCGCTAATTAAGACTGACGGCGTCACACATCTCACCTGACTCCATCCCAACGATGACTTGGCCTAAACGAAACCCTAATAACGGCGACCTGACGAAGTCACTAGCAAAATTTGACGTCGTCGCGATTGTAAATCTATATAGAATTCAATTTTTATGTATTTTAAGAGGTAGAATTTTAGAGAGCAAACCCTAACTCAGTTATAGTCCGACTTGGACAGTATTCTAGGGTCTCATACCCTATTTTACATCACAAGATAAGTTTGTTTATCCAATTTATCATTATGTCTACCCCATGTTCAATTGATTGTGTGTATACTTGCTTGTTTAACATGTCTAGCTAAATTATTCTTGTATTTGCTTAGATCTATGAAACCTAGTTATTGATTGTTGTTAGGTTGTCTCTTGTCTTAATTGGTAGATTCCAGAGTAAGGAAAACTGGCTTATTCTTTCATTGTTGCGAGCTTGAACGTCTTAAATAGCAAAAAAGCCTTAAGAGTGCACCTAGGCCATCGTTGTGTTTATTGCGTGAATTGTAGCTTTAGGATAGTCTTGTATTCGGGAGAGATGCTATTGCACATGTCGATCCCGGGTATTCTAAAGGAGAGTTACAATTCATAGAACTAGGGAATTAGGCACCCCATACGACTAACCGGAATACAACGCACCAATTAAGATAAATGAAGTGACAATTCAACCGACCAATAAAATATAACTATGGAGTAATAGTATCTAAGTGAACACATCTTTATTCATCATACAAGCACACCTCAATTAAACATAATCTATCCATAGTTAATTAGTTAAATTAGATAAGTAGTTAAAGTAGTGAAATCGGTAGAAGTACCAGCCCTCAATCATATACCTCGAGATTTTACCTTTGCTTTCTAAAAACCATAAAAAAGACAAAAAAGAATCATCCTCAACCCCACCTTCTCGTCATATATCTCTTTCTAGCATTCATATTCCCCTATAGAACGAAATCAATCGCCGAGGCTTACCCAATACTACACTACAATGATTAGGTTCACTGCTTAGAGGGTTGAAAAGATTGCTCGTAGAAAATGAGGTTTTCTCGACCCCGAACCCTGCTATCACAACACATCTAGGAAACATTACTGGGACAAGATCCATAAAACAAGGGAGGTGGCGTGTAGCATTATAAAATGTAGACAAAGATGTTTCTTATGTTTATAGTATACAGTATAATTTGTACCTCGCGTTCTGTCGAGTCCTTGAGTAAACGTACCCTCCCGACATAAGTAAAACGTAAAAATTATATCTTTGGAAACGTTTTCTCAAGCGTAACAATACGGTATCATTATTACCAAGAATTTAGATTATAATCGTTTTGCCGTTAGTCAGTCGGTGTCGGTATATGTCGAGTGTCGGTTTTTATGTTTTACGAGAAAATCTATCATTTTCGATTCAAATAAACTCGAAAAAATCCAAAGGTGAAACTTAGGAAATAAATACTATAATTTATTGTTAAAATTTGTTTGAAATTTTACGGGGTTTTACAAATACAAAGAAAAGATGATTGTCCTTCTAATAAGTGCAATCAGATACAAGACTCACACACTAGCAACACAAACTTAAACCAAACCAAGAGATCAAGAAGATCTGCTATAAACCACTAATACAAACTACAAAACTAAACCAAGATTGAAGAAACTGTGAGTGAAAACCCCATGAAGACTTGGGAGCAACGATTGATGTAAAAATTTGAGAGAGAAAGTGATAATTAAACCCTAGCAGCAAATGAGAGCTTATATACACCAATGTTCCACTCCAGTCCCTGCACAAACAAACACTTACAAAACCAGACCAAAGTTAGCATTAGCTAAACTAAAACTAAAAAATGTTACCAAATGAACCTTTCACAAGTTTGACTAAGTGTCACTGATGAAGTAAAAAGGTTCACCATACCAAGTTTTTTAACCATAACAGACCTAAGAGCCTTGGTCAACATATCTGCAGTTTGCTCTTTAGAATCAACTTTCATAGTCTCTATCAACCCAGATGCCACTTTTTCTCTAACAAGATGCACATCAATGACAAAATGTTTTGTTTTTTCATGCATCACTGGATTAGCAGCTATCTACATAGTTGAATTATTATCACAACACAAATTTACAGGCAACAAAGCCTCGGTAATCCCAAGATCTTCCAAGATTTTAAGAATCCACGTCACTTCACAAGTAGCAGATGCCATTGACCTGTACTCAATTTCAGCTGAATACTTGGACAATGTATTCTGCTTCTTGCTATTCCAAGAAACAATATTTCCATTGACAAACACACAATAACCAGACACAAATCTCCTAGTGACTGGACATTTAGCCCAATCAGCATCAGAGTATGCCACCACATTAAACTTCCCACTATTTTTCTTAAAACTTATACCATTACCAGGTGCAAGCTTAAGATACTTTAACACTCTTAAACCAATATTAAAATGAGACTGCAATGGTGCATGCATATACTGACTCAAACAATGAACAACATAAGCTATATCTGGTCTAGTCATAGTGAGATATATAAGTTTTCTAACAAGTTTTTGATAACTAGTTATATTTTTCAATAACGTATCATCATCAGACTCCTTATGATTCAATACAATATTCTTAGGTAAAGGAGTCATAACAGGCCTGCAAGCCAACAGACCATACGCATGAAGTAACTCCAAATAATGTTTTCATTGTTTTAAATACAAACCATATTTGGTTTTCAAAACCTCAATACCCAAGAAAAACTTTAATTCTCCAAAATCTTTAATCTTGAACTTGTTATTCAAAAACTTTTTAAAACTCTCAATTTCTTCCAAACTAAAACCCATTAATGACCATGTCATCCACATAAACCAATAGAAACGACAATGTATTGCCCTTTTTCTTAATAAAAAGTGAATGATCATTTTGAGACTGTTTAAAATCGGCTTTAAATAAAGCTTTTGACAGCTTATGATTCCATTGTCTAAAAGCTTGTTTCAAGCCATACAAGGATTTTTTTTTCAATTTACAAACTTTATTATTACAATCTTTATGATAACCTGGGGAAGGAAGCATATACACATCCTCATTGAAGTCCCATAAAGAAAAGCATTATTCACAACTAACTGAAACAACTTCCAATCATTATGAACAGCAAGACTAATAAGACACCTAACAGTACTCATTTTCACAAACAGGACTAAAGGTCTTATCATAGTCTAAACCCTTTTTTTAAGTACAACCTTTAGCTGCATATCTTGCCTTGTATATATCAATCTCACCATTGGCTTTATACTTGGTTTTAAAAACCTATTTGGATCCAATAGAAGTCCTTCCAAACGGAAGTTCTACCTCAACCAAAGTATCATTTTCATGTAAAGCATGTATCTCATCATTCATGGCATTATCCAATTTATATCTTTTGAAGCTTCATCAAATGAAGAAGGTTCATAAGATTTGTTCAAATTAGACACAAAACAACAATTCTCAGAACTAAGCACAAAATGATTAGCATACTTGCCTAAACCATACTTAATCTTACCATCTAACACAAAATCATTCAACTTAGAAGGTAACCTAGAGGTTCTAGATGACCTCCTAGATGTACCCTCCTCTGTTTGAGTTTAAAAAAGATTTTGGAACCTAGGTACATCTGATCTGGTTTCATTATTTGCCTCAGAATTTATATTATCATCTAAAGGAGCTGCAGACCCACTCAACTCAGGTTGTTGTGAACTTGCAGGTTGTTGTACCTGCTCAGAAATAGCAGCATGCTTTATGTTCACAACCTTACCACGTTGAGATGGAGTACTATCTATACCAACAGGTGTACCTTCCTTCCATCATTATGATTTTCATCATTGGGAATGGGACAAGGAGTTTTGGATTTAGACTCAGATTCAAAACAATCAAAAAAATTTAAGTGTGTCACCTCTGACAAAGACTCAGAAACATTGTTTTCATTCATTCTAAGAGGAAAAATGGTTTCATAAAATTTTACATCCCTTGAAAACAATACTACTCTATTTTCTAACTCAAAACTTTATAAGATTTTTTTCCACTAGCATAACCAATAAGAATACATTCTTCAGATTTTTCAGAAAACTTATCAGACTCTTTAAAAAGAGCAGAAAAACACAAACACCAAAAACTCCTTAGATGAGACAAACTAGGTTCCCTACCATAAACAGGAGTAAAAGGAGATTTTCCATTTAAGACAAAGGAAGGCAACTTGTTAATCAAATAAGTAGCAGTTAAGACACATTCAGACCAAAACACAAGAGGAATCCCCCCCCCCTGAAACATAAGACTTCTAGCTACATTAAGCAGATCTATATGTTTCCTTTCAACAATACCGTTCTGTTGTGGTGTATATGCACAACTAGTTTGATGTATCATTCCAATGGTATTCATAAAATCATTCATTTTGTTATTAGCAAACTCTGTACCATTATGTGACAACCCGTACTTTCAGGTCATGTCTCGACACATTTCATGTCTCACTATTTCAACATTTTAGTAAACTTGGTTTACTTGTTTCAAATTCGCGTAACCTTGGAGGTTTAGCGGCGAATTCATGATCATGACATCACGTACATTTCATATGGACTATGATTAGTCTACATTTCATTGACATCATGTGCATCTCATTAGTACATGCACGACATTTCATTTCACCCTTCAACGCGTAATTTTTGTTTAATAATTTTTATCGCGTGAGTTTTTATTTTGTATATGTAACCCGTTACTTTCAAAAATGATCCCGAGGTATTTTTAAACTTACATTTAGCTCATAAAAACTATATTTTTAGTTTTCCTAGTGTTTCAAATTTATTTGGTATTTTAATCGTTAACGTTTAATTATTACGTCGTTTTTCTTAAAATCTTACGATAATTATTTTATCACCCGATTTTCACAAGGAAAGTATTTTTACAATTTTTATCACCTCAATACAATCTATTTTGATTTACTAAAAACTTACTTGTACCAAAATTTCCCAATTTCCTTTACTTGTACAAATTATTTACATATTACTTACCTTTTTCTACAAATTGAACAAGATACATACAAGTTGCAAGATTTTGAAGAAAAAAAAAATAATTGGGTAGACAACCCTCCCCCAAAAACCGGCCAAGGGGGAGGGTGTCACATAAATGTTGTTTAGATCTTGTCTCTAATAATTTCTTCAAGCTACAAAAAGTCTTGTGTCTCAAATTATTTCACATACTTCTCCTAGTTTCAAGTGTGTAAAAAAAAATAAATCCTCTCCTCTTTTGCTCATCAAAAACCGGCCACTCATCATAGCTCCAAGGGATCAAAAATTTTCTTCAAGATCAAGTGTATTTTCAACCTAGAACATATCCTTTTCATGGTTTTGAAATAAAAACCAAGGATATTTAAGTTAATCCTTTGTTACCTACACCTCTTCACTTGCACTAGTAAGCATATTCTCATCATTTTTATGTTTCCTTTTCATTTTCATATGCTTCTTATCATTTTTGGAGCTTATATGCATGTTATGTAGTTTATACCATTTATTTCATGATTTTAAGGTTTTATATACTTATTAGTCATCCTATAATTATTCCCAAGTTATTATTTGGTCTTGATGGTGATTAGGAACCCATGACACCCTAAGAAGGTGTATGGTAGGATTAGATTAGCTTTGGAGTTGATTTGAAGGGATTAGAATAGGTTTTGTCCGAGAAAAACTATTTTCGTAAACTATATATTACGTTCTGTCCTTAAAATGAAATTCTGGAAAAACCCACTGATGGTACGACCCTTTGGCCTTGATTTTTAGAAAATATACTTTAAAACGAATCCGTGGCCGCTTGAACGGATAAAAACGGAGTTATAACGAAGCCGTGGTGAATTTTTAAAGTTTGACGACGAAACTTATTATTTTCTGAAAAAGACAGCATGCAGTTTTTACATATTTCGGGTCAAAAACGAGCCTTAAGCTTCACAAATTATTTCGACTAGTCAAAAATATATTAGTTTACTTCGATACGAAGCTAAGGACATATTTTACGTAGAAAACGGATTTAAAACGACAAATATATGGCCGTTTTCATAAAGTTGTCGTAAAATATTATTTTCTGAAAATTATATTATTTCTACGTTACAAGTATTTGACTAGCTATATCGTCCATGTTTGCGGCAGTTTTTAACCATGATGCAAAACTTTTTATAACAAAGTGTCTTCTAGTAAAATCAAGTTCATCGGCCAGATTTTTCAAAACAAAAAGCCGTTTGTCAAGCGGAGTCATAGTGAATTATTTACGGATGTTCAAACATTGGCCGAAACTCATTTTCTGCACAACATTTGTAAAAACCACCATCTTTAGCCTTTGATATCTTTATGATCGAGACCTTTTGAACGAAAACTCCTGAACTAAAACTTTTAGATATCGATACAAACTTTCCAAAACCGTCGAGTTCGTTCTCTAACGATCGACGTACACCATTTTAAGACCACTTTTCCGGAGTCATTTTTGTTAATTTCATGATTTTTCCGACGACATTGTTTTGCGACGAAAAATGGTAATTTCACCAAAAATCATTATAAAACCATTGTAGGATGACATTTTGACGTAAAAACATGTAAAGTCATTTTTGATTGGTCAAGACGTCAAAAGAGTATTTTTCGACGACGAGTAATATTTTCAAAACCCGTAAATGGTATAAATAACATACGAAGTGCATGCATAACATTACATTGCCACTCATGACATATCATATCATTGATAATAGGTCCCGGTTGACGCATTACATTATAAACCTCAGTGTACTCACTTTTGCCGTTATTCCAGTTTATCCAAGTGAGTTCCATAGCCCCACTTTTCTTGTTTTAATGCTGTTATTAAACTCTTTGGGGGAGATACATGCTCAATAATGTTTATTGCATTCATGACTATTTGCAAATTACATGTTTAGCCGAATTGAAATGTTTAGTCATGCGTAGTAACAGTTTGGCCATACATAGTGTTTACGTGGTATATTCATTGGACTGATGGTCTTGGTATATTCATTGGAATGATGGTCTTGGTACATTCATTGGACTGATGGTCTTGGTATATTCATTGGACTGATGGTCTTGGTACATTCAATGAACTGATGGTCTTGGTATAATTAGGTCAAGTAAACATCGATACATTAAGTCATGCACTATTATGTGAATTCATTTGACGATTTCTGTTTGAACATAAACTTTACACACTTTGGCAGTGGGTTGTGAACACACAGGTTGCAAGTTTTGTATGGGCGGGACTTGGAACTGAGTGGATTTACAATGCCTTTGCTACATAAACGATTTTTGAAAGGCTTTACATTTCATAACAAACTCTATGAACTCACTCAACCTTTGTGTTGACACTTTTAGCATGTTTTTATCTCAGGTATCTAAGGCTTTCACGTCATGGCATGCATTTGGACACATCATGGAGTCGCAATGACGACGCGTCACACTTGGGTTTTACATACTTTAAAACATCGTTTGAATTGTACAAACTTATTTCCGCACAAGTTAATTTACATTTGGGACCTACTTTGTAAACTCTGATTGTTTTATTAAATCAAACGATGTATTTTCCAAACGACACTTTAGGTCGTTCAATATAACTGTGATTGTGATGCTATGACAGTCAATCCCCAGGAATTCCATTCCGCTGCAAAACAGGTAATTTGGGGGTGTGACACATTATCAGACCTAACAACTTTAACTTTGTTCTCAAACTGAGTTAAAACTGTGTTATAAAAAAAGAAACATGTCAAAAACCTCATCTTTTCTTTTTAACATATACACCCAAACAGATCTACTAAAATCATCCACAATCGTCAAGAAATACCTATACCCTTCCCTGTTATCCACCTTATAAGGACCCCAAACATCTAAATGAATAAGTTCCCCAAACATAAGTTTTATGCTCACTAATTGGAAAAGGATCCCTAGTTTGTTTTGCCTTATGGCAAACCTCACAGGGACCATTATGGTCAACATTATTCAAGTTTAAAGAACCCTTAAAAAGTTTCAAAACCTGGTTAGCGGGATGACCCAACCTATTATGCCAAAACTTTTTAGAAACAAAACAGTTAACAAACTCACTTTTAACAACACAAGCAGAGACATCAGCAGACTTATCAAACAAGTACAAACCACCACACACACTACCAGTCCCTAGCAAACTCTTCCTGAATATAACATTTAGTTTCATCAAAGCCAATTCTTAATTTGCTATCCTTGATCATTTTATTAACAGAAATCAAACTCACATAGTATTCAGGCACAACAAGAACATCAAACAACACCACATTATTATTAAGTCTCAAGTTACCAACATGTTATATTAGCCAATGTCCCATTAGGATGGCCAAATGTAAGTTTTAAATCAGTTATATCAACCAAGTTAAACATGTTTAAAGAACTATTAGTTAAATGTTGATTGGCCCCAGAATCAATTATCCAACCCAGATGATAACTGAACCCATTAAGTTTCAGATTTGCACAAAAGAACTGGTAAAAGTGTTGATTAAATAACACACTGCCATTAAAAAGAGAGCAAGAGGCACTACCTGCCATGTTATCCTAAACAGATGTACTAGGTTTCTCATTTAAGAGACTCATTAAATTCATTACATGCTCATTACTTAAATACAAATTTCCAACATCAGTTTTAACACCATTATTCACACAAGAGGTTCCTTTAAAATCATTGGTTTTATTAAAACCAGTTGCAGGTTTAAGATTATGATTCTTTTTAAAACCAGGAGGATACCCAATGATTTCAAAACACCTCTCAAAAGTATGGCCTTTCAACCCACAATGAGTACACAACAAAATATCATAATTCCCTCTGTTATTAACCCCAGTATTTTTACTATTACTGTTTCTTTTCTAATTAGCACTTTTATTATCAAAAGTCTTAGAAACAAAAGCAGATACCTGAGCCTTCTCAGTTTTCACAGATGTGGTAGGAATCCCTCTATGAGATTCTTCCCTAGAAACCATAACAAAGGCATCTTTGACATCAGGAAGGATTTCCCTGGTCAAAAGACTGCTCCTTATGGGTTGATGAATGTCATCAAGACCCATAAGAAATTACATCAGTTTTAACAATTTACCATGATCATTAAGCTCTTGTCTAGCTTCACATGTACAATCAGGAAATTTAGTAAGAATATCAAATTCCTTCCAAAGAGAATTCAACTTATGATAGTATTCAGACACAGGTAAACCACCCTGCTTAAAACTATTAATTTTTTTAAGCAAGTTAAACACTACAGAACCATCAATTCTATCATAAGTATCTTTTAAATATTTCCAAACAACATAAGCATTATCAGAAAACACATGACCAAGATACACATATTGGGATAAAGAAGTTAATATCCAATTTAAAACAACTGCATTACACCTGCCCCATTAGGCTTCCAACAAGGGAATAGCAGCATAAGAACTTCTAACACAAGTACCATCAAGAAACTCCATCTTATTCTTAATTTGTATAGCCAATTTGATAGCACTAGCCCAGATCCTATAGTTCTCAACTCCAGACAACTTAACAATCACAATAGAAGTACAATTAGAATCATTTCCATGAAGATGCAAATGATTACTCCGATCTAAACTACTTATCATAATAGCCATACTAACAAACAAAGAAGAGAAGAAAGTTAACAAAATAAGCACCAAACAAACAAACCAGCTACTCAAGAAAACAAATAAACTGATCAAACTAAGCAGACAACCAAACCAACAACAATAAGCAACAAAGAAACAGAAAAGAACCAGATAATAACTAAACTAGACAAACCAATAAACAATCAAAAAACATATACTAAACAAGAAACTAAAACAGAAACAATGCAACTCACACCCAAGATCAACTTGGACTAAGCCTAGTAAATTGGGGTTGGCCAGAGCAGGTATTCATACCACTCAGGGTGGCAAATCAAGATGTTAACCAACCCTTTTGCACCCACTAGACTCAAATCCTGTTATCTTAAAGGAGAAAATATTACTTACATAGCTTTTAATGAAATGCAACGGAAGAAACAACTGATTATTCTATATTCACTTAGTCTAGAATAAGGATGAGCATTTCGACCCGAATCCCGAAACCGAACCGGAATCGTACCAAAACCGTACCGATTCCTGATATACGGTACGGTACTGGGACTACGAAATAAGGTGAAAAAAAAATCGAGACCGCTAATTCGGTACGGGACCGGTACCAAATCGGGAAATTCCAAAAAAAAACGGGAAAAACCCGATTTCCCAGTACCGGTATCTGAATCTCGTTCGGTACAATACCGGTACCACTAATTTATGCTCGAAAAAAAATCGGTACCACTAATTCGGTACGGGACTGGTACCGTGCTCATCCCTAGTCTAGAACAACCAATTCAAGAACCAGCCCAGAAATCCACAGAACCACCAGATCTCCACAAAACCCCCAAATCCAATATTAGGGTTTCAAGAACCCCAACCAAGAAACACTCAATTAACACTAATTCCACCAACGAATCGACTCCAATTACTCATAATCGAACCAGAAACAAAAACCCCCAAAATCTAGGGTTTCGAGAAAAAACCCTAAATCTTAATCAAAGCATAAATACTATAATTAAACCTCCAATCAACAAGATCCAACCACAAGAATGTTGAATCAAACCACCACTAAACCAAGACCGGTCAAAGAACCAAGAAACCAATGTAACCAACTGATCAGAACCTAAAGCTCTAATACCATGTTAAAATGGTACCAAAACAATCGATCTAATCACCCAACCAACCAACATTTGGTAATTCTTTTATTTATAACAATATACACAGTACACTTGTCCTCAAATGAGTGTAAGCCAAGTACAAATACAAGGAAAAGATGATTGTCCTTCTAATAAGTGCAATCAGATACAAGACTCACACCTATCAACACAAACTTAAACCAAACCTAGAGATCAAGAAGATCTGCTATAAACCACTAATACAAACTAGAAAACTAAATCAAGATTGAAGAAACTGTGAGTGAAAAACCCAAGAAGACTTGAGAGCAACAATTGATGTAAAACTTTGAGAGAGAAAGTGATAATTAAACCGTAGCAGCAAATGAGAGCTTATATACACAGATGTTCCACTCCAGTCCCTGCATAAACAAACACTTACAAAACCAGACCAAAGCTAGCATTAGCTAAACTATAACTAAAAAATGTTACCAAATAAACCTTTTAGTTTCACAAGTTTGACTAAATGTCAATACTTTCAACATTCTTGATCTAATAAGCTTAAGCCATAAGAGCTTAAACAAACACCCCTGATCTCTTCATCTTCATTCACTTACGCCAAATGCTAATCGTGAAGTTGCTAACGGTTATTGAAATTGTTACCAAGATTGATTACAACTTTGTATTAGTGTAAAACACGTGTTTCTCTACTTTAGTAGACATTTGGCTCTTCGTTTACTTTTTCAGATTTTCATTCTTTGATATATTGGTTAGAATTATATCGTTATCATTCTAAAATTTTATATCGGCCACCCTTAACTTGAAATCCTGGCTCCGACCCTGCATGTATTTACATTTGTTTTTAAAAAAAGTTAACAAATCATTAATAATAAGTATAACTCATCAACAGTAAACCATAAATGTTACTAAAATGTGATTGATAATGATGATCTGGATAGTTTATGAATATAAACTTGATGAATTTAGTGATTGATATATAAAGCCGTATAGAGTGATTAAACAAATATATATAAAGCCGTATAGTGATTTATATACGAAGCCGTATAAGTGCAAATAATAGAAAACAAAGATATATGAAGCCGTATAGAGATTAAACAAAAGCAAGTCTAAGAAATCTTAAATCTTGAAACGATTAAAAGATAAAGTAATTTAGAGATTAAACAACACATAAGTGGACAAGTTGAAGTGCCCAAGTGGAACAACTTTAATCGCCACCAATTTAGTCTTCATCGGATCACGATATGTAATCATTAAACAAACTTTTTTTTTGTATAACAAGATTTAGGGTGTGTTTGTTTTTGCCAAAAACGTCTGAACCGCCTCTGACTCTTACCCAGTCAGACGCGGTCAGACATTGTGGTTGTTTGTTTTTTCTTTGTGAGTCAGACGCGGCCAGACTTAAAGATCTTACTGAAGTAAGACGTGAGGGTTAAGTCTGACTGGCTCTTAACGGTGCAAAATCTTCAACCACCTTTCAAGTTGACCGTGTTTTGTTTGTATTTTGAAAAAGATAGAACAAAGAGAAAAATATAACATAACAACAACACAAAGATCTCAGGTTTCAAAGTGTTCTTAACAAATTGTTAAGAGATTTCAAATATACCCATCATAGATCTTCAAGTAAAAACAAATATTAAAAGTAGGAAAACAAACCCATAAGAAAACCCGTTTTTAAAAATAAAAAATACACGATTTTAGATTTGTATCATTGATTTTTTTCTGAGATTCGCTTCAAGAACAAAGAAATATATATATATAACGAAAAAGAAAAAAGAAACAGAGGTTAGAAAAGAATCAAAGATTGATTTTTGTTATGTCAAAACAAGAACAACTTGTGTTGGTGACTGATGTTTCAAGAGAGGATTTTTCTGAGAGTGAAAAAAAAAAGAGGCGTAAGTTTTTCTTTGTATTAGGGTTGTGAGTGTAGACATTATTTCATTCAGATTCAGACTTTATAGCCACATCTTACCAGTAAGATGTGGTAGTCAGATTCAGATCCAAAACATCTTAATGAAACAAACACCCCCTTAATTTGATAAAGGAGTTGATTTGTTATTTGCATACTCAAATGTACAAGAAGTTAAAATATGATGTTAATATTGAATATTATACGTGTGTTTGATAGATAAATTAGACTGTCTCAATCAATTCTAGATATGTGAAAATCAATTCTTATTTCGTAACTATAATTCCACGCCAATGTGTCTGTTTAGATTACACCAAAAGGATCCTCGATTTTCTCATCTGTTTAAGGTAGATTCATGAAGATTAAGATGCCAAAAATTATATAAAAATACGACTATCATTAAAACATGATCCGTATAATTGTTTGTTTAATACTAAGATAATGATGTATCTGTCATTAGAACTTAAATTAGTTCGTTTGACACATGGGTGCCCAATAACAATGTTTGTATATTCTGGTAATCATAAGTTCTATTTTAGATTTGACACAGTCTAATGTTAGGAAGATGATCCTCTCAAGTTGGTGGGTCAACTTGACTCAAGTTAGAGAATTCTCAACCATTGGACTAAAATCAAATGTCAAAATTAAAAGTGAAACAACATCATCTTAACATTTGATTTTAATCCAATGGTTGAGGATCCTCTAACTTGAGTCATGTTACTTGAGATGATCATCTCCCCTAATCTTAAGGGTTATACCAGGAGGCTTTTATAGACTATTCAGCATGCTTTATTTATAGCGATAACAAAATGTATTAAATACGTTTCATATTCAATTCTAAGTGGATTAATTTTGGGTCCCATAACTATGAAGTAACCAATACAAGTAATATACTCACAACTAATTATGCAAATTGAATATTCATATTATACCCTAAACGAATCTTTTGATGATCAATCTTAAATTTAAGAGGAATGGTATGCTCACAAAAGCTTACAAAATAAAATTCACAACAAATATATTTTGGGTCCTATAACTATGTACCGGAGTACATAACATTATTGGTCTAACTGACTTGTCATATCATTTGCATGCATAAATTTTTGTAAACTTTTTTTGGACATATCATTTCTTTTAATCTAACTAAAAGGCAATTAATCAGGTCCTAAACATACCATTGACGGTGATTGCGTCGTATACGTAGTGCTATTGGTTGCTATTATCAACAACTTTAGATATTCTGAACGAAAATACGAACAAAGGAGCTTTTAGGTAAGAACATTCTCAATGGTTAACTCTTTTCAAATCAATTTGATTTGTTAAATATGTTCAACATTTCATTAGCCTATTGCTCCAATGCGTCAATCTTTATTGACTCATCAAGATTGAACTTGACTGGTACCGCGGGCTTTACGCAATCGATCGGATTGTATAGATATATATTTTCAACGCAACATAAGTCATCGAAAGGATCCCGGAGACACACAAAAGCACGAAAACCAAGATCTTTCAGAAAATGGGTTCCTATTCAAAGAGTGTGTAACAATCGGTACATGAGATTTCAATGAATTTGAAAGAAATCGTATTAAAAAGTAATCTCTATGAAACTTGTGAGGCGTTTATTTGATAAGCTGATGATCAATAAGTCTTTGTTAAATCATTGCTCTAACGATAATAACGTTTCTTTAAAAATTTTGCCTGTTTTCAAACATTTTTAACTCAAGCATTGATGATGATGATGATGTAAGAGCTTAAACAACATTTAGAAAAGTAACATTCTATTTGTTTTAGAATACAGTTTACATACATAAGCTTTGAAAATGGTAAGCCAACAAACCGCAATTTATATATCTTGTAATTGTCTTGATGTCTTCTATTGGCATCTAGCTCCATGTTATATTGCTCAATAATAATGATTTGGAGACCTAATTATGTGTTTAAAAACATGCATAAACATACGTGGCATTATCCTGATGGTTTATGAAAAAGTGGGTCTTCTAACTACAACCATCAAGATGATGTCACGCAGGTTTAGGCATATCTTTTAGGCCTCCCAATCACTGCTCTTCTCAGAATTTGAAAATTTTCTGTCTTCGGGTTAAAAACATAATGTAGCAAATGCAATTAAATGAGATAGGTCCGGGTGTTTAAGAAGTCACGCTTTGTTGAATTTGTGCATTTAATTAATCAATCATTATCCTTCTAGTATGTTAAAGATGCAAACTAAAATAGTTTATATGGTTAACATTGTGGAATTGTGCATTTATTCCAAAGACTAAAGGCTGGTGGCTAAAGTGAGAAAGATAAAGAGTTCAAGGGTGTCAAGTGAAAGTTTAGCAGCTATCTAAAGCCTTAACCATATTTAAGGTTTCATAACACTTTTACGTTTCTCTTTTTCGATCAAGTTTCTCTCAGTTTTTTCTTGTTCTTGTAATCATCTGATGACTAAATTCTTGAGTGTTTTGACTGTTGTTGTTGTGAGAGATTGCATCCTTTAAAATAGGTCAATCTATTCTTTTCTTTGTATGTTTGGTTGCACCCGTTTGGAGACAATCTTGTGTTAGGATTCATTAATAACAAGGGATGATTATTTGAGTGATTTTTGGTGTACTTGTGATTGTTATACCATTTTTACATAGTTCCTACATTAGAAATTGGGCCAAGTTGGCCTAAGCAGTCCATATCATCAAGTAAGCCACTTGGATAAAAATTATGAAGAACCATGTCTAGTAACAACTTACATTGATCATGTGATTCTTAAGTAAGCCAAACATAGTTCCAAATAAATGATCAAATTATGGAAGTGAATTGTCTTGTAATTGTAGATAGCAAAGGTAAAAGATAACTTCGAGTTTATATTGAACAAAGCTAAGATAAGGACGTGTAATTCCGTTGGTAACGGGTTGGTGTATCTTTGCCACCTATGAAGCACAAGGTCCAAGGTTCGATCCTGGACACCCCATATCCACATCCATTGAATAAGTTAGGTATGCCCCCACATTATGGATATGCAACCAATTGTGGGCTGATTTGGTTAACATTTTGTCACGTGATAAAATGAAGTTAAGAACTCTTACAACTAAATGGGTTAAACTAACAGCATCTACAATGCAAAAAGTCAACTTTTTGCTTCTTACATGCCATCAATGCAACTAGATTTCATTAATTGAAAAGTCATATATACAAATTAGTTCCAATGCATCAAGTTTTAACAAAAGCTTTTTAAAAACTAAAAAAGGATTGAAAATGAAAAAATAATGTTTGAACAAGAGCTTCAAACTATTCGTCAAACACTTGGAGTTTCTCAAGTTATTCACATTAAATGCAACAAGTCTTTACTCACAATGAAAAAAGTCATTTGAATGATTTTTTAAAATAGTGAAAAGTCTTTAGAAAAGCATGCATTACGGATGCTCTAAAGATGGCCTAAGCAACATGGAGTCGGGAACGCTATTAACCTAACTATAATCAATGACGTCGTTTGAGATTTAATTCTAACTGAATATTGAAGAAAGTTTGGCTGTCTACTCGTTCTCTTCAAAATTCTCACATGTTGGTTGCAACAATTTTGATCAAGGCTACATGTGAATAGTGAGAGAGTTTTTAATAGAGCATGTTGCAAGTATCATCCCCAGGTAAAGGACTAATAAAATGAGTAATTATCAAGCAAAGGGGTCACGTGAGAAGATTTGGGACCATTTACAGCAAAGAACACAAAAAAGAAGATTGATAAGACCAACTTGCATATATCTCTAGCATTAAAGAACCATAGTTAATTTGTTGACAATAAAGAGGATAGTTGGTTACTTGGTTTACATCAATTAACATGCATTATTGCATTAAGGCAAATAATTCATTTTCCCAAAATATTCGTATAAAGAATATATAGTCGTGTAATGCAAGATAACTGATAGGAAAAGGTCTAAGGATCGTCACAACTGTTTGATACTTTAAGCAAAAGACTGCAACATATATGCATGGTTACGGCTGCAAATGAGCCAATAACGTTTAGTTAAGGCTCTCATACCAATATTCGTATAAAGGATCGTCACAACTGTCAGTTATATTCATGTCATGTATCAAGTTGTGCTCACCTTTAGTTAAGGAACAAAGCTAGATTATTATGGTATATAGCTTGGTGTATCTAGCTCGGACAAGCTAGGACCTGATGATATTAGTTATCTCATGTAACAAGCTCGAATAACGTTTGCAAGAAAATACGAACTTACGAAGGTAATTAGCTAGGCTAAGACGAACTCATGATGCTATGTCAAAAGCCCAATACTTTAAACTAACATACATCGGAAATGATTGTTGATATGAGAAACCGAAACCGAACCGAACCGAAAATAACTGAACTGAATTTGTGACCGAACCGAATTGGTCAAAACCGAACCGAACCGAACAAAATATTTGGTTATCGGGTTGGATATGGTTTTGGCAATGAAAACCGAAAACCGAACCAAAAACCGAATTCACATAAAATATATATTTTTTCTATGTATATATATGGAAAAAAATCACTAAAACTCTTTTTTAGTATAAATATAACGTGATTTAAGATTGAAAAAAATATTTTGTGCTAAAAATATATATAATTAAATAAAAAAATAATTAAAATTATGTAATTCGGGTTATTCGGTTCGGTTTTCGGTTATAGGGGTTTGGTTTTCGGTTTTCGGTTCGGTTGAATCAAATTTAATTTTGGTTCGGTTCGGTTTTCGGTTATACCCAGAAAAAAATTTTAACCAAACTAACCGAATCGAATAAACCGAATAACCCGATAACCGAACCGATGAACACCTCTAGTTGATATGAGAAACTATGAGGCCGCATAAAGCCCATGAGCAGTCAACAAAAGGGTCTCAATCGGTTAACTTTTGAAATTACATCATATTATTTTGTAGCCCAATGTATAAGACCACTAGCCATCAACACCAATTTGGGCCGCCATCAATACAGTATGGTTTAAGTGTCAGGAAAATTAATAAGAAACTGAATGTAGACGACTGAACTTACGATCATGAGTAAAAACTAGCCCTTGAGGTTACGAGCAGTGGGTTGGTCGAGACCCAAGTCAACCGACCGGTCGAGCTCGGTCACACCATTGTGGGTGTTGGGTGATGATCGGTCGAGCTTCCTATTTCACGCGAACTAGGTTGCTTCGGCAACCGATTTGGAAAGACAAAACTGTCTACCATTTGGCATTAAAAAAAAAAACTTTTTTTAAAACGTTTACCACTTTTACAACATTATAAATACCAACCTCAAACACATTTCTAAACACACAATTCAAACAACTTCTCATCAGTATTTATCATGTCACAAAAAAAAAACTCATACATAAAAAAACCGACGATGCCGACTTCCCCAAAATTTCCCGAATTTGAATTTCTCACCGGATCCACCGTTTGAATTAACCGGTGTAACACCACTACAAAATCGGGGTATTCATTTTCGTGCATCCGGTTTTGAATATCAAACACGACTACCACAGCCCAACCAAAATCAAAACCCATTTTACGTCAATCGTTCATATTTCCCACCGGGTCGTCCTAATATCAATTGTAACCAATCACCAAACGGGTCGTCATATCATCCTAACACGGATTTCTCCTAATCTTCACAACCAAATCAATCGTTTTCACCGCTCCATGGTGTTAATCTTGATATGGATTTTGAAGATTTTATTGAATACCCTCCTCAAAACTATTCGTCTCAACAATACCCTCCTCAAAACTATCTGTCTCAACAATACCCGACTCAAAATTGTCCGAGTCAAGATGTTTCGATGGGGCAAGGTTCGGGGCACGGTTTATACCACAGTTCTATTCGTCTTGAAGACGATGTCGAAGAGATGTCACCCGTCAAATCAAAGAAGGGTTCAAAACGGGCAACAAATGAGAATGGCAAGAATGTTGCAAACAAAAAGGCCGAACTATGGACAACGGAGGAAGAGGTCGCGCTTTGTAAAGCTTAGATACATGTGTCGGAAAATTCGGCTCGAGGGAACGCTATTAACCGGAATGAGTTTTGGAAGGAGGTGATAGCGTACTTTGAACAAGAAACTGGTTCACAAAGAACCTACGACTCCATCACGACCAAATGGAAGGGTATTCGTTCTAGGGTTGGTTTCTTTTGTGCAATTATGGATAATATCAAAAAGAATCACGGAAGTGGTGAGAATGACGAAGACGACTATGAAAAAGCTTGTTAATAATACCGTGTGATTCACAAGCATGAGTTTACATTGAAGGAGTATTGGAAAGTTTTGATGAAACATTCTGCTTGAAAAACTGTTGAGATGCCTTCTTTCACCCCGAATAGTCGGAGGAAATCCAAGACTTCGGAAACAACCTCGAGGTCAACAAGAGGTCCTTTTAATCCCCAAGACGTGGATGATTCTGAAGAGGACGAGACTCGAGAATTACGACCAAAAGGTCGTGACGCATCCAAGAAGAAAGCACCCGCCTCCTCTCGTGAGCCACCTAAATCATTTGTTAGTACGATGGCCAAGAACTTTTCAAGTTCATGCCGTCAAGTAAGGAAAAAAAATAAGAATATGGAAGAGAAATACTTAAAGTTGAAGCAAAAAGAGTTGGAGCTGCAAGAGGCAACGACAAGGCGAGCCGAGGAGTTCAAAAGGGAGAAAATTGAGATCCAACGTCAACAACTTGCATTGGCAGAACAATCAAACCAGACACAAGAATTAATTTTCTACAATACACCCCTCGGCCCAACTATGCCCGCACGACAATTACAAGAACTTCCACAACTAAAGGCAACAATCAAAGCACGACACAACTTAGATTATTAGTTTCAGTTTGTAATAAGTATTGTAATGTTTACGTTTTATTAGTTTAAGTTTTTAATTATTGTTGTAATGTTTAAGTATTTTTATTAATGAAGTTTAATGTTGTTGTTAAAAATATTTGAATTTAAAAAAAAAATAACCAGGTCACCATTGTGGCAACTAGGTCTTCATCAAATCGTTAGAGAAAAAAAGCTGATGTGGCACAGGTGACCTAGGTCACCACTGTGCACAGCCTTAAAAAGCTAGGCATACTGAATTGGATAAGGATCCTCTCATGTTCATCATGAGAGGTCATGTTATATTCAAAAAGGGCTAGCGGCGCAGCTTGTTGCTCGCTTGCCTGTCGTTTCAGTGTAATATTCTAACAAAAGATAGTTTTGTGATTTCAAAAAAAAAAAAAAAGTTATTTTCATGTAATTGTACATTGTTATTATTGTAAAACATTAATTTTATTTTAATTCAAATGTATAATCACATAAAACACAACATGAACTCTCATGTTCAAATAAACATTAAAAGATTCTCATCCAACTGAATTACACTTGGCTTCACAGATGCAGTCACACAAGCAGGTGAACATGTGCCTTCTCTCACTGTCTCACTGATAATTGCAAAACTTAATTAGAGTATCAATCGACCAAAGATGTCGTTTTCGGATAATTAAGTCACTAATGACGTTTTAAACAACCGTTAAAAAAAATGACGTTTTAAACAATCTAATAACAAAAGCGATAACAAACGTGTATGACTTGCAAGCCATTCGCTCAAAATGACAACTAACCTATTGATTTAATAAGAAACAATGATTAATCTGAACTTATAATTAGATTCAGTGAACCGATCAAAAGTTCACTATTTTACATTTTTACTTGGCACACAAAGATATTCCTCTAACAATATAGTTAAATATTCTCTTAAACTAATTTGAGATACTTCTCTTTTTCTTTTTAAACAAAGATGCATATGAACGCATTAATTGACAAGCGTCAAAAATTGTTCTTCTAGACATACTATCATACAATTAATTAGTACTTTTATTTCTCAAACGTAATTAAAAAATAAGTTGGTCACTTCCTTGTGATACCTTAACTGTTAATTTTATTTCTCAAACGTAATTAAAAAATAAGTTGGTCACTTCCTTGTGATACCTTAACTGTTAATTCGATTAGTAGAATAACATGGTATTTGTGTATTGCGGCAACGGCTACCTTGTAATAAAAAATTTAAATGAGCATTGCTTTTCCATTTTATAGTCGCAAGTAGCTAAGATGGGGAACTTCATTGCATCTTTCGTCATAGATTACAAAATGCTCGCCTGAAAATTTTAAAAACTTAGTTCATAAGCATATAAAAATATGTAAAAATTATTTATAATTTAGGCAATCGACCAATTTTCTAGATTTTGAATCCGAAATAAGTTAACTGTTGATCCATTTAAAATGTGGTTAATTTTGGAAAATAATAGTTTTCAATGTGATCAAATATCTATACTACATATAATGCACGAAGGCATATCATTCTTAATTTTAAAACGTACAAGAAATTAAGCATGGTTTACAACACTTTAATGCACCCTGTGGAAAACTAGAAGGGGGGGTTGAATAGTTTTACCAATTTAAAACTTCCTTTTAAATATTTAGATCGACTTATGTCAATCTATTTAGTTGTTTATGTTGGACGTTGATAGATAGATATATAAACATGTAATGAAAGATAAAGAGTAAGAAGCACATCACCACGACACAAGTATTTATAGTGGTTCGGCTACAAGGACACCTTCCTTGCCCTACTCCACTCCCCGAGTCACCTACTCGAGAGTTCGTAAGCACTACACCAACTCTTTATGGCGGAGAAGCCTTCACAACGTCGCTTAACCTTTTTCCGGTACAAAGCTAAATACCGAGTTCTTTCACACCAAGGCGAACCACACCTAACACAACGTCGCCTACCCTTTATACGGTGCTAGGCTAACCACCGAGTTCTTTCAAACCTTAGGAGAACTAATCCTATCACAACGTCGCCTACCCTTTATTAGGTACTAGGCTAAGCACCTAGTTCCATTACTATGGAGGAACTACTACCCTTCACGACACAACACCTATTATCAAGGAGATCTATTCCTTGTTACAACACCATCAAGGATATCACCATCCTTGTAAATAAACAAATACTTATATGTACAACGATGCACCTCATCGATTATACGACCTAAGCATTCTTCCCAAATGCTACTTGATTTGATTCTTCGGCATCCTTCACTAATGCCTTTGACACACCGCTTGGCACCATTCACTAATGCCTTCGTCTTGACACCTATAGCATTCTTCACTAATGCTTTGACACGGATGATAAACACCTTTCACTAATGCTTTCATCTTGACACTTTCGGCATTCTTCACTAATGCCTTCAACTCAATATCTATGGAGAAAGGAAGAACTATCAACAAGAGAACCTTCGTTGTCTTGATGATGAGGAAGCATGGCAACTCATGGACTTGAGCTTGCACGTCTTCAAGAGGTGGTGATCTTTCCTTTAAGAGGAACCTAGAAGATCACACACAAAAAAAAGACAAAGACTACATAGATCTCTTGGATCTGAGGTTAGAAGGTTAGTATACTTGGGGAAAGTATGTGTGTAAAGGGATGATTAGAAAGGAAGAAATGGCTCTCTATTTATAGAGGAAATTCTCTACTGTTTCCCCGGATCCCACGGATCCCTTCCACTTGGGATCCGGCTAGCACAAAGCTAGGGATCCGTGGAACGCTCCTCTTTGCCCATGGGTATTTTTGGTTATGGGTCATGGGTTATGGGTTGATCCATGGTTTTCTATCTAGATACAATGAACCTTAAGGATACATTGAACTTGTGTAAGTGGTATATATAAAACCATGGGTTATGGGTCAAAACCATTTGCTAGTTTTTATCTATTTAGTATATACTTGCTTTTACCCATTTTAGTATATACTTGTTTTTACCCATTTTAGTATACTTAATATAAGTATGTATTAACCCAATATATAAACACTAGTTGTTGTACATATGTATCTAACTCATAGAATTACTTAAACTTGTTAAGCCAATATGTAAACACTAGTTGTTGTACATATGTATATAAAATCACTTAATCTTGTTATAGTGTTTTATGTGAAAACGTAAGTGTGTTATAAAACTATTAGTTCAAACCATTTACGTATTTTATTTGTTTCGTTAATATGATTTTACTTTTGTTATCGACAAAACATTAGAAGATCGTAAAATATAAATAAACGTTTTTACTGCTTATTTGTATTAACAATCTCCCCCTTTTTGTTGATGACAAAACATAAAATTATTTTAAGGAAAAGCTAAAATTCGTAAATGTTTGAATTTGTAGTTTTTACTTTCTTCTCCCCCTTTTTGTCGAAACAAAAAGTGTTTGAAGAAACTAACACAATTTTTATAAGAAAAATTATAAAAGATGTAACGAGAGCAAGTGACGGGAATGGTACTCGTCTTAACTCCCCCTTGACGAGTCCATCCCTTTGAAAGAGGGCGTCAAGGACATAATGTAAAATAAGCTACTTGTGTTTGCAATTAAGTTTGCAAATGATTCATCTAAGTGACGGAAACGTGCTCCCCCTCGAATATTGCAAAGTTGCAATGGGATATCATGAAGTTGCAAATGATTTTGCAATATTGTTTGACACAAAGCTCCCCCTAGCTTTTATGGTGTCAAAATCTTCATGTGTTATTTTGAAAATCTACAAAGTAAAGGTTAGAAAAACAAGAGTATAGTGCATAATTTCCTGCAAAAGAGACTCAAGTTAGTAGAAATTTGTGCTTCTGTACCACGGATCCCACGGTTCCCTTCAAGGAGGGATCCGTCTAGTTAACTGGAAGGGATCCGGCTATCTGTTACAGTTTCTTCAGCAGTGAAGAAATGTCAAGGAGTGCTATTTGAGGGAATGAGATAAAAGTATAATAAAACAAGCACAACACACATAATAATCATGGCATAAAAGTATTCATTCAATAAAACAAGAGATACACAACCAAATCTCTAAACACTGAGAGAATGAATTTTAGCCATATAAGTACTACTAATACTAATCTTATGTCGGGATTTAGAATGTGACAATGTGCTTAAGTCTAGGGATGGGTGGACTTGTTGAATTGATCCAACTTTGCAAGAAGATGATTGAACATGAAATGTATCTCATTTCGTACTTCTTGAACAAGTCCTTGAGTTTTTAGACAATTTGGGCAAGTATTGTCTTGGTTTGGCCCCGAAGGAAAAAGGATGTTTTGAGGGGGCTCAATGTGTGTTTGAGGGTCTTCATTTTGAGAAGTAGGTAGAGGTTCTAAAAATGAGGGTGGTAATGGAACTTCTTCCATATGATCAAGGTTGTTCCTTGTTTCCCATGATGGGCTAGTTGGTGTTGTAGGTGGTTCCCGATTCAATGAAAAGGTTGGTGAATGGGAGGTTCTTGGTGATGAATGAAATAATGAATATATGTTTGGATGCGGAAGAGGCTCATTCAATGAGTGTAGTCCATTCTCAATGAATGAAGGTTTTGATGGCTTGCTAGAACTATCCATGTTAGGTTTGGAACTAGATGATCCCTTTTCTAGTTGGAAGGATTTGATGCTAATCCTTGCGGTTCTCTTAGCTTTTGTTGGATGGGTTTGATGAGGTGGGATTCTAGAGTCATTATCTCTAATAGGGGATGTTTCGGTGGATGAAATTTCATGGATCATTTGGCCCTTTCTTTTGGATGATCCTATGTTTGAGGAGTTGTTGCTAAGAGCTTTAGTCATGGTGATGAAGGTGCTAATGTGAGCTTCAAATTTCTGATTTTTGAGATGTGATTAAGAGTGGTGACTTAGTCCTAAGGTTTGTTTGGTTATAAAGGAAAATTTGAAATAGGAAATTAAATCCTTGACCACTTAGAGGATTAAGCATGCTCTTGAGATTTTGATCAGCTCTAGGAGAGTAATTAATGAATGCTTAAAGGTGGTTAGAGAAAAAGGTAACTTGAATTTGAATTAAGGAGGCTAGTCCTCATTCTTTCTGTATGTACGGATCCCGCGGATCCCTCTCAGTAGGGATCCGTCTGGTTATAGACCAGGGATCCGGCTATCAGACAGGTTCTAAGTGAAGTCATCATGCCTTTGTAAGGTTTTAAGTGATGGATTTCGAGGTTTTGACTTAACTTTGAAGTTTATAGCTGTTGGATATCTCAAATCCTCAACCATAACAAGTAATGGTACTTAATGATGGTTAGACTAAGAACACTTACCTTGGGTAATCTAACTATTTATTTGTCAAGGTTTCCTTTCAATATGTTGTGAGAAAAATGATGATACTAAGTCCTAAAAGTCAGATGATGTCCTAGAATAGATTTACTAAAATCTATAAAAATAAAAGGAACTTATTTTTTGCTCTAATTTTGAGTCAAAGGAGATTGAGATCAATTTGCTAAAATTGAAGGACATATCAAACTAAGTGCTATCAAATGTGATGGATAATGTGTGAGTGTTGGAGCGGAATTATGGTGAGTTTTGACTAGTTGGAAGTGTTCTAGTGGACTATTTTGATGAAGCTAAATCTGTTTTTCACATCAGTTGCATACGGATCCCACGGTTCCCTTATGGGAGGGATCTGGCCAGTTGAAAATCTGGGATCCGCCAATCTGTAGATCAGAAGGCTTACAGGAAATGTGCAACTATCCATATTATAGAAAAAACTTTTCTTAGTTGTTTCTAAGTAGACTAAGTGTAAGAACATAACTAATAAAACTTGTATCAAAGTAGGAAAGACTCGAGTTCCTAGAATGAGTGACGACGACCATACCAAGAGGTCGTAAAATCTCATTTTCAAATACCTAAGCTAGAATGTTTAGTGCCAAGATATGGCAATACCTACATACTACAAGCATAGTTAAAATTGTTTACAAACAATTCTTTCGAAATTGTTCATCAAGTACTTAAGCCTTAGGACTTTACCTTTCTTCACTTCTTCACCCGTCCTTTATCAAACCATCTTCACTTCTTCTTCCTCAAGAAATTGGCGAAGCATTTGAAGATTCCCTTGGTTTGTTGCCATTCGGGCAATTCATTGGGGATGTTTGGCAATTGGTTAATGTAGTCCAAAGGGTCAAGATCAATATTCTCAAGTGGGTTGCTACTACTCCCTTCACCTTCACCTTCTTCTTGCCTCTCCCTTTCGTCCGAGGAATCCGTGGGTGGATGTGGCCTTTTGCCTTCTACCATGAATCTTGTTGTTCTACCCTCGGTTAGTGGAACCATGACCTTATTGCAAAAGTTATGATCAAGGGATTGTGGGGAAGGATCTAATGCAAAGATGAATTTGGCAAGACGGGTTAGAAGCATTGCATACGGGAGTACCATCTTGTCCATGCTTCTCACACTTGCCATTCGTTTGACCATGTAGTAGGCAAGGTTGAATCTAGTATTTGTCACTAGACAATATATCATGAAGCTTAGGCAAGCATTGGGGTGATCCTTGTTTCCTACTAGACATACCACATTTTCTCTTATCACAACTTCCCATTTCTTATATAACCCATACATTTCAGAAAGCTCCATTTGAAAAGGATCCCTATAGATCACTTTTGACTTTCTTGTGACTCTTGATGGTGATGCTCTTGGCATAAATACGGTGTCCCTCACCGTGGTTGCTTCTGGGATCAAAGTGTGGTAGATATCATGGTGATCAACCATTGTGTGTAGTTGTTCCAAAGACCATTCATTTGAGTACATACAAACGCCATCATATGTAACCCCTAGAATTCTTCCAAGCTCCACAAGTGAAAGAGTGTACTTATGTCCATTTATGGTAAATTCAATTGAGATGGACCCATCATCATTTCTAATTATACCCATAGTCTTGTAAAACTCAAGCACAAAGACTGGGCAAATTTGCTCGTTTATATCCAATAAACAATTAAACCCAATAGTTCCAAATACTTCCCTCATGTCGGTATTTGCAAGAAATGATGGATCAACAACTCTACCTTCATGAAAGAGTCTCCTTTCAAGTAACTTAAACGCTTTCCTATCGTCCGGATTTAATCCATTTTTCCTATGGTACATGGGAATGTAGTGAGTGGTGTCTTGGTAATCTTGTTGCTTGTTGCTTGGCATGATGTTCCTAAACAATGTAACCACAATGTGGTGTTAATGGTGAATAGTAACCTAGAGGGTTTCATCACAATTTTTGCTCTCATCATCTTTGTTGGGTTCAAGAAATGTGTTTAATTTGTATTAACAATGTTAAATCTTTGATTTAGATTATCTTAGAAAACAATGTGATGACAAATAATGGTAAACCCATTTGAACCCAACTCTTAAAGATGAAGTAATTGTAATTCTAAGAATCAAGGAATTAGATTAACAATATAGTGAAGATTAAACTTACAAACGTGATTGTTAGGCTTGAGAAAAATGATCAATTAGCTCCTATGAACAGTAACAGAGTCCTTGTTCGTGAGTCTGTGAAATGAGTGATGGTGAAACATCCACAGTGATCATTTTTTAGCTTATACTGTCTTCTGTTGCACGGATCCCGCGGATCCCTCTCATTTGGGATCCGTCTAGTATAAACTTAGGGATCCGGCATGACAGTAAAAGTCAGCTCAAGAAATTCCTTGATAACTTTGGTTTGGGAGTTCTAAGATACCTAGTATTTTGGTGTTAGTGTTCTAAAACTTGTGGTTTGAGGTTTTGATGATTAAATGCTATTCCTATTAGACAAGGTTCCCTTTTTTAAGAATTAGTCGAGATTCTTGGGAAGCTTTTCAAACATTATAATAAAATCCCATTTTATTATAATATAAGAAGTTTCACATGGATATTTATTGATGTGCATGAGATGTCAATAAATCCTTTGTGGTGAATAATGATTGATGTTATCATATAACTAGATATCATTATTATGAGTTGGTAATAAAGTCTACAAAACAAGATCGGAGAACACTAAATAGAAAATTACTATAAAAGAATAATTACTAGAATTATTACTACTAAGACATGCAATCAAGATACTAATAATAACAAATAAAGATAAGTAATTAAAGATCATACCTTTGCCAAATATTCTTTTAAGGAAAAGAAATATTTAGATGTTTCTTGGAATCTCCAGATTAATGTTGTAAGGATACTTAAACATTCTTTTTGCGAGAGGAACAATTAGGATGAATTCTTCATGATCTTTTTGGTAGTTCCAAATCCAAGTATGGATAATGCTTTAAAAAAATGTTAGAGTATTCTATCATTGTCCAACAATAAACAATATATATATTTTTTTTAAATTATGACAAAAATAATCCTTCTTTGTAGTTTTCAAACATACATGGATCGTATCAAGTTTTTAAAGTACAACATACTCTAAGAAACTTGGTAACGAAGCTCTGATGCCAATTGTGAAAAACTAGAAGGGGGGGTTGAATAGTTTTACCAATTTAAAACTTCCTTTTAAATATTTAGATCGACTTATGTCAATCTATTTAGTTGTTTATGTTGGACGTTGATAGATAGATATATAAACGTGTAATGAAAGATAAAGAGTAAGAAGCACATCACCACGACACAAGTATTTATAGTGGTTCGGCTACAAGGACACCTTCCTTGCCCTACTCCACTCCCCGAGTCACCTACTCGAGAGTTCGTAAGCACTACACCAACTCCTTATGGCGGAGAAGCCTTCACAACGTCGCTTAACCTTTTTCCGGTACAAAGCTAAATACCGAGTTCTTTCACACCAAGGCGAACCACACATAACACAACGTCGCCTACCCTTTATACGATGCTAGGCTAACCACCGAGTTCTTTCACACCTTAGGAGAACTAATCATATCACAACGTCGCCTACCCTTTATTAGGTACTAGGCTAAGCACCTAGTTCCATTACTATGGAGGAACTACTACCCTTCACGACACAACACCTATTATCAAGGAGATCTATTCCTTGTTACAACACCATCAAGGATATCACCATCCTTGTAAATAAACAAATACTTATATGTACAACGATGCACCTCATTGATTATACGACCTAAGCATTCTTCCCAAATGCTACTTGATTTGATTCTTCGGCATCCTTCACTAATGCCTTTGACACACCGCTTGGCACCATTCACTAATGCCTTCGTCTTGACACCTATAGCATTCTTCACTAATGCTTTGACACGGATGATAAGCACCTTTCACTAATGCTTTCATCTTGACACTTTCGGCATTCTTCACTAATGCCTTCAACTCAATATCTATGGAGAAAGGAAGAACTATCAACAAGAGAACCTTCGTTGTCTTGATGATGAGGAAGCATGGCAACTCATGGACTTGAGCTTGCACGTCTTCAAGAGGTGGTGATCTTTCCTTTAAGAGGAACCTAGAAGATCACACAAAAAACAAAAGACAAAGACTACATAGATCTCTTGGATCTGAGGTTAGAAGGTTAGTATACTTGGGGAAAGTATGTGTGTAAAGGGATGATTAGAAAGGAAGAAATGGCTCTCTATTTATAGAGGAAATTCTCTACTGTTTCCCCGGATCCCACGGATCCCTTCCACTTGGGATCCGGCTAGCACAAAGCTAGGGATCCGTGGAATGCTCCTCTTTGCCCATGGGTATTTTTGGTTATGGGTCATGGGTTATGGGTTGATCCATGGTTTTCTATCTAGATACAATGAACCTTAAGGATACATTGAACTTGTGTAAGTGGTATATATAAAACCATGGGTTATGGGTCAAAACCATTTGCTAGTTTTTATCTATTTAGTATATACTTGCGTTTACCCATTTTAGTATATACTTGTTTTTACCCATTTTAGTATATTTAATATAAGTATGTATTAACCCAATATGTAAACACTAGTTGTTGTACATATGTATCTAACTCATAGAATTACTTAAACTTGTTAAGCCAATATGTAAACACTAGTTGTTGTACATATGTATATAAAATCACTTAATCTTGTTATAGTGTTTTATGTGAAAACGTAAGTGTGTTATAAAACTATTAGTTCAAACCATTTACGTATTTTATTTGTTTCGTTAATATGATTTTACTTTTGTTATCGACAAAACATTAGAAGATCGTAAAATATAAATAAACGTTTTTACGGCTTATTTGTATTAACACACCCAATTTTCAGAATTACAACAAAGTAAGCATATTGTACAACAAAATAAAACGGGGTGTCATTTTAAGACCAAAATTCCATCAAACAACATTAATGCTATTAAAAACACTCATTCACCAAAAATTACAACCATTTAAGTACAATGTACAATAGCTGCAACCAATTTTCAGATTTACAACAAAATAAACATAGTATACAACAAAATAAGCATGATGTAGTTTTCAGACTTATAACATTAATGCTATTAAAGTGGTCAATGTTATTAATGACTATACTGACTAATACTTACAAGAAAAGAAACATAGTGTACAACACTTTAATGCATATAATTTTCAGACGTACAAGACAAGAAGCATAGTGTACAACAAAACACCACATTAATACTATTTAATGTAGTCAATTATTTAACTGGTCAATAAATACAATTAATACAGTTATTAAAACACCTCTTACATAAGAAATACAAATTATCAAGCATATTGTACAACCAAATTAAACACAATTCCTGCATTAAATTTCACTACTACAAATAATAAAGCACATTATACAAATATTCAAGCCCGAACGGGCAACGGGCCAAATGGGCTTGAGCCTGAACGGGCGCGGACCAAACGAGCTCGAGCCCGAGCAGACACGGGCCAACGGGTTCGAGCCCGAACATGCACGGACTATACGAAATTTTTGATATCCGTAAATTTATTGTTAAAAAGAACATAATAAACTAAAATTCATTATTTATTGAAAAATTTACTTCATGATACCCGTCGCTACAACGCACGAGTACCATGCTAGTATACATTTTATGTTTACATTTTTTATCCAGATATAGCCTATTGGATGAAGAGCCTATTGGATGAAGGGCGTTGTAAATGCTATATATATTTTTGTAAATGCTTTATGTGTAATCAAATATGAGTTATAATTTCTTTTGTAGAATTTTTATCCATATATACCGTATTGAATGAAGGGCATTTTAGTATGTTTACTATGCTTAATTTTTCAACTTTTGATAATGTTGTAAACGCTTTATACGGTACTAGCAGGGTACCCGCGCGTTGCAGCGGCGGGTACCCTGAAATAAAAAATTTCGATAAATAATGTATTTTAGTTTATTATGTTCTTTTTAACAATAAATTTACGGATATCAAGAATTTCGTATAGCCCGTGCCCGTTCGGTCTCGAACCCGTTGGCTCGTGTCTGCTCGGGCTTGAGCCCATTTGATCCGCGCCCGTTCGGGCTCAAGCCCATTTGACCCGTTGCCTGTTCGGGATTGAATATTTGTATAATGTGTTTTATTATTTGTAGTAGTGAAATTTAATGCAGGAATTGTGTTTAATTTGGTTATACAATATGCTTGATAATTTGTATTTCTTATGTAAAGGGTGTTTTAATAACTGTATTAATTGTATTTATTGATCAGTTAAATAATTGACTACATTAAATAACATTAATGTGGTATTTTGTTGTACACTATGCTTCTTGTCTTGTACGTCTGAAAATTATGTCCATTAAATTGTTGTACACTGTGTTTCTTTTCTTGTAAGTAATAGTTATTATAGTTATTAATAACATTGACCACTTTAATAGCATTAATGTTGTAAGTCTGAAAATTACATCATGCTTATTTTATTGTACATAATGCTTATTCTGTTGTAAATCTGAAAATTGGTTGTAGCTATTGTACATTGTGCTTAAATGGTTGTAATTTTTTTGTGAATGGGTGTTTTTAATACCATTAATGTTGTTTGATAGAATTTTGGTCTTAAAATGACACCACACTTTATTTTGTTGTACAATATGCTTACTTTGTTGTAATTCTGAAAATTGGGTGCATTAAAGTGTTGTAAACCATGCTTAATTTCTTATACATATTAAAATTAAGAATGAGGTGCCTTCGTGCATTATAAGTAGTATAGACTAGCACTTTACCCGCACGATGCAACAGTAAAGAAAGAAAATGACGTGTTTAATCGTTCATAACATTCTCTAAGGTGTAATAATCGTTATATATGTAATTTGTTATAAAAACGTTTCGGGATTTTAGTTTTATAAATCACAAAAAGTAACACAATATTTAATATTTTAAAAATAACATAATTACATATTATCTTCTATGGCGATTTTTTGCATTTAGGGTGTTTGGTGAAACTAGTAGTAGCAGTTAGCAGTAGTAGTTAGCAGTAAGCAGTAAGCAGTTAGCAGAAGCAGTTAGCAGTAGCAATTTAATTTATAAAAGTGTTTGGTAGAATAGTTGTGGCCATAATTTTATTGTGTAAAATAACATAATGCTAAATGCTAAATGCTTATTCAAAGAGCATTTAGCGTTTAGCATTTTTTTTTGCTTATAAATGCTAACTGCTAATCATTCCAAACAAGCTTTTTTCAAAAACGCTAAATGCTAAATGCTAATTGCTCCATTCATGCTATTACCAAACACACCCTAAAATTTTGTAAAGTAATATAGTTTACACAAATAAAATGGAGTTATATTTTAGAGTGAATTACATAAATCGTCCTTGTGGTTTGGTCAAAATAACGGATTTTGTCCTTATACTTTTTTTTCAGTGCGTTTCGTCCCTGTGGTTTACAAATCTTACGGATTTTGTCCCTCGTCCAAAAATGTCCGTTAAGTGTTTTGCGCTGTTAGTCCTTCGTTAGTGCAGTTCGTTAAGTGTTTTGCACCGTTACTCCTTATTTTTTAAAATGTAGTTTTTCCCAATTAGTCCCTCCGTTAATAATAGTTATCGTCCGATTTTTTACGTTTTTGTCCGTTTTTATCCGTTTTCATTCGTTTTTATCCGTTTTCCCCCCGTTTTTTTCGTTTTTCGTCCGTTTTTTACGTTTTTTATCCCTTTTCGTCTGTTTTTATATGCTTTCGTCTGTTTTTTACGCTTTTGTCCGTTTTTGTCTGTTTTTTATCCAATTTCGACCGTTTTTTTACGTTTTTATTCGTTTTTGCCAGTTTTTTTACGTTTTTGTCCATTTTTTTCCGTTTTCGCCCGTTGTTTTACGTTTTTCTTTCGTTTTTCTTACATTTTGTCCGTTTTTCTTTCGTTTTTAAAATTTTTTCCAAAAAAAAAAATTGGAAAAAAAATATTTCCGAAAAAAAAAATATCAAATTTAAAAAAAAAATTGAATAAAAAATTTCAAAAAAAAAATTTGAACAAAAATATTTTTTTTAAATATTTTTTTCAAATATTTTGAAAAAAAACGGACATATTTAAAAAAAAAAACATATTTGAAAAATATTTTTTTTATTCAAAATTTTTTTTTGAAACGGACAAAAACATACCAAAAACCGATAAAAACGTACGAAAAACGGACAAAACGTAAGAACAACAGACAAAACATAAGAAAAACAGACAAAATGTAAGAAAAACAGACAAAAACATAAAACAACGGGCGAAAACGAAAAAAAAGGGACAAAAACGTACAAAAAACAGGCGAAAACGAATAAAAATGTAAAAAAACGGTCGAAATCGGATAAAAACAGACAAAAACGGATAAAAACGGACAAAAGCGTAAAAAACAGACGAAAGCATATAAAAACAGACGAAAAGGGATAAAAACGTAAAAAACGGACGAAAAACGAAAAAAACGGGGGGAAAACGGATAAAAACGGACAAAAACGTAAAAAATCGGGCGATAACTATTATTAACGGAGGGACTAATTGGGAAAAACTACATTTTGAAAAATAAGGACTAACGATGCAAAACACTTAACGAACTGCACTAACGAAGGACTAACAGCGCAAAACACTTAACGGACATTTTTGGACGAGGGACAAACTCCGTAAGATTTGTAAACCACAGGGACGAAACGCACTGAAAAAAAAGTATAGGGACAAAATCCGTTATTTTGACCAAACCACAAGGACGATTTATGTAATTCACTCTATATTTTATCACAAGAGCATATTAGGAATTTACTTGTGCTGGATTTAAAAAAAAAAAAAAAAAAAAAAAAAAAAAAAAAAAAAAAAAAAAACTTGAATGGTTAAAATAGATATGGATATCAAAGTATATAAAACTCATGCGTATATAAAATAAGGTTAAAATAAAAATACAAATATTTGTGAGAAGCGTAAAAAAAAATTAAAAGTTCTAAGAAAAATCTTAAAATATTTCAAAGAGGGATGTTGGTGATTAAAAAAGTTGTGAATAATTTTTTTTAAAAGTGTATTGTTTTGATGCAAAATAATTAAAAAAAAAACATTAGTACATTAAAATTTTATAAATTGATATTTTGTGCGTTAAAGAGTCGTTTATGGAGCACCTTAATGTTATTTTGCTTCATTCAACCCACCTTCACCCTCACACCACCGGCGATTCAACCCACCTGCAATTCAACCCACCCTCACCCTACCCCACCCCACCCTCACCCCTCTCCACCACCGATTCAACCCACCCCACCCCACCCCTCTTCACCAGCGTTTCAACCCACCCTCTCCACCACCGATTCAACCCACCCCACCCCACCCCTCTTCACCAGCGTTTCAACCCACCCCCACCCCACCAGGATTATTGTGTGTTTCAGTCTTTTTCATGGGTGATTCAGAATGAAAGGAGGTTAATCGGAAGAAACACCGATCGGTGTTTGATAGATTAAATTATACTCACGCCAAGCCATCTAATGCAGATGACACCGCGAAGATCTCTTTATCAGTGTATGTTTCCAATTTCCCTTCGCACCTAACGGAGCGCGAATTATGGAACATTTGTGGCAAGATGGGGACCCCTATAGATGTTTTTATTGCTAATCATAAGAACAAATTAGGACAAATGTATGCGTTTTGCCGTTATATCAAGGTGTCGAATACAGAAACCCTTATTGATTCGTTGTGTAATGTTTGGATTGGGAAGCTTCGTTTACATGCCAATGTGGCTAGGTTTGCTAGGAATGTTGTGGTTAAATCTCCTCATACAGGTGTTAGGGCTACTAAATCTAACACACCAGCTGCTAGACCTAACAATTATGAATGCAAAGATTCTTTTTCATGCAAAGCTAATACTTATGCAAATGTTGCTAAGGGTTCTGTTAATGTTGGAGGTTCTGATGTTAATACGGGTCAAGATGTTAGAGGTGGTAATCTTCCTTCTATCACTCTTAATCATGATTACTCTAATGATTTCTCTTTGGCTTTACTCGGCTGTTACAAAGATTTTCGTGCTATTGCGAATACGAGATCAATGTGTCGCTGTGAAGGTTTCTTGGATGTGGAATTTAAATATTTGGGTGGCCTATGGGTGTTGTTTGATTTTGTATCCTCCTTGAAGCCATGGCATGATGATTTTGTTGTGGATGAACGTCTTATTTGGCTTGAAATTGAAGGGGTTCCGCTTAGAGCATGGAATAACGATACTTTTACTCAAATATGTAACAAATGGGGAGAGGTTCTCTTTATGGACGACACAGATAGATGTAATAGACTTAGTAAAAGGTTATGTATCAGGTCTTCACATGCACTATTGGTGTTTGCTACCATAATGGTGTCACTGAATAATGTTACTTATGCTATTCGAGTGAGAGAATTATGCAGCTGGACACCTACTTTTGTAGGGGATGATTCTGTGAATGAAGATGTGGGTTCCATGGGGAAGTATTATGAAGAGGAGGAGAATTCGATTGATGACAGTGATGCAGAATCAATTGCTGGTATAATTGGTGACACAGGAGTACCTCAAACTAGTGTACAAGATGAATTTAAACAGGAGAAGGAGCAGGTGATTATGGATACAGAAAATATTGACGCTCATGGTGTTGCGGATAACGATTACAAGTCGTTGCCTATGGATAGTGATCCATTTGGACTGGACATTCTTATTAAACAGAAGTGTGGCAATGCTACTGAAGCGAAATGTTCTATGTCTCCTGAATTCCCACCGGGGTTTTCCCCGAATTCCAAATGTAATTCACATGTTTCAGTTTCTTTGCATAAACATCAGGATGGAGATTCAAATATTCAAATTGGCTTTTCAATGATTGAAAGATTGGAGGAAACAATAAAAGTAGGCTTGGCTTTGGGTCTTAATATGGAGGGTTGTGAAAACACTTTGGCTTCTTTAATATCAGAAAATGGAGAACTTAATGTGAATAAATGAATTCTCTTTCTATAAATATTTAAGGTTTTGGAGACCTCAATAAAAGGAGATGGGTTCATGATTTGTGTAACAGACATAGGGTTAATTTTCTAGCTTTACAAGAAACCAAGATGCTTCAAGTTGATTTATGGAAGCTTCGTCAGACTTGGGGTAACTCTCAATTTGATTTTGCTTCCACTTCGGCTAGGGGAATGTCGGGTGGTATTCTATGTATTTGGAATTGTATAGTTTTTCAAAAGTCGAGAATTTTATGTCACGATAACTATGTAGTTGTTGAAGGTCTTTGGACTCCAAATGATATTCGCATCATGTGGATTGTTGTGTACGCCCCTCAAAATATATAATGCAAGATCGCTTTATGGTATTCTTTGGCTAATTTGATTGCTAATTGGGATGGGAGTTTGGTGGTCATGGGCGATTTTAATGAAGTTAGAGAGGCTGGAGAAAGATTTGGCTCAGTTTTTAATAACAGACAAGCTGATATCTTCAATGAGTTTATTTCTAATTCTTCTCTTGTCGATATTCCTTTGGGTGGTTTCAACTTCACGTGGACTAATAAGTGGGGGTCCAAAATGAGTAAGTTGGACCGGTTTCTGATTTCAGAAAGCTTTTATGAAGTCTTTCCTAATGCTACTGGTGTCGTTTTGGAGAAAGGTATTCCCGATCATCGCCATATCCTTCTTAAAGAGTTCGAGGTGGATTGTGGACCTACCCCTTTTCGATTTTTTCATTCTCGGTTGGAGATGGAAGGCTTTCATGATTTGGTAATTGATACATGGAACAATGATGGTATTGTTGAGGTAAATGGCTTAATTTCATTTAAGAAAAAGTTGCAAAACCTTAAACATGTTATTCGTGAGTGGGTTGCTTCTAAAAGGATTGAATCCAATAAACTTAAGAAAGAGCATCAAATGAGGCTTTCCTCCATTGACGCTAAGGTTGATCAAGGTTGTGCTATAGAGGAGGACTTTATCCATCGCAGAGATTCAATAAAAGTTCTAGGAGATATTGATCGTCTTGAAGCAAAAGATATAGCTCAAAAACCTAAGGTTAAGTGGGCCATTGAAGGTGATGAAAACACTAGTTTTTTTCATGGTATGTTAAAGAAGAAGCGAAGACAACTTGCAATTAGAGGCATCTTTAGAAATGGAGACTGGATTGAAGATCCTCACAATGTTAAAGCTGAATTTTTTGCTCACTTTAGCAGTCGTTTTCAATCTTCCAACGGGATTCCTCCTTCTTTAGATGTTGATATGCATAATCACCTTTCTTCGGGCCAAAGTGAATACCTTGAGAATCAATTTTCTAGAGATGAAATCAAACGGGCTGTTTGGGATTGTGGTGGAGATCGTGCCCCGGGTCCAGATGGTTTCACTTTCAAATTCTTTACTACTTTTTGGGACCTAATTGAAGCGGATGTGGTCCGTTTTGTGCACAAGTTTTTTCTTACAGGAAATTTTCCAAAGGGCTGCAATTCTTCGTTCTTAGCTTTGATCCCAAAAGTTTCTAATGCCAAGTTTGTTACGGATTTTCGTCCTATTAGTCTTATAGGGTGCCAATATAAAATTGTTGGTAAACTTTTAGCTAATAGGCTTAGCATGGTGATAGGCAGTTGTATTAGTTCAGAACAATCGGCTTTCATAAAAGGTAGAAATATTCTTGATGGCCCTCTCGTCTTGAATGAAATTATGGCATGGTACCGCAAACGCAAGAAAGAGCTCATGGTTTTCAAAGTCGATTTTGAGAAAGCTTTTGACTCTTTGAGATGGGACTTTTTAGATTTGGTTATGGTAAAGCTTGGCTTTGGTCTCAAGTGGCGTACATGGATCTTTGGTTGTCTTCGGAATGCTCGTTCTTCAGTCTTAGTTAATGGGTCTCCTACTCGTGAATTCGAAATTTTCAGGGGCTTAAGACAAGGGGATCCTTTATCTCATTTCCTCTTCATTTTGGCTATGGAAGGTTTGCATGTTCTTACGTGTAAGGCTGAGGCAATGGGCCTTTTCAAAGGTTCTTCTTTCGGCCAAAATAACATGAGTGTCTCACATCTGATTTACGCTGATGATGTTATCTTTATAGGTGAATGGTCATGCCTAAACGCTCATAATTTGCTTTGCATGCTCCGATGTTTCTACTTAATTTCTGGGCTGAAAATTAATGTAAACAAATGTAGCGTTTTAGGCGTTGGAGTTTCTGATGAGGAGGTTTCTAATATGGCTAAAGTTATAGGATGCGGGGCTGCTAAATTTCCGTTGAAATATCTTGGTGTTCCTGTTGGAGGTAACATGGCTAGTTGTTCTAATTGGAATGCCGTTATTCAAAATTTCTCTTCTAAGCTCGCCCTTTGGAAATCTCGGTTGTTATCGAATGGTGGTCGACTTTCTTTAATCAAGTCGGTGCTTGGAAATCTCCCCACTTACTACATGTCAATTTATATGATGCCAGTGACTGTTCAAAAGAAGTTAGAATCAATGCGTAATAACTTTTTTACAGGTGGAGATATGGAAGAGAAAAAAATGACTTGGGTGAGATGGAAGAAATGTTTAGCGAATAAGGATTTGGGAGGCCTTGGTATAGGAAGCATATACGGGGCTAAACATAGGTCTTCTATTCAAATGGATTTGGAGGTTTTTATGTAGTTCTTCTGATCTTTGGGTGTGTGTTATAAAGAATATATACGGGGTTCATGGAGGTATTATGGAGGATTCTCCTTATAGTTCTAGCCAAAGTACATGGGGCGCAATCTTATCTTCTGTTAAACGCCTAAAGTTGAAAGGAATTGACTTGCTATCCTTGTGTACTCGGAAGATAGGAAACGACCGCTCTTGTCGTTTTTGGGAGGACATTTGGTGTGGTAATCAGCCCCTTAAATTGCAATTCCCTCGTATATATCTCCTTGATAACGTTAGGGATTGCTCTATTGCGGATCGGTTATCTATTCAAGATTGGGATTCTGTTCTCAGGCGGCAACCGAGAGGAGGTGTAGAAATGTCTCAGTTCACTCAGATTCTAGCTAATACGGAGGGCATTGTTCTTACAGATAAGTGTGATACTTGGCAATGGTCTTTAGGCGTTTCTACCACGTTTTCAGTTGCTTCTGTGCGCTCCTTGGTTGACTCTAACATTCTTGATACGGTTCCTATTGCTACTCGTTGGAATCGTTCCATCCCTATAAAAGTTAATGTTTTCATTTGGAGATTGATGCTCAACAAACTTCCATCTAGGGTTAACTTGGATAGAAACGGCATCGATGTTGGTTCTATTTTATGCCCCATGTGTGTAGATGATGTTGAAACAATTAATCATATTTTCTTCTCATGCGATATGGTGAAAGACTTATGGGCTTTATTCGCTAGATGGTGGGAGCTTGACATCCCGGTTTGTGCTAACATATCGGAGTGGTTTGAGTGGCTTGACACATTGCATGTTTCGAATAAGGCAAGGCTGGTATTAGAAGGTGTAGGAGGGACTCTGTTGTGGTCCATTTGGAGCTTCCGAAACCGTTTGATTTTTTCTAGTACTCCTCCCATTAAGGCGACGCTTTGGGACTCCATTGTTTTTCAATCGTTTTTGTGGATTTCATCTAGAAATCCGAAGTTTAAATTTAGTTGGGTTAGTTGGTTGGAAAATCCTTTAGCTTATATAACTTCTTTGTAATTTTCGTTTCTAGCTTTTGCTAGTCTTTAATAAATCTCCGCCGTTCAAAAAAAAAAGAGTCGTTTATGCATCAAACTTCTTTTTATTATTTGCATCAAAATTTCATTGTATATAACATATAAAAAACTAAAAATTTATGCATATAAAATGTTGTTTTTTGTTTTTTGTTTTGCATTTAAAAAAACTTATAAAAAGCAAAACTAGAAAACTATATTCGCAACTTTTTTATGCACCAACATAATTTATCTTAGAAAATAAAATCAAATTTTTTCGTGATTTTTTTTATGCTTTTGTAACTTCTTATAAACTTTTGTCTTTTTATTTAATATTTTCCTTACGGTTAGTCCACGATCACGATACCAAATGGTAGGCTCAGAATGTCAACACTTTTTTTTTAATTCTTTTTTACTAGCAAACTACAAAGACTGTATCTTGAAGAAGAAACATATTCAATTGTTGATAAATTGAAAATGAAAGTAAATTTTAAAAACAAGCTACAAATAGGTAAGCCATGACAAAATGAAATGAACATTTTGCGTGTTTGCATCATCTCTTATAGAAACAAACTATTTTAATGTTGCTCTTTAGTTAACTCTCTGTAACCTTAATGACTTATGTGAATTGAACACGAATATAGTACATTGTTTAGCGTATTATGTGGGCAACATCATAATATAATTAGTTACTTTATTTGATTTCTTAATTAACTAGCAATATCTAAATGACATATCAACTTCTGAATTGTACTATGTTTTTTCATGAAAAAGTGAACATTGACTTGGTGTGTGATAAAACTCGACACTCAAAATATGATTCGACAAGTCAAAATACAGGAAAACTTCTCATGGGTCACAAGAATTAACAATTAAATATGCAATATTTGGTGGATTGAAACCCTACTTAGGTCATGAAATATAAGGATATTGTTTTAAGAATATGTGACGGATTGGAGTATCATTCCATGAACAAACATTGTAAATCTCTTCTAAAATTTAATCAAGTTGCTCCTGATTTCTCTAAAAATGATTATATTATTATGATCTTGTATGAGGTTATATTTTTTTAGAAAGTCAAATTTTTTTACACTTATAGCACCTATCTAATAAATGCTTTCAGCGAGGCTTGAACTCACAACCTCTAGATTGGTGGATAACTCATATACCACTATACCAGTAGCCTTCGGTGTATGGGGTTATAATTAGCTTATACTTTAAAATAATTCTTGTAAATGAAAGATTCATCATCTCTTTTCATATAGTTTAAATAATAAATAGAGATAAAAAATAAAAATAAAAATTTAAAAAAAATATATATATTTGTTCATATAATACACAAGCTTAATATAAAAAATACATTTTTTTTATTACGGGAGATGATTTGCACACTCCAAATTTGATTGGCACACTCCAATCATTACAGTAAATAGTTGTACATATATTACAAGATACTTACTGTACTTATACATTAGAATGTGCCAATTAAATTTGGGTTTAGGCCGTACAATACACGCGTACTTTTTCAAATATTCCGTTTTGGTACGTGTACTAAAATCTGTCCCACTTTATGTTGCGTACTTTCATGTTTTGTACCATTTTGCACGCGTGTTTACCTGCAACCGGTTGGGAATGTATAAAACCGGCAAAAATGCCTATGTGGCATATTTTTTGAGTAAATTACATAGATAGTCCTTCTTGTTTGTCCCAAATTGCATCTACTGTCCCTGGTCGTTTTCGTCTGTTTTTTTTTACGTTTTCGTCCATTTTTTTTTACGTTTTCATCTGTTTCTTTACGTTTTCATCCATTTTTTTAATAAAATTTTCGTCTGTTTTTTTACGTTTTCATCTGTTTCTTTACGTGATATTTCCGTTTTTTCCGTTTTCGTATGTTTTTTATGTTTTCGTCTGTTTCTTTACGTGATATTTCCGTTTTTTTTGTTTTCGTCTGTTTTTTTACGTTTTCGCCCGTTTTTTTACGTTTTCATCCTTTTTTTTTATAAAATTTTTGTCATTTTTTACGTTTTCGTCTGTTTCTTTACGTGATATGTCCGTTTTTTTGGTTTACGTCTGTTTTTTTACGTTTTCGTCTGTTTCTTTACGTGATATTTCTGTTTTTTTGGTTTTTGTCTGTTTTTTTACGTTTTCATCCATTTTTTTAATAAATGTTTTGTCATTTTTTACGTAAAAACAGACGAATACGTAAAAAACAGACGAATACGTAAAAAACATAAAAACGTAAAGACACAAGAACAAAAAAAAAAGAAGAATACGTAAAAAAATGGACGAATACGTCAAAAATGGACGAAAACATAAAAATGTAAAGAAACAGACGAAAACCTGAAAAACAGACAAAAACGTAAAAAACGGACAAAAACGTATAAAAACGGGTAATAACATAAGAAAACGTATAAAATGGGGGTAAAACGTTTGAAATCGTAAGAAAAATGTATAAAACAGAACGAAAACGTATAAAAACGAACAAAAACGTATAAAAACGGGTAAAAACGTAAGAAAAACGGAAGAAAACGGACGAAAACGTCTAAAACGGACAAAAACTTATACACGTACCAAAACGGTACATTTGAAAAAGTTCGTAGCTATTTAGCGGCCAAAACCCTATTATTTAACTTATTTTTGTTAGTGGAAATCTGACGTGGCGTGCACACGTGGCAATAGTGATTATGGTTTCGGTAAAACAAGTTTAATCGTGCATAATGGTACAAAACATAAAAGTACGCAACATAAAATGCCACATATTTTAGTTCACGTACCAAAACGGTATATTCCGAAAAGTACGTAGCTATTTAGCAACCTAAACCCATTAAATTTTGAAATTTGCAAATGACCTTCTTTTTTTTACACTCCAAATTTGACATTAGAATGTAAGAAAAGACTCCCTCATCCAAGATATAGAGGTCTTTCTAGCTATTCGTTCGTCGTTGGTATTTTAGCCATTGCATCAACTAGTGTCATCTTTTTTTCTTTTCTTTTTCTTTTTTGGTAAGTGGGTGGGTATTTTTTATGAGGTATTTTGTGGGACCTACTAAGTGTTATTGGCTTTTTTGTTGTGGAGGGAGTTTTAGTTATAGGAGATGATTTGCACAGTCCGAGATTTGATTGGCACGCTCAATTTTGTGCTTTAAACAGTTGTACATATGTCATAGGATGCTTACTGTATTTATACTTTTGAGTGTGTCAATCAAATATTGGAGTATGCAAATCACTACTCTTTAGTATTGGTGTGTTATTGGGAAAGTGATGAGGTGGCGCTGAGATGGCAGACGAATAACGTGTTGTTTGTCACTCCCACACCGACCACTCTAGGCATAGAAAGTATTATATTGAATTAGGGTTTTTAAAGTCCGTTGTAATTTGTTTATGATTTTAGTGTTATCAACTATCTTAGGTAATTTCAATTTACTAGAGATTAATAAATTTCACATTATGATCGGATACGAGTTATGAAAATGTGAAGTGCAGACACATTTGAGCTGTAAGATGTTCCCAATCACGACAAAATGCGAGAGTCGAAGGGGTCGCGCTCCCTTGTTATGAACGGTTAAAAATCGATTAAACACCAAAAGTCACAATTGTTAAGTAGTTCACCAACATACACGTTGGTTATGTTTTGACGGGAACTATTAAGTTCTTTAATGAAAAATTTATGAAACTCATTAATGAAGATTCACAAAACAAACAAATGTATAAATAAAATGCCTTAGGTTGGAAGGCAAGGAAGTATGCAACTCACTTTACACATTAGCGTCACATTAGCTTTCTCTCTCCTCTCTCTTTCACTCACCTTTATGCGGACAAGGAACTCACTTTCAATCACCTTAACTCACAATTTCTTTTTAATAATCGCGAATTTAAAAGTGTAAACGTAAACATATAAACACAAAAACGTAACCGGACGAAATAGAAAAACTTTTATTCATAAACTAAAACCATTACACAGATTTCAGAAATTAAAAATATTACAATAAAACATGAAATTAAATATTACGAGACAAATGTTCGACTAAATCGGCACGAAAGTTTTGATGCATTTGATGTGATCTGATGTACCTCATAACTTTCGCATTACTTCATCGGATCGTATGTAGTCATTCGGCTGATGTGCTTCCGCTGGGTACCATTCGGGACATATTGCATTTTTTTTGTCTTTTCGTATCATATTATGTAATATGATACATGTATACATTATATTCTAGACTCTTTCTTTTGTCATTTCTTCTTCAAAACACTAAATGCCCTTTCTACATCTTTCCTTGCCGATTCCTGCATTTGCTTATACCTTATTCTCTTCTGGTCATCATCTGCTAGTTCTGGAATCATCTTAACGAGTGTTGCCAATTCCAAATATATCCCGTCAACAATATAGTAACCAAATGGGTAAGTTACCCCGTTAGTAACAAACGGAATCTCTGGTGCTATCCCCTGTTTAAGATCGTTAAATAAAGGGGATTGATCAAGAACGTTGATGTCGTTGTTCTACCCAGAAACACCAAAGAAAGCATGCCATGTCCATAAGTCTTGAGACGCCAAAACTTTCAGCAAAATGAATGGATCCGGATCATGATCACGCCTAACATATTGCCCTTTGTGTGCATTCTTTATGATGTCGATAAAGCTTTACAAAATCAGTCATAGTGGGTTTCCTCAAATATTCTGTGCCAAAAATTTCCATAACAGACTTACAAAAGAAATCAACAGATCGACGAGATGTTTTTTCACTTATCTGTATATATTCATCTAAAGCATCCGGGTTCGCGCCGTATGCCAATTGAAGAATTACGGAGGTGCACTTCATCAAAGCTGAAATGCCTTCTTTTTCGGTGCAATCAATATTATCACTAAAAAACGAACAATGAAGAGTTACCTCCCGAACTATCCAGTTGAAAATAGACCGATTCATTTGGAACCTCTTTCGGAATGTACGTTCATCGTAGAAAGGGTCGTCAGTGAAATATGCGGCGACTAAAAGGTCATTAGCACCATAATGATCACGATTAATCCGTTTTATTGCCGGCTGATTTGGTTTTCGGCTATTTTTAATAAACGAAACCGCTTTTGCAATAAAAGTCAAGTTCGAACTTTCAATTTCTTGTTCTTCTTCAGAGTCGGTGAACAAAACGTGTCGGAATTCATTTGAAAAATTAAAGGAATGAGATATGAGGAGATGTGTATATAAAGAGTTTAAAGTGAATTTTGTGTTTTAAAAAATGAATTTGGTGGATATGTATAGGAAAAAAAGGGGTAGTTTTTTTGTTTTTGTTTTTTTTAACTCTCAGCGAATACATATTTTTTTAATGCTTAAAACCGATACATTGTTAACTTCAAGAAGGTGAACAAGTCACCTTAGTTTCTCTTGGTTTTCGTGACTGATGCGTGAGTCGTGCTACATGACAAGGGGTCACGGGTGATTGAACATGTAAGGTGAGTGAAAACTCACCCTTGCCGACTAGGCTTAATGGTTGAGTTTTCACCTTAGTGTAAATACACATTTCAAATCACTGACTACTTGCTAGATTCTCATTACCGAAGTGTTTTTTTTTCTTTCTTTCTTTTTTTTTTTTTTGAAAATGAAGTGCCGTTCAAAAAACAAAAAACAATTATCATACTTGTTGTACACGCATATATAAAAGAAATACTAGTCAAACCAAAAACACACTTCCTAATTTTATACGGTTTAGAATTAACATTATTATCATATTTTCTTATGCGATTGAGAAATTACATATCCAATAATGAATGTGTAGCCAAATAGACTTCTGACTGGAAATAAGTATTCGATAGGGACATATTTGCCGTCTAGAAGCGCTAAAATAGTTTAATGCACACACGCGGGGTAAGTGTGTTACATACTTGCGTCTAAATTAGCTTAACGCAAATAATAATGATGTAAAACATTTTGACTTGTTAATGGGGTATAGAAGTCTACAAAGCGTGTTTTATTGTCTTAAAGTAAATTTTATTTTAGATATAAACTCCTTTAGAGTGTTTGAATTGATTCAAATAATTCAATAATGCTCTGAACGGGTTTGACATTCGGTAAAAACCCTGAGATAAGATTGATTATCTTAAGTCAGGGTAACACTCACATACGATGGTTTAGTGTGTGTTGTATGTTGTAAAAATGGTGAAGATAGTTTGTGTTTGCTTCGATCTTTCTCACCAAATGCACCGGTATTCATAGGGATGCATTTGAGGTTTTGTGTGATACGTGAAGTTGGTCCTGCGGTCGTGGATGGTCTAAGGGTCCTAGATGGACCATGTGTTGATTATCATATAATGGAGACAAGAATGTTACGTGACATGACATCCGTGGCTCAAGTGGTTATTGGATCTTCGGCAAAATCTTAGCAAAATACCCGCGACACTACCTCTTGAACGAAAGAGGTAGCTACACGTGGCCTTTACCGTGTAACGGTTTTTGGGATAAGTTCCTTAGTCTGGAGTTTAGCTCTCCGTGCAAGAATGTTTGTGTTCGGTCAATGTTTGCCTAGAAAGCTGATTTACTAGACAACGTTTGTTTGGCTTAGTAGGCTGGTTATGACAACATAAGCTTTAACCACTTGGGCTAAATATTTAATAACCATTATAACTCGGTCTATGTTAGGTCGATAATTGCCATATAATTGTTCTTAAGCTAAGTCTCCTTCGCGCGTGAGTAGATTAGGCGGGACCATTTGATGAGTATTAATTTGTCTTTTTTATCAACTAATCTTCTATCCTATGGTATGTTTGGCGTAATGGGCTAGGGCTGGGGTTAGAGTTGGCTGGGGTTGGGGCTTTTATTATAAGCCGAAAGTTGAAACTTATATTTTTTTATAATGATGTTTGGCGAATTAGGTGGAGTTGAAGCTTATTAATGTAAAATCACATAAAAATACACCAAATTAAATTCACATATATTTACAGCTTTTACCTAATAATTCATTATATTTTTAAGAGTATTTAAGTAATTTAACTAGCCATAAGCCCCAATAAGCCCTATTTTATGGGCTTGGGCTTATGAAGGCTTACGGCTTATTTTATAAGCCATAAGTCTCTATAAGTCTGTGTGATAAATAAGACTTATTTTATTAGCTGACTTATTTTAAAAGCCTAAGCCCCAATAAACCCCTCATAAGCCCTTGCTAATCATAACCCTAAAAGTATGTTTGGCGCAATGGGCTGAGGCTCGGGCTGCAGCAGAGGCTTTTATTATATATAAGCCGAAAAATGAAACTTATATTTTTATAATGTTGTTTGACGAATTAGTTGGAGTTGGAGCTAATTTATGTAAAATCACATAAAAATACATCAAAATTAAGTTCACATATATTTATAGTTTTTACGTAATAATTCATTATATTTTTCAGGGTATTTAAGTAATTTAACTAGCCATAAGCCCTTATAAGCCTCATTTTATGGGCTTGGGCTTATGAAGGCTTACGGCTTATTTTATAAACCATAATACTCCATACGCATGTGTAACAAACGAGACTTATTTTATTAGCTAACTTATTTTAAATGCCCAGGCCTCAATAAGCGTCTTATAAGCCTTCGCCAAATCCTTATAGATTTGCCATCTTTTAGATCAAAACTTGAAAACTCCATAATACGATAACAAATGTATTGGATATAATTTATTTTTTAAGTTATATACCTGATTAAAATAAACCTTCGAATTTTATGCATATCAAGATGCCAAATGTTCAAGCTTAAGGATCAACGTCTATAGCCCATATCAAGTATCGAGTCAAATGTCTGGTTGTATTTTCTCTTTTGTTTTAGGTTAACATTTTGTCTACCAATTAAGCAATGTATTTTACCTTGGCCGGGTCTGCTTTCAGGATCCGTTATTTATACAATTTCTTTTAGGATCCATCATTTTGTTTTTTATATAGTTTTAAATATATTTTAGTCATTAACTTGTTAGCTAGCAAACATGCAACCACATCCAAGTCGTTGGATAATATATATGCTTCTCAATTGCAAACAGGTCTACCAAGTTGCTTCATTTGGTGTGGTAGGTTATTTTTAGCATCATTTTTCCAAGAGGCATACCGAGTTGACACTTGACAAAACTGGTTATGCTCAAGTCAAAGTTAATTGTATGTTTTCGTTCTAGTTAATGCAATGGTCCAAGTTGTACAGCTCAAGATGTTGATGTTATTCATGTTTCTTCATGGTTTACACAAGTTCAATTCAGTAGATGCCCATGCTATCATGGGTTGAAACTTATAGGTTTTATCAACAATTTTGTGTGTTGTATATATTTTATATAGGTGAGTGAAAGAAGTGAAAGTGACTTAATAAGTGCAATTCCACTAATGTCTTTTAAGAGGCTTTTGGAGAGAATTAATGAAATGTTAATGTGGTTTGGAAATAAATTCGTCATAGTTTTTTAGGGGGTGGCAACACACACGGTATGGATTCGGTTTGATGAGGCATCATGCGGCATCCCATTGCCACCCTAGCGGCATCATGCGGCGAGGTATGGATTGCGGCACCTTTTGTCGTAGCGGCATGGAAGGAATTGAAAGGAGGAGCGTGTGTTTCATTTTCAAAATTCTAGCCGTTTGGCTAATTTGTCCCAAAAAAAAAATATATATATATATATACACTTTAAATCACCAATTCAAATCACATTCTTCTCATCTTCTTCTTCCAAAAATTATATTAGTAAAAAGGATGGATGCTAGGAAAGGTAAAAATGGTTCCTCCTCATCCAAAGGTCGTGGACGAGGCTCTCGATCACAACCCGTTCGTGCGCAAGTTCAATCACAACCATCTCCCTACTATCCCCAAATGAGTCATCAAGCCGGTCACTATTATCCTCAACCTCCACCGATGAACCATCCATCTCATCAACACCAATATTATCCCCAACCACCTCCGTACATGATGTCGACGACTAGTGATTTCGACCCGTTCGGCGAATACCGTGACGTTCCTATGCGACGTGAACCGAGTGTCGAACGACCACTACCGATATATGATGACGAGGATGATGAAGTTGAGTATGTTCCAGAAACGCAACAAGATAATTCAATCGGTATACATTTTATTTGTTATAATTTTATATGTTATAATTAAATTTGTTATAATTATATTTGTTATACTTTTATTTGTTATACTTTTATTTGTCATACTTTTATTTGTCATAATTTTATTTGTTATAATTTTATTTGTTATACTATATATTAGGCGATGAAGAAGTTCAAGTAGTTCAAGAAGTCCCAAAAAAAAACATCGAGTAGAGCGGAGAAAAAAAAATTGGACGACAAACGAAGAGGTTGCTTTGGCAAAAGCGTGGGTTCATATTTCCACATGTCGAAAAGTCGGTAATGAACAAACGAGAGATGGTTTTTGGAAAAGAATTCTAGAGCATTTCAAGACAAACTTGAATAATACTACTCGAAGTCATCATAGCTTGAACACAAAGTGGGGAAATATGAACACCGCCATGGGTATCTTAAACGGCCTATACATCCAATCGGTAAAATTTTTAAACTCTATATAATTGTATTAATTTATATAATTTTACTAATTTATATAATTGTATTAATTGTAGAAACGTCTTCGTGAAAGTGGGTGTAGCGATCTTGACGTCATGAAAAATGCCTTGGCCGATTATCAAAAGAAAACAAAAGGCAAAGATTTTACTCATATTGAAGCATGGGAGGTTGTTAAGGGTGAAGACAAATGGTTGGAACAACCTACTGTGGGTCAAGAAGCTTCGGCTAGTGCCGAAAAACGAAGAAAATCGTCGTCATCTAGCTACCAGGAGACGGGTAGCAATGAGAATGTTCAGACTGTACTTCCGGACTTGAATGACGACACAAGTCCTACACGGAAAAGAAAAGGCAAGAATGCCGACAACTTCGACTCGACAAATGAAAGTATTGCTGAGAGCTTCGACAACTACGCGATAAGGAAAACACAAATATTGGAATCGATAGCGGAGCAAAGGTCTACAAAGGATGGCTTGGCCGAAAAATTGTTGTCGGCCCAAATCCGTAATATTGAAGAAAAGGCTTATCATCGGGCATTGAGGTTCTATAACCAACCTCACGATCACATAATTGATCCGAGAATGCGAGAGATCACGCTTGCCAAAAAACGTGAGTACGCGGAGCAATATGGATGGCCGACGGATATTTGCGTACTGTTTTTAGTATTATGCAATTTTTTTTAAGTGTTATGTAATTTTTTTTAATTATTAATGAAATATTATGTTTTTATTTAATTGTTTGATTTAATTATGAATTTAAAAAAAAAAATAAAAAATAAAAAATGAGTGAGGTATGGAATGACCATTGCCACTAAAAAACTATGGTGAGGTATAGTGAGATATGAGATTAGGTGGAATGAAATTATGGGTTGGTTGTGAGGTATGGCTCAAAACCATTGCCACCCCCGTTATAGCATTGATAAAAACAGTTAATTATGTTTTAGAGTTTATTTGACGGTTATTTCCAACAGGTATGATTAAGTGTTGTGTTGGTTACTTTTGGAAGGAACCAACAATCATGCTGGTTGGTTTGTAACCGCCAAAATTGTAACTATAAAAAGGTGTGTTTAATTCCTGTTATACACATAAAAAATCTGATAAACTTTCACTATACAAAATGCAATCTGATGATGTTTATGGTGGGCTTTATGTACCGATGTACGTTGCATAAGATTCTAATTGTTGAGGTCGAATCTTTGTAAGAAGTTAATATCGAGTTCTAACAGCGTTCAGTGAGGGCTAATATTCTTTAAATATAGTAATTATTACTAGTAGTAATCCGCCATATTTTAACACTATGTAATGCTATGGATTAACGTGTGATCCAATAGTCCATATAAATTCTATGTTTATGTTATTTTGTTTTTCTGTTGCTCTTCGTGGATTATAGGTATTCGTTAAGTTGATTCAAGTTACCTATTCAATGTATACAGCTACAGAAATATATAAACGAAAACATTTCTTTACTTGCTAAACAAGAATAACAGTCAAAAGTATCAAACGATATGGACGTTCAGACGCGCTAGAAAGTAAACTGGGTGGACCAACCCATGGGCTCTACCCACCTAGACACTATCACAAATATATTGCTATTTTAGCAAAGGTTGTACATTAGCGATGCGTGTAAAATGTTAAGCAACAAAATGGTTATGGGTTCAATTCTCTTCTCATGGTTAGAGTTTACAATGTACATATTGTAAGATATTTAGTTGTCTTTAAAAAAAACTATATTGTTATGTTTTAGCTAACATCTCAAATATTAGTGTACTTTTATCTATTTAAAACTTTTTTTTTCTTTTATATCGTTGATGTAATATCTGTTAAATTTCACATATATACATCAGCGATAATAAAAAAAAAAAAAAAAAAAAAGATAAAATTTTAAATTAAGAGATGTGGAGAGTTATCTTTGTTAAAATAGAAAAAATTAAGATATATATCTCTTTACATCATTTAATAGAAAAAAAATAAAGTTTTTAAATAATTGAAAAAAAAAAAAAAAAAAAAAAGTGGTGTGAAAAGATATTTATGTTAGCTTATAATTAGAAGAGAGAATTTTTATAAGTCTTTTCGTTAAAATGAAACAAAGATTTGAGCTGATGGTAGGGGAAAAAAACCCTCCCTTATTGCTCGGTGAATGTGCTCAAAAAAATATTGCTCGATGAATACTAATATACTATAGTTGGTTTCACAATGACAACATTAATCGCATAAAAAAATGTTCTTTTTGTCCACATCATACTCACACACATTCTTTTTGAAGGCTTCATACACACACTATGTGTGTACACACACCCCCTTTAACTGGACTCTTGTTTAGATAAGTAACACGACTCTTGACAGTTGACTTTGAGCCCTCAAATAAAAGTAATAATAGAGGGACCTAATTCATATGACTAAATTTATGTCTAATTTATTAAGGGTCATACTATTGCAACCCTCCCTACCCCCTAGCCCTGCCACCTTGTCCCCCCTTTGTCCCCCCGCTTTTTCCAGTACAACACAGTTTTTTGTCAGTTTTTGTTCCGTATTTCTGACAGTTTTAAGCGTTTGGCTTATTAAACTTTATATTTACAGTTCCGCATTTTCAGATTTATAGCCTTTTGATATAAACAAAATTATAAAAATAAAAAAAAAATAAAAAAAAAAAGGGGGGGGGGGGGTCTTAATAACCAAATAGGGGGGGTATTAATAACTCAACCCTTTATTAATCATGTGACATGTGAAATACACATTTTCTTTTTCATGATTCTCACCACTAATTTTGCCATGTATCGTCATCTTAAAGTTAGGCATATTTTTAGGCATAAATTTTAATCATGCAAATCATTTTCCTATTTTTAAACACATAAATGTCTCTACTCTCTATTTGAACCCCTCAAATATACTCTACTATAAAAGGCACCACCCGCGTCCCCAAAGTTAATATCACCACTTCAAAAACAAAAAACCTTCATTTAGTTTCTCATCTCGACATCTCAAAAACAAAACAAAGAGGGTGTATACCGGACCTGAAAACGAAGCAGGCTAGCATGACGACCTCATGTTCGACACACAAGAAGAAGTACAAACCAAGAAGAGGGAGAATTAAAGCTATGATTTTTAAAAGGATTGCATTTTCGGTAGTCTATGCAGCAGCTAGAACTCGCGACCTTTTGAGTTTTATCAAGAACGAATATATTAAAATTTATAAGTGACGACTGACGAGTGGCCCTTCCAACCCAACAAAACACGCCCAAAGGTGTCGGGCTGTCGGCCTATCGGGTGATTGATCGCTATTGATCACCTTGAATGGTTCATAACAAGATGTCGTAAAAAGTTGTAGCTAGTTTTTTTTTTTTTTTTTTTTTTTTTTTTTTTTTTTTTTATTGAGGTAATAACATGCTGTAAGTCCATGAGCATGATGGATATGGAAAGTTGTTTAAGTATGCAAATCAATATCTTGCTTTTTTGTGTGATCGATGAAATGCGAAGTATGTTCTTTTACTATAATGGTTACCTTGAGCTAAAATCTACAAGTCCAAAAAGTATTTTAGTTTGAGATCAGAATTTATCCTTGTTTGTGATTGCCATAATAATACCAATAAGACAATCTAGAATATATTTATGTAACGCGTACATATATCTGCTTGGGTTTATGTATGTTTTATGCATGTTCTTTTTTGCTTTTGAACATATATAATGGCGACCCAATTGAGGTGTTCTTATTCAAACATCGTACTTCATCTAGTCCTGCAGATTAGTCAACGCTTTTTTAGAACATAAAAGCAATCGAACTTCTTTAGCTTACTATCTTAAAACCAACTCATTCGTGTTCATAGACCTTTGAAGTCGTTCTCTTATTTTAATTTGTAGAGAGCGAGAATTCATTTTAAATTAGGAAAACAATATTATAGTGTTGATAGTAGTTGTCTTAATTTGGGTTTACATTTGTATATCATGTTACGCGTTTCTAGACTTCACGTGTGACATTTGTTTGTATATGTGCCAAGTGTTATCATGTTTCTATATCCATCAAATTCATCTCTCGTCTTTTTCTTCCTTTAAAAAATAATAATGTTCGAACATGCAAAGTTTTATCCCACCTTTGCTACCATAACGAAACTCTAATATCTTTATAAGAGCATTGGGTACGCATAAGCGGTTTGGCTCGTGTCATTGGCTAAAAAGTAATGTCATATCAGTAAAGCACTCTATAATACTAGCAATCTTTTAGCATATATTTTGTGTCGTTATTCTTAGCATCAAAAAATGTGATGCCATTAGCTTTTTTATTTAATTATTTATTTTTTCATTTTACATAAAGTAAAGCATATACAATATTAAATATAATAAACTTCATTAATTAAAAAAAAACATATTACATCAATAAAATTAAAAAAACAAAGTTACATAAAAATAAAACCATAGTACGTAAACAAGAAATAAAAATTACAAACTAGTGATTAAGGCTCCATAAATGCTCCACAAGGTCTTGTCGAAGATCTTCGTGCACTTGTCTATCTCGAATTTCTTTACTCTTTCTAACATGTAAATCAAGGTTGTCAAGATCGAGATCCTACCCAGGATCGTTTTTGTGTTTGCAAGATCGTGATCGTAAGATCGGATCGGGATCTTAAGATCCTACTCTAATGTTATTTCTTAATAGTTTATGCAATTTTATACAAATCTACAAATTCTAATACATTATAACCACAAAATACTATGAATGTTTCATATAAATGTTGTCCTAAATTATGATTATAAAATGTTTAAAAATATTAACATGTTGTTTTTTGAATTCTACAAACAAACAACCCATAAATTTGTAGTTTTTTAGTTTATAATCCGAGAAGAGTAAGATCGGATCGGATTAGATCGTAATATCGTATGGTCAAGATCGGGTTCCTATAAGATCTTAAGCTTGCAAAGATCCTATGTAGGATCCGGATCGTTTTTGCTTTACAGTATCGTAAAATCGTAAGATCCTAAGATCAGGATCGGGATCCTGACAACCATGATGTAAATCACATCTTTCGATCCAAGTATGTGTTATGTTCGGCCTTGGATCAACAAACAAATTTCTTAAATTCACTTCGAATCATTCGTATTCCAATATTATGTTATGTAACTTATACAACCATACATGATTCTTTTCAACGCGTTGATTTCGTAAGTATGTGCGGGTATTGAGTATTAAGATACAATACTGATTGTTTTATTGATTCAATACTGATTACATGTACAAATAAATAGGAGACTTAAGATAATTCTAGAATCGGGCTAAGCCCGTTACAGCAACATGTCACATGATGGACTAACACTCCCCCGCAGTCGGAGCGGGAGGACACCAAACGCTCAGGCTGGAGCGAAATTCCTCAAACAAAGTGGATGGTAAACCTTTCGTGAATATGTCTGCATACTGATAACGAGAAGGTACATGGAGGACCCGAACCTGACCGGTAGCATCCAAGTCTCTAACAAAATGGATGTCAATCTCAATGTGTTTCGTACGCTGATGTTGAACCGGATTAGATGACAAATAAACAGCACTAACGTTATCACAGTAGACAAGCGTAGCGGAAGATAAGGGTGTGTGTAGCTCACGCAGTAAATTCCATAACCAACAAGTCTCAGCAACAGCATTGGCAAACCCACGGTATTCTGCTTCTGCACTAGAACGAGAAAGCGTTGGTTGACGCTTAGAGGACCACGAGAGTAAGTTGTTGCCAAGAAATACACAATACCCAGAAGTCGATCTCCTAGTGGTAGGACAACCGGCCCAATCCGCATATGAATAAGCAACCAAGGATGTAGTAGAAGATGCAAACAACTGTAACCCATAGTCTAAGGTACCCCGAACATATCGCAAAATCCGTTTGAGAGCCGAGAAATGAGGCTCTCGAGGGTCATGCATATGAAGGCAAACCTGCTGAACTGCATAAGATATATCTGGGCGAGTAAAGGTGAGATACTGAAGAGAATCTGCAAGACTCCGATAGAAAGTATGATCAGATACTAGATCACCATCATCCCCCAGTTTAGACTCAGTATCAACAGGAGTCCGACTGGAATTACAATTAACCATATGTGCTTTCTCCAAAATCTCAATAGCATATTTCTTCTGAGATAAAAACAACCCTGAAGAATCACGTGTAACAGAGATACTCAAAAAATAATTAAGAGGACCCAGATCTGTCATAGCAAACTCCTGATGTAAGGATCCAATAACCCGCTGCAACAAATTCTCAGAGGAAGCAGTGAGAACAATATCATCAACATATAATAACAGGTAAGCAGTATCCGTCCCCTGTCTGTATATAAATAAAGATGAGTCACAACGACTATGAGAAAACCCAACTCGAGTGATATAGGATGCAAATCACTGAAACCATGCTCTAGGTGCCTGCTTGAGCCCATACAGAGATCGCTGCAATAAACACACATAATCCGGATGCACTGGATCCAGAAACCCCGAAGGCTGGTGCATATAAACTGTCTCAGATAAGTCACCATGTAAGAAAGCATTCTTGACATCAAGCTGATGAATCGGCCAATGTCGAGAAGTAGCTAAACTAAGAACAGTCTGAATAGTGCCCGGTTTAACCACCGGACTAAATGTCTCATCTACATCACCCCCTCTAATTGATTACTACCATTCGCCACAAGAAGAGCCTTGTATCGACTAAGAGTGCCATCAGCCAAATACGTATGGTGAAAAAGCCACATAGAGCGAATAATGTTGGTGTCCGTGGGCCTAGGCACAAGAGTCCAAGTTCCATTCTTAATAAGTGCAGCGTATTCATCACACATAGCATTTTGCCAATTGGGATCAGTAGACGCATCACGATAGGTTTTTGGCAATGGTGAAACCGAAGACACATGCATATTGAGACGCTCAGAAGGACGATTAGTCCCGGCACGAAATCGTGTGACCATGGGATGAATTGAGACAGGGTTTGGGTTATTAAGAGGATCGGGGATAATTTGTTGGTGTTGGTGCATAGGTGGTGATGTATTTGGTGTCTCTTGTTGGGCATCGGGTGGTGATGGGGATGGTGATGGGTCATGGGTTACGTGATGTTGGGTTGTATTAGGACTGGTGGGAATTGGTGTTGTTGGCTCGTTTGTCGGTTGAGGCACAGTGGGTTGCACAACGGGGGCAGATGAAATGAATGGAGGATTTATATCGGGTGAGTCATCTAAGAAATTGTATTTGGGTGCCGATGTTGGTTTAGGAGTGCCATATGGAAAAACAGTTTCATCAAAGGTTACATGGCGAGAAATGATTATTTTATTGGTGTTTAAGTCGAGGCAACGATACCCACGATGATTTGAAGCTTATCCCAAGTAGATGGAGGGTGTAGCGCGTGGTTCAAGTTTGTGATTAGGATATAAGTAGGGGTAACATAAACAGCCAAATGTGCGTATAAGGCTGTAATCCGGGTTTTGGCCAAATAGACGGGTATACGGGATTTCGTTGGCAATAGATGTGGAAGGTAAAAATTTGATTAAATGGACAACCATGTTTAAAGCTTCAACCCAAAAGGTTGGTGGAAGGTTGGCCTGGAAAAGTAGGGTTCGAATGAGGTTGTTGATGGTGCGAATCATCCTTTATGACTTCCCTTTTTTTGAGATGTCTTGGGGCATGAGAAACGAAACTGAATGCCATTGTCGGCAAAAAGTTTATGTAGTGTGCGGTTATCATATTCACCGCCATGGTCACACTGAAACGATTTGATTTCACACTTAAATTGAGTGTGAACGTATTTGCGAAATAGAACAAATTTTGATAATATTTGTTTATCAACGGGTAGACCCAAAGAAAATGAGAATAGTGATCCAAAAACAGAACATAATATTTAAAACCCGAGAGGCTCGAAATTGGTGAAGTCCATACATCAGAATGAATACATCAAAACATGCATTAACAATAGTATCGGAACTGACAAATGGAAGACGAACGTGCTTGCCAAGCAGGCCAGCATGACAAAGCACGGGTGGCTTCTCCTTATTACAAGATATAAAATTATTTGAGACGAGGCGGCGTAGCACTTCGCTCCCTGGATGTCCAAGGCGCTGATGCCACGTTTGTTGAATAACAAGAAGAGCTTGGGGAACAGGACACGGGGCCGTGACAGGGTAAAGGTCTCCCGTGCTGTCACATCGGAGAAGCACCCGACGCATCATGAAATCCTTGACAGAAAAACCCAAAGGATCAAATTCAACATTGCAATTATTGTCACAAACAAATTGATGGACATATATAAGATTTTTGACAATATGAGGGGTAATAAGGACGTTATTTAAGTAAAGGGGTCTAGAAGGAGTAGGCAAAATGCTACGACCCGTATTGGTGACAGGAATGTTATGCCCGTCACCAACCGAGACAGATGGATACATGCAAGTATTAAAAATGTTACTAAGACTATTAATAGATGCATTTAGATGTGAGCTCGCACCTGTATCCATGTTCCAAGCTCCGGGAGTGGGATCATGGAGAGTCCCGGCTGCAAAAGCATGAGGCAAGGTATTTGTCTGACCCGTAGTAGTCGTGGGTCCCATAGGTTACAATTGTGGGCCTGCTGGAGCATGTGTAGGCTGATGAACAGTAACAGGGTGATGAGATGGGGATGTCAGTGGGGTCGGTTGGGCCTGATATGGTGCAGTTGGGTGGGCTGCAGGCATAGCAAAGGCTGGTGGGCTGAGGTGAAGTGACTGAGCAGTGAGTTGGGCCGGTGAGGGTCCAAAACCAGGTGGGGGGTTTATGGTATAAGTTGGGCTTGGTTGTAGGCTGTAATAACTTAATTGTTGTGGGCTATTGAAAGGGTGTGAACAACCTGGTGGGCTGGTGTATTGTAAAACATGAATAAGACTACTAGTGTGCCAAGTATGTAACGCCATATGATTACTGATGCAAACAATGAATAACTTAGGGTTGTGTAGGACTATTAATGTAACAAGTAGGTGAACTAGGGTTTTGTAAAATTCAAAATAAACTTTCTCCACCAACAATACGACCAGTAAGCAGGAAACACACAATTGAACTTTTTACTACAAGAAGACTGGAACCAAACGAAGGACCAACGATCAACTTGAAGGCACAAAATACGATGACTGATTATCACACGTAAACCAACGATCTTCGTAACACAATAAACAACACACTTTGACTCGTTATTAAACCAACGATCGACAACAAGCTCGTGACCGAAGCACGAACAACACCGTAACAATGACGTGTGGATTGGAGACCTTAGCTCAAATCACCAACACGTAAGACAAGAACATGTATCAAGGAGGGGCGTTGATTTGGTAGGGTTCTAGAGAAGCGTACAGGTGAAGGGTTAGTGTTTAGGAAAAGAGCGTGAGGGAAGGTTTTGTTTTTAGGAAAGGAGCGTGAAAATTGAAAGGCCTGATACCATATTGAGTATTAAGATACAATACTGATTGTTTTATTGATTCAATACTGATTACATGTACAAATAAATAGGAGACTTAAGATAATTCTAGAATCGGGCTAGGCCCGTTACAGCAACATATCACATAATGGACTAACAGCGGGTTGTCGTATAACTCCCCAACGACCTTGTAGGAATCTGAAAGCTCGTTCAATATCTTTTCTAGAACTTTCTTGAACTCTTTTAAATTTCAACGTTTTTTCGGTCCTTGCAACAGAAAACGTTTTGACAAACACGGACCATGTTGGATAAATGTCGTCGGCTAAATAGTAACATTTCTTGTATGTATGTCCGTTTACTACAAATGGACATTCCGAACCTCTACCGGCAAGTTCATCATCAAATAACGGGGAACCATATAACACATTAAGATCATTATTTACCCCCGGAACCCCAAAATATGCATGCCAAATCCATAATTTTTTATCCGCAACCGCTTCTAACATTAGATTTGAGTATTTATGATCACATCTTTTGAATTGAGCATGTAAGGCCTTTGGACAATTTTCCAATCCCAATGCATACAATCAATACTCCCGAGAATTTCTGGGAGTCCATGTTCTTTTTCGTGCAATGCATATATTTTTTCAACATCCGCTGAAGTGGGCTTTCTTAAATACTTTTCAATGTATAAAACATGTATGCATTTAGTAAAGTTATCTAAACATTGTCGTGAATAACGTTCACCAATTTGCAAGTACTCATCAAATGCATCAGGCTCAGTGCCATACACCAATTGGCGTATGGCGGATGTGCACTTCAAAAGAGGACCAATACTTTTACGACCAACAACATCGTAACGTTCTCTAAAAAAATTAAAGTAATCGGGAAGAGGGTGAACATCATAACTTAAAATAGCGTTGACTATTTTATTAAAAAGTGGAGAACTCATACGATACATTCGCCTAAAATTCTCTTTCGGATACTTAGGAAGAGTGTTATCGCCGCCAAAATAGTCGTCGATTAAACGTTGTTCCGCCTCTTCTCGTTCACGTGGTATGTATGTCCTCATCATCTTAATAGCCGATCTCGATCCCCCAGCTTCTTGATCACACATACCTATAAATTGTTCATAAGTCGCATAACCCCGGATATATCGCTCCGGGTCGTTTTAAAAATAAAACATCATAATGGTCGTAGGTGGATGTGTTGTTGGGATTTTTTGGACCCATATTTGAAAGAAAATTAAGTATTATTGAAGTAGATATTAAATTGAAAGAGTGTGTGAAAAATGATAGAATGAGAAGGTATTTAAGAGGTAAATTTTTTGAAAATAGGGTATTTTTTGCTATATGTTCTTTGGCCAACGTTCACAAATTTAAAAAAAAAATAAAAAAAAAATAAAAAATAAAAATCAACCGCACGGGCTGTTCTCAAAGGCGCGAGCCTCGGTATCGTGAGCCATTGAGTTTTTTGAGTTGTTGGTTTGGCGCGAGATTAGCAGCCCACCATACCTCCTGCTCTAAGAGTGGTGGGTGTGTTATTGGTATATTTTAATATGCCAACTTAGTGTCACGTCATCTCTTTTTAAATAACGCATCAATAACTAAAACACTCATTCTTCATAACATACCAATAACATGTTATTGGTACCTGATAACATCAAATAGTCCTGAATATTAAGTGTCAATTTCTCCCGATAATGCTTGTAATTTATATCATTTATATGGATTTACGCTTGTTTTCCATTGTTTTCCACTTTCAGGTAAATTACGAGCATTGGAGCTAAAGAGACGCGGAATTGAAGAAATATCAAAGATTTATCATAGTATGCTGATTTTAAAGAAGTTACGGCGTAACTCATCTCTCACATTACGCCGTAACTAAAGCGTGACTCAGAAAACCAACTCATCAGAAGGTTACGGCGTAACTCTCCCCAAAGGCCACGACGTAACTATATTAGGTCAAATGAGGTTCCACGCCGCAGATAACTACGCCGTAACTATTCCACCAACTACGGCATAACCAAGTATATTGAAGACTACGGCGTAACCACTAATAAGGTTACGCTGTAACCAGCAGATCTAGTGCAAAATACGAAAGAATTGATGGTTACGGCGTAACTCTTATATTAGTTACGCCGTAACCCAGATCTGGCCTATAAATACCCCACGAATTCCAGCATTTCTAATCATTCTATTCCACACACAACAACCAGAGAGCATGGGAAAAAGCCAAAGGCAGGTCTAGAGGAGCATACCGAGCTGTCTCCAAGAGAGAAATCACTCACCTACGATAAGCATTAGCATTTTATCTTTTCTTTACTTTCGATTCATGTATTTCGTACCTTTGAATATTGAATTGATTTGTATGGTTAATATGAGCGGCTAAGCACCTCTTGTTGCTGGCATAGTTATGATTCCTTAATTGTTTTGTTTGCGTTTACATTACTTCCGTATAATTATTTCTAAGTGTATGCATGCATAGTTTATTGGTAGCTACCCTTGTTTCGGTAGTTTTGAATGGCGATAGAGGCCAATTGCCTAGGAGATATGCCCAACTGACCCTAGGTGAGTGGACTGAGATGGGAAGGGTAAGATATGACCAACTGATGACCCTTTCTACTTGTGCGATTTGACCAACTGATCTCCTACCGTTTGGATGAACTTAAGAATTAGGGGGTGAGTGTTTAAGTTGCCAACGCCCAGGCACACACTATTATAAATCTAGCATGTAGCGGTACTTAATGACTTGGCTTAGGGGACCAGGAACAACAGGACTTATAAGGGGACACCTGACTTCTCCTGTGGTGGCATCTTTGCTGATAGGTTAGGGCGAATTGACCAAATGCTGTCCTCTCGACTTTGACCCCACCTGAAGTAATTGGAAGTAAGTAGACGTAGACATTACTAGCTAGGAGGAATAACTAGGTTAGCACCACTCTCCTTTATTGATTTATCCTTTACATTTATTTGCTGTTTTCTGCTTTAGTAGTTAATTAATTAATTCCTTATCGAAATCATTATTAAAATCTGTGACAATTAGACTTAGTAATAATACAACACACATAGCTCTTGGGACGACCTCGGTTTTACCGGATACTACACTACACGCGACCGGGTACACTGCCCGTTAGTGCATTAGGGTAGACCATATGTATAACGAGACTTTATAAATATTAAAACCTGGTCAGTAAAACCTGCATCAAGTTTTTGGCGCCGCTGTCGGGGAGCTATTTTAGGATTTCATATTAAGTCTATTTTATAATTTTGTTTCTTAAATGTCAGGATACAGGACTCGCAGCTCGAGGCCTTTTCTGGCCACCCCGTTCGATGATCCGGAGAAGCAATTTCGGAAAAGGAAAGTTTACTCTCTGGTTCCTATTCACAACATCTTCTTATTTTACGAATCAGACCAGTCTGACGCAGAACTGGAAGTCATCGATGAAAATAATATCGATGACTTAACTATGGAGCAGTATTTGGAGCGACCAAATGAGAACTGCCAACAAAGCTTCGCACATGATTCTAATACTAAAAAATACTCTATTCCAGATCAAATTATTCGAGAGTTACACAAACTTAAGTTTTCTGGAGATGAGGATGAGGACGTTCAGAATCACGTAGAATAAGTTCTCCTCTTATCCTCTCTTTTCAACGTAAGAGGTACCCCGAGCTATTCGGTTACCGCAAGGATTTTTCCTATGACTCTTACTGGAACCGCGAAGAAATGGTATATCAAACTCCCTAGCGAATGTAAAGAAGCATGGGATAAACTAAGAAAAGAGTTCGTCCAGCAATTTTGCCCTCCTTAAAAAATGGCCAAACTTCTTGGTAAAATCTATCAATTCGTCCAAATTGGAGAAGAAACGCTGTACCATGCATGGGAAAGATTTAATGAGCTACTCTATCGATGCCCCACCCATGATTTGAACAAACATCTGATCGTCTACGTCTTCTATCGTGGAATTAATGCGCAAACACGAGAGCTTCTCGATTCCCCGAGACCTATTCCTAGCATGACTCCTGACCAAGCCTTGGAATGTATTCAACGGATTTCTGAACATTACTACAAATGGTATATGGATATAGGGTACGGACCAAGAGACAATTTAGATCATAAGGTAATGAAGACAATAACAAAACAAGAATATAATTATGGGGATATTTTTGAAAAACAAAGGATAGAAAGAGAAGCTGAAGCATGCAGGATTGAGAGGGTTAAGAGTGTGTTTGGGACTAAAACCAGGAGCAATCTTGAAAAAAATATTCTTGACCACATCAAGGAGTCAAGGGAATGAGATGATAGGATTGAAAAAATGATGAAGACATTCGTGGATAATACAGTCTCTTCTCTCAAAATTCACGAAGATAGGATTAAGAGATTGGAAAGGAGTGTTAGCTCATTTTCGGAAGCCATCACTAATTATCTAGAAGCTCGGGAAGAGGAAGTTTTCAACACGGTGGAAACTATCCTTGAAGAGTCGATGACCTTTTCGGAAAAAGTTAAGCGACGAATCAGCATGGAAAGACAATCACTTCTGGACCAAGCTTTACCGGTAAACTCCCCTATCAATAATTCCATTAAAACTAATCATGATGATATTTCACAGGAATTAAGCAATAATGAGACAATTCACCTCAACGAAAGATGTTCAGCAGTTTTGAGAAATGAGCTACCACAAAAGGAAAAAGATCTAGGATGTTTCACTCTCCCTTGCTTGATCAGGAGTCTCAATATGTGTAATGCCCTCGCTGATCATGGAGCAAGTATTAGCATCATGCCTCGTTCGGTGTTTTTGCGTATGGGGATTGGTGACTTAAAGCCGGCCAAGATGAAAATTGAAATGGCCGATCGATCTATGGAATCACCGTTGGGCATCGTTGAAAATGTGTTGTTGAAAATTAAGAAATTCCTTTTCCCAGTAGATTTTGTGATTCTTGACATTCCGAAAGACAACAGAATACATGTCATTTTAGGTAGACCTATGCTTGCCACTGCCCATACTAAGGTGGATATCTTTGCTGGAAAATTAACTCTTGAAGCTAATGGAGAAATTGCAACGTTCGGACCTAATGAACTCCTGTCTACTCCTCAAAAGGTATGTGCAATTGACCCAGTAGGCAGTTTTGGTGACACTTTAGAAGAATTTCTTAGCGACCCCCCCCGGATCCTGGCGAGGTTAATTCGAGGAGAGATTTTGATGTTTTCATCAACTTCAAGGAAGAGGATAATTTAGGAATCAGTGCTGAAGACCTCTTAAGTGACGTCGAAATGGCCCATTGGCAAGATAACTCTGTGAAGGCTTTTCGCAATCCAACCAACCTACATTTCATGAGGTAGGAACCCGCATACATCATAGAAACCCTTATTATCTAAAGATCTCATGCAAAATCAGGTTCATCGACTTCCACCCATTTATTGACACTACTTCCCCAGTCAACATCATGTCGAAAGAGTGCTACAACCAAGTTATGAAGAAAGAATTAGAATATAAGGGAAATAACTTTATTGGGTTTGCTACTAATATCCATGGCTTTGTTGGAACTCATTCATTTTTGGTGGACTTTATGGTTTTAGACGACGTAAGCGAATTTGTGGAAGATGGACTTACGGGAGTAATTTTAGGAAATCCTTTTCAGGAAATGTCAGGGTTAGATAAAAATGAAAAAGAAGGGTTAGTATGGTTGAAGATAAACGATGATAAGACTATTTTCAAAATGCCGAGAACGATTAAGAATTTTTAAAATTGGACCAAAAGACAGTTAAGCCAAGCCCAACCACAGCTCGATATCAGTGAGGAAGACAAAGAAAAGGGTATTGACCACCCTTACCCGAAAATCAAGAGTTTCTACTCGGTCTGTTTAGAATTAGGGGATGACTACAAAAGGGATGAGAAATTGGTAAGTTGGAACCAACGTGGAGATTGCCATATCCACGAAATGACCAACAAGCACTGGTAGCCCCACGACTCTGAATCTAACTTAAAGACTCGTAACTAAAGAAAAGTGCTCTTTCGGGAGACAACCCGAATTATCCCTTTCTTTTATTTTATTTCCATTTATGTAGGGTTTTGTGTTTTCTAACCATTTTTACAGGAAACGAGGAAGTAATTACTGTTGCATTTTGTTGATCTGACAATAGTTACGGCGTAACTCATCTATGTGATTACGCCGTAACCAACCTTTTGCAGCAAAATCTTAGACGCATTACCAATTACGGCGTAATACCATCTCTGTGGTTACGCCGTAACCACTCGCTTTAACTTATGTCAGGTTTTGCCAGTTACGGCGTAACTCCCTCAAAGAGTTACGACGTAACTTTCCTCTGCTTTAATTCTTTCATTTTAAAACGCAATAACCTTGTATTAGTATTTTAAATGAACTTTGTGGGTGTGTTCCCTGTAAACCCTCATGAGACTTCACTCATCCACTTGGGACACCAAGTGGTTTAAAAGGCTTGTTGCATATGCTAAATGCAACCGTGATTCCTACGAAAGTGAGTTAGGTTTGTTTTTCATTTTTCATTTTTTCTTTTTATAATTATGCTTGTCGGTAGTGTGATTTCAGGGATTGAAGTTTGTTCATGATGCTTATACGAAGGCTCGTCTCTTTTTCGTGGCCTTCTTTCTTTATGGAGCAAATTTCAGGGAAGTTCTCACTCTAATTCTACTTTTCTCTTCACCTTTATTTAATGCTTAGTACAAAAGGGACTTTGTACACTTCAAGTGAGGGGACGGGAGTAGAATTATCTCTTGAACATTATTTAGCCCTCGTTTTTCTAGTTTATTTTGAAACATTATGCCATTTTTAAAATTTTGACATGTTTTTCTTAACTTAACTAGATTAGACCTTAGCCGAGCACATACAACCCTTGATATTATATGGTGAGATTAGCCTTATCTGTTTCCAATATTTTACCTCATATCCACCAAATTATGAGTGTGCCGGTAGCTTGTAAACTTTAGAACTTGGCCTTTGCATCATTTCGAGACCATAGACGAGGTACGTTGAGTTAGCTCGATGTATTTGGACTTTTCAGTTTTAGAAGGCAATATTATAGGATTATCACCCAAATAGCCTACCATTGTGTGTCAATCGATTAGTCACCTCGACGTCTCGACCCCCATGTGAAACCCTTTTGTTGCACTCACCCAAGATACCCCTAGATACACCCATCTGAGCCATTCCTTTCATTTTGTTAACCCAATATATTGTTTGGATACACCTATACACCTTAGCCTACCCTATAGTCTTTATTTGTGATTGGGAAGTCATCATTTGCCTACGTTCAAGGTTCAAGTGGAAAGGTTCGGAAATCACACTTTCGTCGACGACATATTCCTGAAGATCATTAAAGACCCCCCAAATTCCCATTGTTCATCTCAAGTGGGGGATATTATGTTTAGTTATTGTATTTAGTTATTGTAAAGTGCAATGTTATAAGCACTATGTTATGAGCTCTATAGATTTAGTATCGAGGAGGTCACCTCGGTCACATTTGAAGATTAGAGTTGGTAATTATGCCAACAGTTGAAGAAAAGGTAGTGTGCCCATCACGACGTCCTCTAATGACACATCTACCTAGTATTTCATGATCCGGTTTCTTGACTTCAAAGCTTGAACTTTGGGCGGACGGTAAGTGGTGATGACTTGGTTATAGATTTAGACTACCTACTTGTTTTTTATTTTACACCATTTATATATCCCATGTCTTATCCTACCAATTAGTCATGAAGCATGTCTAGGTGATGCATCGAGCAATCTTTGGTGTCTTGGCCATGGATTTGGTCATGTATCATTGATTTTGTCCACTTCATCGTGACATGTTAGTAATGACGAGTCACCCCTTAACCTTTGTCGAGTCTACCCATATTGCCTTCGAGAATTGTTTAGCCCTTAACTCTAGTGGTGGAGATTTGTGTAACCGTCAAGCTTATAATATAATACATGCTATGACTGTGTGATTGAGTGATCACCCCAAAATTGACACTTAGAATAGTTGAGAGATTTGAGTGTTTCGTTCTCATTTCGTGAGGTGTTCGGCTTTGTTTTATTCTAACTTAAGGGATTTGTAAACTTATATTTTTCAGGTTATGGGAGATATCTTTTTAGGAATCTTTCTAATAAGGTCTACTTGAGGGCAAGTAGAGTTCAAGTGGGGGATATCATTTATATGGATTTACGCTTGTTTTCCATTGTTTTCCACTTTCAGGTAAATTACGAGCATTGGAGCTAAAGAGACGCGTAATTGAAGAAATATCAAAGATTTATCATAGTATGCTGATTTTAAAGAAGTTACGGCGTAACTCATCTCTCACATTACGCCGTAACTAAAGCGTGACTCAGAAAACCAACTCATCAGAAGGTTACGGCGTAACTCTCCCCAAAGGCCACGACGTAACTATATTAGGTCAAATGAGGTTCCACGCCGCTGATAACTATGCCGTAACTATTCCACCAACTACGGCGTAACCACTAATAAGGTTACGCCGTAACCAGCAGATCTAGTGAAAAATACGAAGGAATTGATGGTTACGGCATAACTCTTATAATAGTTACGCCGTAACCCAGATCTGGCCTATAAATACCCCACGAATTCTAGCATTTATAATCATCCTATTCCACACACAACAACCAGCGAACGTGAGAAAAAGTCAAAGGCAGGTCTAGAGGAGCATACGGAGCTGTCTCCAAGGGAGAAATCACTCCCCTACGATAAGCATTAGCATTTTATCTTTTCTTTACTTTCGATTCATGTATTTCGTACCTTTGAATATTGAATTGATTTGTATCGTTAATATGAGTGGCTAAGAACCTCTTGGTGCTGGCCTAGTTATGATTCCTTAAATGTTTTGTTTGCGTTTACATTACTTTCGTATAATTATTTCTAAGTGTATTCATGCATAGTTTATTGGTAGCTACCCTTGTTTCGGTAGTTTTGAATGGCGGTAGAGGCTAGTTGCTTAGCATATATGACCAACTGACCCTAAGTACGTAGACTGAGACGTGAAGGGTAAGATATGACCAACTGACGACCCTTTCTACTTGTGCGATTTGACCAACTGATTACCTACCATTTGGATGAACTTAAGAATTAGGGGGTGAGTGTTTAAGTTGCTAACTCCCGGGCACTCACTATTATAAATCTAGAATGTAGCGGTACTTAATGACTTAGCTTAGGGGACCAGTAACAACAAGAATTATGAGGGGACACCTGACTTCTCCTGTGGTGGCATCTTTGCTGATAGGTTAGGGCGAATTGACCAAATGCTGTCCTCTCGACTTTGACCCCACCTGAAGTAATTGGAAGTAAGTAGACGTAGACATTACTAGCTTGGAGGAATAACTAGGTTAGCACCACTCTCTTCTATTGATTTATCATTTACCTTTATTTGCTGTTTTCTGCTTTAGTAGTTAATTTATTAATTCCTTATCGAAATCATTATTAAAATCTGTGACAATTAGACTTAGTAATAATCCAACACACATAGCTCTTGGGACGACCTCGGTTTTACCGGATACTACACTACACGCGACCGGGTACACTGCCCGTTAGTGCATTAGGGTAGACCATAGGTATAACGAGACTTTATAAATATTAAAACCTGATCAGTAAAACCTGCATCAAGTTTTTGGCGCCGCTGCCGCGGAGACATTTTAGGATTTCATATTAAGTCTATTTTTAATTTTCTTTCTTAAATGTCAGGATACAAGACTCGCAGCTCGAGGCCTTTTCTGGCCATCCCATTCGACGATCCAGAGAAGCAATTTCGTACAAGGAAAGTTTACTCTCCGGTTCCTATTCACAACATCTTCTCATTTTATGAATCATACCAGTCTGACGCAGAACCAGAATTCATTGATGAAATTAATATCGATGACTTAACTATGGAGCAGTATTTGGAGCGACCAAATGAGAACTGCCAACGAAACTTCGCACAGGATTCTAGTACTAAAAAATACTCTATTCCAGATCAAATTATTCGAGAGTTACACAAACTTAAGTTTTATGGAGATGAAGATGAGGACGTTCAGAATCACGTAGAAGAAGTTCTCCACTTATCCTCTCTTTTCAACGTAAGAGGTACCCCGAGCTATTCGGTTACCGCAAGAATTTTTCCTATGACTCTTACTGGAACCGCGAAGAAATGGTATAACAAACTTCCTAGCGAATGTAAAGAAGCATGGGATAAACTAAGGAAAGAGTTCGTCCATCAATTTTGCCCTCTTTAAAAAATGGCCAAACTTCTTGGTAAAATCTATCAATTCGTCCAAATTGGAGAAGAAACGCTTTACCATGCATGGGAAAGATTTAATGAGCTACTCTATCGATGCCCCACCCATGATTTGAACAAAAATCAAATCGTCTACGTCTTCTACCGTGGAATTAATGCGCAACTTTTCTTTTCATCAGTGATATAACATAATGGTATTCTGAAGACAGTGAAAAGTTACAACGTTTATTTTGATTGATTATATAACATAACGATATATGAAGAGTTGTAATGGTTCAATGGAACAATCCATACACTATATATACAATCTTCAGATCTGGAAGAAAACAGAAAACCACAAATAATCCACATTAAACTCCATCTTGCAACCATATCAGAGTCGCTAGATTTAAATTTAACACTTGAATTGATTGTTGCATCCTCTAAACAATCATACTAGTTAGGACGAAATTCTGTTGAAGAACATTGCATTCGCCGGCCTCAATCACATTGATATATTTTTTAGACTAAAATACACGGTTGGTCCCTAAAGTTGTCAATGCGCTTCGCATTGGGATAAACCTGGGCCTTTTCATCGTCGGGGGTCTCTATTTCAAGTTTCTTTCTCGTTACTGGTCCTTTGACCATATTGCCGTTAGTCAAGGACGTCAGATGGCGTTAGATTTGTCTTTAGTCCAAGGGCACATTTGTCAATTCCATATTTCAATTAAAAATTTCTTAATTATTGCCACATGTAATGTAACCCTCTTCCCGCCCCAATAAACACATAGTCTGTATTATTATTCGTCCTAAAACTTTCGTTACAAGAATTATCAGAATTCACAAACCCTAATTGCATGTCACAAAACCCATGTTTATCAATCATAAAACCGAAACATGGACTTTTCTCTATGGAAAGTAAGAAGACATCCAGGTTATCCAGTTGATGATACCGTCCTATACGACTCTGCTAAGAAGAAATACGGTATTATTTTTTTTTTTTTTTTTTTTTTTGATTATAGTCATTGGATTTTGTAATTAGGGTATTTATTGTTTGCCAATTAATTTTTTAGAATGCCCTAAACATATATTGATATGTTTTCAGGTGGTAGATCTAATATGTTTAGCATGAGGGTTCATTACAATGGTGTCTTTAAATACTGGTCTGGTAGAATATACGTTGGAGGTATGGAAACTTTAGTTGATTTGGTTGATGTTGATAGTGTGTCTGTTGAAGAGTTGGATATTCTAATGTATGAATTGGGTTATGAGCTTGGTTCAAAAAACTACTATTACTTTGTTAAGCCTAGTAGTAATTTAGATGATGGTTTGTATAGCTTAAGTGAGAGTGCTAATTTAGAAATATTGAAAGATCTTGTTGATGACCATAAGATGATAGAGGTTTATGTTGAAAATGGTAAGACAACATTGGATGTTGATCAAATGTTACCAAAGTCAATTAGGACAGTTATTGCTGATGTGGATGCAACAAAGAAAAAGGCAGCTCTTGCTATTGTTCCATATTGCTCAAACAAATTGTTCTTAGAAAACATTGTTAATAAATCTGTGGTAGAAGATATATGTCAGGTTACACATCAACCTTTGGAAGTCAATACTTTGGTACAATCTAGTCAGATGCCAAAAACAGAACCCTTGTTTCCATCTGTAGAGGTCTGTCAGACTGAAGATGTTGTAGGTGATGTCAACCAGCATATAGATAAACATGTTGAGCATATCCAAATAGATAGTCCTGAAGAGGTATGTCAAAATGATCAAGAGTTAGGTCATCATGAGGAGGAAATATGTAATCCTGTGGAGCATATCCAAAAAGGTAAATCTGTACAGGTAAGTGAAATCGATGAAGCTTTAAGTGATGACAATGTGAGTGAGACAGACAGTTATATGAGTGATGATGATGATATTGAGAACAATCGTGATGGAAACACAGTTTTCGATGAGGCTAATACTTTTGTGGAGCTTGATTTTGATGTTAATCTGTTCAAAGTGACTGAGACTATCGAGTTACCATCTATAGGTACCACCAGCCAGCTACCACATGATTTTTTTAAGAAAAATGAGTTGGATTTGTTAGATGATAATGATTTTGCAAGTGGTTCTAAGAATGAGGATGAGTATGTTATTAGGAGGAACAAATTGAGGGCATACAAGAAACGAAAGTTAAGTGAGGCAGCACAAACAGAGGACGAAATATATTTTTCTGTGGTCAAAGTTTTCTAACAGCAAAAGAAGTGAAAGATAGGATCTACCTGCTTTGAATAAAGACTAGGAGGAAATTGCAACTCATTAAGAATGACAAAATAGAGAATTAGGGTTAGGTGTCTTGGAAAAATACCTGTTTGTGGAATAACCGAAGGATCATGGCTAGGAAAAGCCCCAAAGAGGAAAACTGGTCTGATAACTCTGGCCTTGGAAGGGATGTATATTTGCGAACACGCAAGGAGCAAGCAACAGATTGCCCATGGTTGTTGTATGTAGCCAAAAATACAGCTAAAGATGTATGGATTGTTCAAACTTTCAGGGATGAACACAAATGTTTGCAATCAAGAGAGATTAAAGCTTATGACTATAAGTTTCTTTCGAAGCAAATAGTTGACCAAATTCAAGTCAATCCAGATATTCTAATCAAGGCTGTTCAAGATCAGCTCAGTAAACAGTTTAAAGTTCAGGTGTCTATGCAAAAGGCATTAAGGGCAAAAAAATAAGGCATAAAATGAGATTAGGGGTGATCATAAGCAGCAATACACCCTTTTAAGAGACTATGTTGAAGAGTTGTAGAAAACAAACCCAGATACAACAGTTAGGATAAGTGTACAAACTGCAACAGATGCAACAAGTCCAACCAGAGTTTTCAAGAGAATGTATGTATGCTTAGGTGCTTTGAAGGAAGGATATAAAGCTTGTCAAAGAGAGTTGTTGGGGTTAGATGGTGCTTTTATGAGGGGTCCTTTTCCTGGCCAGCTTCTTACAGCTGTCGGTATAGACAGCAACAATGGAATATACCCTTTAGCCTACGCGGTTGCAGAAGCTGAAAGCAAAGACTCATGGATTTGGTTTCTTGAATGTCTAAGAGATGATCTTGACTTGCAACCAAACTCGAACTACACTTTTATTAGCGACAGGAAAAAGGTGATGTTACCATAAAGTTGATTAGATTCACTTGTATTTTTGTTAAATGCAAGTTTTATTAGTAATGAATTGATGTTTATTTGTGTAGGGTATCATTCCAGCATTAGCAGAAGTATTCCCTAGTGCTGAACACAGATATTGTTTGAAGCACATCCATGATAATATGAAATTGCAATGGAATGCTAAAGCATACAAAGAACATTTGTGGAGATGTGCAGCAGCAAAAACCGTCCAACAATTTGAGGCAGCCATGCTGGCATTCAAGAGGTTTAGCAAACCTGCCCATGCTTGGTTAAGTAAGATGCCACCAACCCATTGGTCAAGGTCGCATTTTTCAGGTACCTAACCAAATCTATGTCTACATGTACATCTTTTCTTCTACGACATTTTTCAGGTACCTAACCAAACATGTTGTAGGGAGGGCTCATTCTGATGTGCTACTTAATAACATGTGTGAGGTGTTCAATGGAAAACTATTGGGAGGTAGGCACCAAACCATCATTACTGCTTTGGAATACATTAGAGAATACTGTATGAAAAGAATAGTGAATGTTGTGAATGTGATTCACAAGTGTGCCAGACCATTAACACCAAAGACAACACTCATGTTAGATGCAATCAAGAAAGAGGCTTATAAGTACACCGTTTTACAGGTTGAAGGAGAAAAGTATGAGGTCAGTGGATGGGGAGATAAGTGTTTTGTGAATGTTGAAGCTAGGGCTTGTACATGTAGAAGATGGGAGCTTACATGTATGCCATGTAAACATGTTGTTGCTACCTACCGGTGTATGATGTTCAATGGAAAGCAAGTAGGATCTGTTGAATCATGGGTTCATCCATGTTACTTGCTTAAGACTTAGGAAGAAACTTACAAACACCACATCCAGGAAATAAATGGTTATGACCATTGGTATAAGTCACAAGTGCCTACAACCATTCTTCCTCCTAAACATCATAAACCATTAGGTAGGCCACGAAAGAAAAGAACCAGGGCATATTGTGATTAAGCATTCTAGAACACGGAATCAAAGGATTAACTCTCTCACCTAAATACTTAGGGCATATTGTGATTAAGCATTCTAGAATTTCTTGAGATCGTTTGGCATATAAGCATGCATGCCTAATTGCATTGTCAAGTGGTTTTTCTAACTTATCCTCTTCAACAATCTCACGGAGACATTCTAGACAATCCTTAATGGATGAGAAATATGTTTGAATAGCAAGTTTGTTATTCCTGAGATGAGGAGGAACATATTTCACAGACAAAGCATATTTATTACAGACAGTTACCTTTGATCCACCATTCTCCCCATTGGTCATTGGCATTTTCCCTTTTACCTGGCTCTTCAGATTCTCAATTTCCTTTTGCAATGAAGCTATTTGTTCGGTATTTTTGTTACGAGTGACCTTTATTGATTCAAATAACTCATTGAAATGACGTTTAATCTTTTCATTTTCTTCAAGAAAGCTTTCGTTTTCCTTTTGTAATGCATTTACTAAGTTTTGAAGATGAAACGTTTGAGAATTCTGAGAATCTAAAGGAGGAGGCATTTGGGAGCCAGTCACATTGTTCTTTTGACCCTTTAATTGTGAGATTTGGGCTTTCAACTTTCTGATCGTGTTACAATGAGCTTGAATCTGTTCATCACGTTTGTTAATTTGAAAAACTGCATCAAACTCTGGAGCATCTGAGGATGTCTTGATATTTGAAGTTTTGATATTTTCTTTAAGATGTTGATATTTTAGTTGTAAATTAAAATGCTCAACCTCTAGTTTAGAAAAATGTTTAACCAAATTGTCGTGATCATCCAGTTCAATTTTCTCATTTAGTTTAGAATTAGTCTTTTCAAGCTCAATGACACGATCATGGGAGACTTTCAGGGCAACAGATAATTCATGAAATTGAGAAGCATTAATGGAATAATTTGTAGCAGTGAAAAACACATCTTGAGCAACACATTTAGTAATAAGAGTCTCATTCAATGTATGCAAGTTCTTCCTCTCAATCTCATTATATTTTAGTGCTCGCTCATAGTCACTAACCTCAACTATCATTGCATCAAATTCCTTTTTCATTTCTTTAATGTCTAAATTCATTCCCTTTTTAAGACTTTCAAAATGATCTTTTAGTTGTTTAAAGAAAGGCATGACTTCAGTTAAATAACATTCTTTTTTTTGCTCAAAACCCCTTTCCCCTTCAGTTATGCCAGTGGGTGTGATCCTTTTCTTACAAGTTTTCTCAAAATCAACAAATAGTTGAAAAATAACATATTGACTGATTAAGGTCTTGCTTTTAGTAGCAATAGTCCTAGGAACTAAATGCATTGGTGTATTGGGAGGATACACAGTCGCTGAAGGCATTTTCCTAAAAGGGGGGTTTGTTACAACAAGATTCTCTGTTTTTTGCTTATCTAAATCCTTTTTCCAGAACACTTGTTCGGGTGTTAACAACGTCTGAGGCTTAAACATGTTCAAGGAAATCCAATTCTCATTTTTGTAATCATGGGGTGTGATATTTATTTTCTTCTCTTTACACTTAGGATCACCTAGTTTCTTGTTCATCTTTTCCCTAGTGACTTCATCTGATTTCTTATCTTCCTCAGTGCACTCAACGCAACTAGGTTTTTTTCTAGGCTTAAGGATTTCATTGCCATCATAAAGAACCTTATGAGCATTTCTAGCCTTTTTAATGACCTCTGGATTTGGTTCCTCAACAAGGGGAATGCTATGCTTATCGCTTAAGACTCTATGCTTAGTGATTAAGTGAGCAGTCTGAATGGTATTTCCTTGTACGTACAACTTATTTTCAAGCTTGTTTTTCAAGGTTTTTAGATTAGAAAAATCATTCAAAAGTTTTGATTCCTTAGCACTGAATTCTTACTTAAGCATTTTAACATTTTCTTGAAGTTCTTGTTTTTGCTTAGCAGTTTTAGAAAGATTTTCTTGTAAGGAGTTTAACTCTTGTTTTAATACTTCTTCTCTAAATCTACTTTTTCTAATAGTTGTACGCATTTGGTCATCCATTTCCTGCTCACGGGTGGTCAACTCAAATTTTGCACGTTGTTCATAAATAGCAACACGTTCTTTATAGGCATTCAGTTCAGAGATGACAGAATCATCAGGGGCACATGCAGTGAATTCATCAGAAACATAATCATTGTTGACTGCAGAAGATGCATCACTTGGTACAATCTCACTTTCACTTTGTTTCACATATTGATCATATGAGACAACATTGATATTACCCATATTTTCAATATCTGACTCAATAATTACAGTTGATTGTACTTCGTTATGTATCTTTTGCTCATCAACTTCATCGTATAATTTTAATACCTCATAAATGATTTTGTCTTTGGAAGGACCATCTTGTAATGATGAAGAGACTTTAGGAGAGACCATTGGAGAAATGCTAGCCATGAAAATGGTTTGTGCAGTAGGTTCTTAATCAACATCATAGTCGTATGCATCACAATCAGCTACTTGAAAGGCATTCTGATGATTATGGCCTATCTCCTGAATTGGTTGCTCATCCACATCTGCATCATATGTCTTAGCATTTCCTTCAGCCAAAAACAACAACTCCTCTTCATCCAAAGCTGCACCATTATCCTGAGCTTGCACAAGCAACATCTTATCCCACTATGCATTCTGAGGGCGTTTTGGCGATGTGCAGTTCCTTGCAATGTGTCCCTCACCTCCACAGTTGTAACATTTGATTGGTTTTGCTTAACCCTTGTTTCCATTCCTTCGACTATTCTGATTTGCAGCATAACCTCTACCAGCTCCACCTCTTGCTTGTTCGTACTGCCTTTCTTGAACTGGTTGCACCATAACCTTCCCATCTCTGACAGTGGCTTGATTGTGTGGATTGGATGCAGTTCTGAGATTGTTGTTGGTGTGTGGAAGAGAGTTCATGTTTTGACTAATTAGGAGAGCCAGTTGATTAATGAAGTTTCCCACGTGTGCATCAGCATCAGCTTGTTTGAACATAGGATCAGGAATGAGTTTGTGATTACCATTACCCATGGGTATGACTTGTAAGGCTTTGGTTGTGATTCCGATGTTTGAGTAGAAGGCAGTTGAATCATTCGATGAGCTTGTCTCTCCCTGGTTGGTTTTGAACTGATTAAGAATCCTTTTTTCAAACATAGCATGTCTCTCATTCTGAAGAAGGAAGGCATAGAGTTGCTCATAGTTTGTATTCTTCAATCCTTTGGTTAGCTTTACAGAGGTGACAAACTTGTGCCATTCGGGATTCATGTTGTTCACAAACTTTGAGTTCAGCTGAATGTTTGGCATAGTCATTCTGATGTTCCTCATATCATTAACAAGCTTGTGGAATCTCACATAGTATTCATAGACACTCTCATCTGGTTTCATCTTGAAGTGTTCAAATTCATCATAGATTTGTGATTCTCTGTCTTCCATAGTTAATTCAGAACCTGAGAGAAGCATCTTGACATTATCCCACACTGCCTTGGCTTCGGTGTTGTGATTGATCAGCTTGTAGATATCTTTTGGAAGACCTTGAAGTACGATGTTAGAAGCCCTGATATCAGCATCGAATCTCTTTTTCTCCTTATCATCGAGCTCATCATATGTCTTTGGTCTGTCTATTCCATAGATCATTGTTCCATCTTCAGCTGTATCAATTAGGTCTCTAGTAGTCTCAACCCGATACGGTCCTTCATCAATGGATTTGAGAATGTTGACTCCATTTTCCTTTCCAAGACAGTACAATCTGATTCGTTGAGCCCAAGAGTCGTAGTCAGTTCTGTCAAGCATGGGTGGACGAGTATCTGAACCAGCTGCTTGAACATCCTCGGCAACAGTGGAGATGATTGTAGGAACGTTGGTAGACATGATGACAGATTAAACGGGATTTTATAACTCTCTGATTAAACCGGGAAATAGATTCTTTCACGGGATTTTACTAAATCAAGAGAAAACCGTATTACAGACAGAGTCAACCAAGTCGCTAAGAAAACCTGAACCAAGTCGCTAAGCACCAAGTTGCTAGTAAAATTTTGACAGCAAGTCGCTAAGCACCAAATCGCTAAGTTGTCAAGTCGCTAAAGAGCAACTCGCTAAAAACCAAATCGCTAGCAAAATTTTGACAGCAAGTCGCTAAGTTGTCAAGTTGCTAAAGAGCAACTCGCTAAGCACCAAATCGCTAACACCAAGTCGCTAACAAACTTAAGTACAAGTCGCTAACTTTCACCAAGTCGCTACCCGTGGTGGAGACTCCACTAAGTGTACTGTTTGTCGGCTTGTCTCAATAGACAAGTCGCTATCTCAACTCGCTAAGGCCTTCAACTACAACTCGCTACCAAATTACAAAGCAAGTCGCTACCAAGATAGCTTATCCGTGGCTTAAGTCACTAGCAAGAAAAACACATAAACACCACTTTTCAATCCAAAAACAACCCAACCACGATGATTCAAGCTTAACAAATCAAAACCCAAGCACATACAATGATTCTAAACACAAAACTACACTCAAGTTTCAAACTTTAACACTAGAAATGATCCAAATGATGCAAAAACCACTAAACTTTTTCAAACTCTAAAACCACCTAAAAGTCACTAGAAATCCAAAGATATGTAAGAGATGATCAAACCATGGCTCTTGATACCATTTGTAACATATTGGATTTCATAAACACACTAAACCATAAGATCAAATAGGCGTACAAAGAGTTCTAGAGATAGAAAGTTAGAGGTTTAGGGAACTTTAGTGAGAGAAAGAAAAGTCTTATTATGAGCTCCAACTCTCTACCTTGGGAGGTAGAGAGTATTTATAGTCATTACATAAATCGCCACCTATCGGGCTGTGGATCAGGCATACAGTGGGTAAAGACCCGTCCATCCTCCACGGTGTTACTTAAACTAAATACTACTTAACTTATAATAATCTACGACTACGAGCTTTCTAACGATTACATATACTTGAGGTGACCGACTCTTTAATACATGGATTTACTAAATCCTAACATATATTTGAAACATCAGTTGCACCATCGACCAATAAAACTTGTTGCCACAAATCACCAACTCATAATAGTTTGTTTTGGGATTAGCCAATCAAATAGAAACAAACTATGTACACCAAACGACAAAGAAGAATAAGAAGAAACCCTAAATATTCGATTTTGAAAACCTCCTTCTGCAGCAGACTTTGACACTTAATAGATCGACAATCCCTCTGGTGAAACGTTAAATGAATATATAGAGAACGTCCACCAAAACTTACATCACGATCCAACGGTTAACGAAACAATTATCGCGTTTTTAAAACAGTGCTGCAGAAGCATTACGGAAATTGTAAATTTTGAATTTTTCTTCTTTTTCTTTGACTAAAAACCTTGCGAATCCCTAGGTAACGAGCTCCCCAATCTCTGATACCAATTGTGGAGTTTGATAGAACTTCTTCAGATCGTTTTGAGCCTTAGGGTTAAACAATAACATAGATTAAGAACATGCACAACGAAATTAAACAAATAACTATGTTATTGACACAAGGTTTCTATCACAATCACCACCAATTATTATTTGATCAAAATAACAACGTGTTACCTAACTGTAACAGGGATCTAAGATACCTCAGATCTTGGGGGTTAACTAAACTACTTACCTAGGCGTTTACAATGAATTACACGCCTAGGACACACACACCTTTAGTCGACTACATTATGGAAGACTTAATTGTATAAAACCTACATCCCATGTCCTCTTTATATACTAGAGGATTAGGGTTTACAAATCTCTACGAAGGACTAATAAATAAAACTTCTTTTGCAAGCAAGTCCCTCCATCTTTTTGTAGATTTCCTTCTTATCACTTTAAGCCGTTGATGTTTCATTCTTTATTGTTTGTATCATCGAATCAATAAACCCAACAATAGGCGTTTGTGATTACCCCAACCATACGAACAACACCCATGTAAAAAAAGCTTACAGAAACTTACCTGGTCGATGCATTTCCAAACTGACCCAGTTAGTGCAGGTTGGGAATTTGCCACCTGTGGTTTAAGTCTAAGAATACCATCACTATTTTTTTGGGTTAAGAAAAGTATCATTCCTTATAAAATAGTTGATGAACTAATTGTGCTTGTGCAAACTAATTGAAAGAAAAACAATAAATTATTGACCAAGTGAAGCACATTCTTTATAAATCGATGTTTATATAGAAGGATTGGGGTTTAGACGAAAAATCGCTCAATGTTACCACATGTTTGTCTTTTCATAGTCAAACAAATCACTTTGTAAACTCGTGTCTTTTCATAGTTAAACAAATCACTTTGTAAACTTACTTACCAACAGTCACTTGAAAGTTTGGTCAACCACACCATATACTGATTTTTATAGTGACCTGATCCAAATGTATCCTAAGTCGACAGCAAATACATACCTTCACTTTAGAGGTGGCATAGGGTAACTATTTTTGATTATGTGAAGGCGTTGTTTAAACTAATGTGAACAAATCCTTTTGTGCGTTCACAACAACTCTGGCAAACTTAGATCCGTTGTTGGTGTCATCCACTTTCGACCATCATGATCCAATCACTGCAAAAAAAATGATTCAGAATTACATACAGTGGATCAGTTTGCCTCAAATACTTTAATATCATATCGTAAAAAAATAATTAATAAAAAAAAGAAAATAATAATAATAATCTAAACACAATCAACTGTTTTCACACAAAAGTATTATAGGTAAGACATGTTGGAGAACTGCCAGCCCATTAAGAATTGTAGAACACGGTTAAAAATTATGTCTCTGTGGTTACTGTAGTTAAGCACGGGTCAAGATGCATCATAAAAAAGTAACTAAACAAATCTAAACTAAGAAATAGAATATTATAACGATAAGGTAGCATCTCACATATACCTAATGCTCCACCTTTTTTGCCAATGTGGCCATTAATCACCTCAAATCAGTTGAACCAAAAACTTCTTTTTTCAATTTTCAATTCCTATCATGTTTTTGTTGAAATGTCAGGCCCTGAAAAACTGTTGCAAACTGCTTGCTGGGAATTGCTTGCATTGCTTGAGGACTCAATTTTCAATTCTTGACTTGCTGGCAACTGTTAGCAAAATTAAGAACATGAATAATTTTACAAAATGATATACATATTATAAAAAAAATTGCTTCTAATGGTCATGGTCTGGTGATGTACAAACAAAATTCCATCCAAAAGACATAGTGAAAGCTGCAATTTGGAACAGATAAGCATTGTTGCTCTTATAACTTATTTAATGTAACAAATACTGAACAACATACACCCCAATGTAGAAATCAGCAGGCAAGACCATTTTTTTACTAAGATTGTCTCAGTTTCAACCAATGATCAAATCAATCACATCAACGCAACAATATATATACACCCCGATAATCTGTGCAACCAATTACGATTCATACTTTTAGAGTTGTTTCATCCGTATATCAATATCTAATCACCATATTAAATTCCTTCCTACTACCCAAACACATTAATCTTGATTTTTAGTACTACCTATAATACCCATATCACGAAGATATCACAAATCTATCTGTTATCTTGTTTATGTATTCACTAATTACCCACTAAATGTATAATTTGAATGAAGTAAAATATATACATAAACACGAAACACCCACTAACTGAATGACTGTTCTTCCAAACACATAACCCATTTAATTATATCATATTGCAGCAAAATAGATAAGCAATCAATAATCATATATAAACATAAAAACTTAAAAAGATATGGTAAGACTCATATCGTGTGCATAATTATTTCATGACTGTCACAATTTATGATTTGTTATTTGTATAGACTACTTTCTTACTAACATGGGCTTGTTTAACTAAAATAAGATGAGCAGTTTTTTTATATTATGCAAGCAGAAAATAAATAAAATTTGAAGAAAAATTATTTGGTATTTAAATACTAAAAGAAATTCTGGCACGGTTATGGCGACATAAGTGAAAAAAAAAATAAAAGATTGCAGGTTAAGGAAAGAACCTGAAAGAATCACTAAAAAGAACAGGGCACATCAGCCATTGCTCCCATAATAAATGACTCTTTAGTGACCCACTTTC